>JAODXP020000021.1:26562223-26599197 GCA_027497455.2 Sardinella longiceps | reverse complement strand
ACAGAGTGAACTGTGGGACTCTGGGAAAACAACAGAAACTAGTCAGGTTTTTGGGAAAAAAAAAAGTATTACAACAGGTTGTACCCTGCAAACACCACAAGAGGGCACAAGTGCAGAACAACCGTAGGAGAGAAATCAGTATACAGATGACAGAACAGTGTGTGTGGGACTGATAAGCCTTTCGTTCTGAACTACTTCGTCATAGGAAAGTAAAGGAGTTGCGTTGATGCATTACTTGGCAACCATTCAGTAAGAGAAAATATATTTTTTGGCACAGGATGGTATCAATGAGTAATTCGTAAAACAATACAACAGGGACAGGTGGGGGTATATTCGAGGTTTGAAGTTTGAAAAACAAGGCCTATCACAGTCCTACTCTTACAGGGCCCTTGCAAGGCATTTAAGGTTGAAAGGTATAGAATTCTATATAATAATTTTATAGTTATAGGATTTTCGATACTCTGAGGAGACAATTCTTGAAAAGGTGCATCATAGATATCAAGACATTGACTCCTCAAAGCACCACAAGAGGGTGCTGATACAGGAAATGTGCTTTGAGGAAGGGAAACTGTTGAGGTTTATCCAGAATAGCTGGTGATAGATAGATGCATCCCTTGTCCTTCTACACTGTTTGAATTGTTTTGGTACCATATCCAAATTCCAAATCATTTGGAAGACATAGTGATATAGTTTTATTCCCACCAGCCATTGCTATATTTTATCAGACATTATTAGCATGTTCTAGAAGTGCCAGATAGACTGAAAAATGTTTGTATGATTATTATTGTTATTAGTTCACTAGGTTTTTACAGCAAAAACTGCACAGTGTCCCTTTAAATGTCAGTGTGTATACATGGTACAGAGTTAGCAGCCAAGGCCCTGTCCCATTTTAACCACTTCCTCTTATTTTTGGCTTTAGCAGTTAGTTTTGCTATCGCTTGATTCTATGTGCAGACAGTAGCCTGGTCATAACCAGTACCTCAATCTACACTAGTCTTCATATGAGGGTCTGGGATCTCGGCTATTGAGAAATTATCAGTGTTGGGAATAACAGCGTTAGATATAACAGCATTACTTTTTCAGTAACAAGTTATCGGTAACACTTTGCGGTAAGGGTAAAAGAATTATCATCAATTCATGCATGAAATCATTAATGATTAATTCATGATTCATGCATTACTTCATCTCTGAATGTCTAATGAGTCATCAGGAATTAACATGAATTGATTGTTTGTCATTAATGACCTCCTGCTGAAATATTTCATGATCTTAAGCATTAATTACTCATGAGTCATGATTAATTACACATGATCATGACGACTTATCATGTTTGTGCCCCCTCAACTAAAGTATTGGCAGGGTTCAACATTTGCAAATTGTACAATTGGATGGTCCTATCAATGGTAAAGAAATTGCTCTTTCCATTTATTTCTTTATTCTTGCTAACAGACGGTTACACAGGTGCACTCTTTTGAACATCAAAATAAGGCCAGCATACATGTCATCAACTAAGCATTATTTTTTAAGGCGTTCATTATATTTGTGGCCCCTCAAATTAAGTGATGAAAGTGACAAGAATTACAGGTTAGTTGCTCATGAGTTCATCATGTTTGTGCCCTCTAAACTATAGTGTTGACATGGTTAAATAGGTAAAATTTAGTTGAAGTATGGAATGGATAAAAATCAATGCAATGTCTGGGAAATTCTTGGAAAGTCTACATGATGAACTCATGAGGAACTAGGCTAAAGTAGGCTAAATAAGTACCCACTTTTATTATATCAAATTATTTTGAACAAAAACATCATGATCATGCGTAATTAATCATGACTCATGATGATGTACCCAGAGTAATTAATGGTTAAGATCATGTGCTATTTCAGCAGGAGGTCATTAATGATGAACAATGAATTCATGCTAATTCCTGATGAGTCATGAGATATTCAGAGATGAAGTAATGCATGAATCACAAATGAATCATGAATGAAATCATGCATGAATTCATGATAATTCATGTACCCTTACCGTAAAGTGCTACCAAGTTATCAAATAAATTACTGTTTCCATTATCGCAATGCTGTTTCTGTTACGTCAATGTAGTTCTCATCACACAGATAGGTCTATGGGGCGGATCAATCGAAACGGCAATATCAAAGGTTTGCAACGCTAATACTCATATTTTGATGTGTTAAACAGTTATATATATATATATAATATAATTTGATACAGGTCCTCCTCCGTCACGCAAAGGGACAAGCCTGACCAACCCAAACAATATGCCAAATTAGAACAGAGATCCTGCCGATTCCAAATGTGATGGGGCCACCCTCCAAACTTCTATTAATGTCTCCAAGCTCCCCAACGTATTAATTTTTGACTTTGCTACGTCAAACTTGTCCCTCCTGCATTAGCACTATGGCCATCCCAGACAAAAATGCATTGAAAATTTGAGACCATTTCACATTCATTCATCTCAATAGTGTAACCATTGAATCCCTTGGGAGTAGGTTCATAAGTGTAGACAGATAAACTCACGGACACACAAGCTCGAACTGAACTGAACACTGCTTTACTACGTCTCCCATCATACCCATCATTCCAATCTCTCCCGCCAGTTCTCCCTAAACAAGACCATTGCACAACTGCAAAGCATTTAGGGAACTGGAGTCATAACATAACCAATGCATTTTCTGTTACAATCGCATGCTGCAGTGCATATAGTGAGGTATCTGAAAAAAAAAAAAAAAAAAAAAAATGCCAACCTGTATTTTCTTGATATTAAAGCTGGTGATAAACTGACATATTATAAATGATTGAAAATCCAGTTGATTTGATGTTTTATGATAATTAGAACCTTTCTTGTATTTGTATTTTATTTTAGTCTAAATGAATGTTTGAATGTAAATGCAAATGTTTGATTCATGTTCATGGCGAAAGGCCCTTAGCTCCAGCACCAATGTAATCAGAAACTAACCTCACACCACAATGTTTTGTGTAATGTGTCATTGGTTCAATGATACAATCAGCACCTGATAATTATCGTACATTCAGTGTGTACAAAAAGTTAATTTCTGGAGAGTAAGCACAATTTTTTTTTGTACTTTTCTGCAGTTCTTTTCCACTAGGGTTGCTTTATAATAATCATCCAGTTCAGGGTTTGATGATTACGAGCTATCTTGAGATATGGGAGCCTATTTACAAGACAGGTGACGCTCATCTTTTTGTTGAAACAAAATTAACAATAAAAAAAATGCTGCAGATGTAATGTATGTATGTTTGTGATTACCAGTTTGTGATCTTCATCACTAGTTTTTATGTGTGTGCTCGGGGGTGTTGTGAGTATACAGCGTGGCTCCAAACAACAAGTGTGAGGGCTTTCTCAGTCATATGGAATGCATCCAAATGTACTGAGGCTAATTGTGTGTGTGTGTGTGTGTGTGTGTGTGTGTGTGTGTGTGTGTGTGTGTGTGTGTGTGTGTGTGTGTGTGTGCACGTTCTCGCATTTAGTTCTGGATGAATAATGAAACATGTATAGACATCTATTCATTTGTCAAAATGCTGAGGATTTACATTTAGCCTCGATATGCAGAGGACACATACACACAGTCAACGTAAAGGGGGGAAAAGAATCTTGTACATCAACAAAAGCTACTGTTTGTTACATGGAAGCATTGAACTGACAAAAGTGGCCAAATGTTCAGTCCTGTGGTTGGCTGAACTCAAACCTGCAACTTTCAACACCACAGACTGGAAGTCTTGCACTAGTACTGTAAGTCAGCTGAAATCCCACAGTGCTAATTTCACTGAGGCCAACTAGGCTATCACATGTCTTAAAGCGTTTACAAAAAGAGGTTCACAAACTCACCGCAAAAATAACAGCTCAGCTCAGTGCATAATAATGTTTGCTTACTTCTTCCTCAGACAGCAGTCTGACACAATACTACAGCAACACTGACCCAATATTTGTTGTTGTAATAGGTCAGTAACAAAGTGGAGATAAAGGAATTACTTTCTATTATAATGGGAATGGGAGTGTAGTAAGGAAATGTTAAGATGCAGTTTTAGGGCAAAATGTATGAAAAATTATTTGTGTGCTTCTGGATTTTTCTGGCTAAAATACAAAAATAACACTCACAGCATTTTCTGAAGCTCTGTGTACAGGCAAGGCTGAGGAAGTTGGTCTATAATGGGTAGGCTTACATTGACATTTTTTTTTTTTTACATCCGTTTCTTTGCACACATTAAGGAAGTAGTTGGAAACTATCCTCACATCACTATGTTTTGAGTAATGTGTCATTGGTTCAATGATACCAACACCTGATAATTTTCACACATTTACACAAATTCTGCTGTAGAAATAGAACAGGTCAACCAGCACGTTTTTGTTGTTATTCCTGTTGAGTTTAGTCGGGGGTTCTAGCAGAAAGTTAATGTAAAGTGTCATGTACAGTAATTCTTATGTAGGCCTAAATAGAGGAATTGATGGTTAGTTGTTCTGTTGTTTGCAACTTTTTGCAAAATCATCTTCAATAAGTCCAACTCAGCATAGGCCTATATGAAACTACTGTACAAAATTACACAAAATCACAACAGTCTCAGTAGTTTTGATAGATGTCTTCCTCTTCATAGTCGTTATCTATGGCAGCTGGGCCACACATATCATCTACATTCATATAGTCTTCTTCCAAGTCATCATCTTCATTTTTCCCACAATACCCCTGGTCAGTGGGGAAGGCTGTGTTCATATAGATGTTGTCATCTTCATCATCAAGTGACCCGCTTTGCCCAGGGCGAAATCCATACGCGTTTGCAGTGCCTGCGTCAATGCAATTACATGAGGCACATAATAGATACTTAATGTACAGTTGGTAGAATGAGTTAAGTGTAATTATCATGTCAGTCATGGCAATATTTCTATAATAAATGTTGCTATAGTCAGAGTTTTAGTGGAGCACAAACGTCATAGGGAGGTGATATAATTTAGTTTTTTTCAAAATGAGATTGTGACCATTTAAATGAACAAAAAAATCTTTGTTCTATTTGCCTACTAGATGTATATGATCAATAATCTGTATATGTGTTGTTTTGAATTCATTTATTTAAAGTGTTGGGAGTAACAAATTACAAAAGTAACTGATTACTGTAATGCATTGCCTTTTGTGGTTACTTGGCAATGTAAGGCATTACAGAAACAAAATTGGTAATATTTTACTCAGTACAATTGTCAGTAACTCAAGATGCAATGCATTTTAACTTGGAATGAAGTGGTGTTTTTTTCCTTCATACAAATTCGCCAAAAATCACTGAGAGGTCAGCAATGGTAAAACATTTGCTGTGCCGGAATTAATGTAGAACTTTACAGTCTCCACTTGTCATTCTCAACATTGATAACAAACTAATGAAGGTCATAGGCTACAGGGGGCTAAATGTAATGCAACAGTAATGTAATGCCTTACATTTTCAAAACACTAATATTGTAATGTAAGGGACTACTTTAAAATGTCAGTAACAAGTAATAAATAACGCATTACAGATTTGCAGTAACTTGCCCAACACTGTTTATTTATACTTAGAGGGGTTGTCAAGCATAGCCCTGTTGAACGAGCCTGCTAAATGCACTAGTTAGCGAGTAGAACAAAATAATTTGGAACAGCGTATACCGTATGCAAATGCATAATTGAACAAGCACTTTACACTGAATCAACATAAACTCATTTATTTGAAACTGAAAGTAAGATCTGAGGTTCTGTTGGCTCGATGTAAAGTGCTTCGCGTCCAGTCTATGCTGTTTGAAATTCTTTCAGTCCATGCGAAATCCATTGCTGTTAGAAGGCTTGTGCAACAGGACTATGCTTAAACTTACTCCGGAGATATCCTTTAATTTCATCAACAGGAAAATTAATGAGATGGTAATTACTGACTCACTTTGTGCAGAACTTGTCATCCGGATTGTGTGTGTGCTTGTGTCTCTTAAACGCTTCTTCTTCACCAGGTAGAGAATGACAGGAATCAACAACAGCAGGAACAACCCTGAGATCACTCCAGATGCAATGATGGGAGCTAGGGATGCTAAAGAAAGAACAGAAAATTGGTTGTATTTGCAAACAGCAAACAAACAAGTGACATACAAGTGCTAACTTAAGAACAGAACATAGTGTTGGATATTTACCTCTTATGATGATTGTTAGCGGTGCTGTCTGTGTTGAATTGAAAGTCCGTGTGGACACAATGACTTCATAGACACAGCTGTAGTTGCCCTGGTGGGAGTAGTCTGCCTCAGGAATGTAGAAGGAGGCTGAGTGGTTGACGGCGAGCTGAGTCCTGGTCCTGTTAGAGCCATCAAAGATGAGGTGGAAGGAGCCTCCTTGGTACTGTGGCTCCGTAGAGCAGATGAGGGAGAGGCTGTGGCCCCTGGTCACCTCTGGTCCCTGAGGCCCCCAGAAGAGCCCTCCATCTGGGGCACTGACAGAGATGTTGGGCTGCACAAGGACCACTGCAGGAGGAGGCAGATAAATGGTGGAACATCAAATATGAGATTATCATATTATCATATTGTGACTAAAGACAGTGGTGTAGAGATTTTTTCTTTGTTCTTCTCTTATTGTTACATTGTTGTTGGTCGTAGAAGCAAAACAATGTTGTTTAGTCTAATCTCTAAAGGTACACTCGGGCATTAAATTTTAGCACTTCTTGTATATAGAATGGTTAATAAACAATATCATATCCTAATTGCATTCTTAATATTTATCTACCTATTACAGAAAAGCTGACACCATAACTTCGTGGAAATGTGAAGTCACGACTGGAAACCCTTGTTTGATACTGGCAGTAGTAGGATCCTTCATGGATAAAGTCCACTTGAGGAATGGTGAAGAGGGCAGAGTTTCCAGTGTCTCTCTTTGTGTCTCTAAATGACCCAGAGATCTGCTGTAGGGTAAATGTCCCACCCAGGTGCTGGGTAGAGATGGAGCATCTCATCTGGACAGACTGACCCCAAGAAACCCCTGATTTGGTCTCTAGCAAAAGACTTGGCTTCTGTAGTGAAACTAGAAAAATGGTGAGTAACAAACAAACATAAAGAGGAATACTTAAAGGAATTATCAACTGAATCAACATGTAGCCCTGCTGTTTTAGAGTGCTAAGCGCCATTGATTGGCACCACAATGACCGAATTTCGTGCAACACAGATCAAGTTGGCGAAACGACAGCTAACACTAACAGTATATGGCATGTCAAAACGAATACTAATCGATCTGGTTTCCTCTTGTCCCATTCTGATACCGTCAGCTGCCGTTTTGCTATCTCGGTCTGCCTTGCACGAAATTGGGTCATTGTGGTGGCTTATCAATAGCGCTTAGCACTGTAAGACAGCAGGGCTATGTGTTGATTTACTACAGATAATTCCTTTAAAGTGATCATTAGCCCTGTTGCACAAGCCTGCTGACTGCACTAGATAGTGAGTGGACAGGGCCGGTTCTAGGCATAGACAAACGAGGCGGTCGCCTAGGGCACCAAATATCAAGGGGGCATCACAATACATTTCTTACTTTGTTCCTTAAGTTTTTCTCTTATATTTTTAGAAAAAGGGGGCAAAACTCAAATCTGGCCTAGGGCACCAAAAAGGCTAGAACCGGCCCTGTGAGTGGAACAAAAGAATTTGGGACAGCATAGAAAGAGGAGAAAATGTGATCACTTTACATCCCCACAAAAAACAATATCTTGTAATATATTACAATAATTTGTAATATGTCATTGTACTTTTTAAATAATGTAATGTAGGCTTACAGAGACTATTAATGACATTGAAAGCCATATCAGTATTGCAAAATGATCTCTTTAGCAATAGTGCTTTATTGTTTAAATGTTTTCATCTCTATATGCCGGTTAGACCATTTACTCAATCTACTAATCAACTCACCTACAGTGATGCCGATGGACTGGCTTTGAGAAGAGTGAGAGTAGTAGGAACATGTGTAACTGCCCTGGTCAGACAAAGTGAATGTTACACTGGGCTGGTAGTCAGAGGGACCTGTCCTCACATAAGCTCCATTTCTGTACAAATTGAATCTGACATTACACTGATTTACAGTGAAGCATTTGATCTGGAAAGTTTCTTCAGATGAGACTGTTGAGTATGAGGAGACGAGAGAGATGGAGGGACCTGGGGTGGAGAGGAGAGTTATACATGACGTAAACTTTCAGCTAAATGTTTCTTTTAGATTTTATGATCAACGTTCGCTCACCTCCTGTGGCACACACCACTCCTGCATCTTCTCCATGGTTACAGTTATGTTTGCTGTTGAGGGAGCATCTGGCCAGAGACGACTCACTACCAGAGCATCTGACATCATCCATCAAAATGCTCCCAGTTCCCTGCTCAAAGGAGGCTGATCCAGGGGCACAAACAGCGCTGCCACATCCCAGCTCTCTGCACACCACTTGAGCATCACTCATGTCCCAGTCATCATCACATACAGTCCCCCACTGGTAAGAGCGATACACCTCCACTCGACCAGAGCATCGATTATTCCCATTCACCAGTCTGATCTGGGCAGCCCCTGGAAAAGATATGGCACAAAGACATAAAACATTAAAAACAACATTAATAATAATAATAATAATAATAATAATAACAAAGACATAACATTTGTGTATTTGTTAATGATTAAATCATTAATACAACACAAAAAGAAAAACATTATGAAAGGAACTTTTGTGCTTCTGTAATAATTCTGTAATCTTCAGACATTTTAAAAATACAAAATAAAAAAACAAGTAGTCAGCATTACACACAATCATTTTAACAAATTCTTGTAAATCCTAGGGCATCATCATGCGAATACATACAGTACCTGTACATTTAGATAAAATCATAGATATTGTCTTCAGAAGTTCTCATAACCCATTTTCTTTATTTTGCATCAATGTGAGCTATCACACTACTGTACTGTAACTTACCTGGTATGGGGAGACTTAATGAAAGAACAGCTAAAGAGAGAAACAGATCAAGAGCTGAGTTAATCATAAGTTTATTCACAGTTGCATAGTATACACCCATCCTGACAAGCTGCATATGTACTTGAGTGTATTTCCGTTCTGTTCATTCTGTTATATTGACCTTCTTGTTTCAGATTCTCTCTGCAGCTTCTGGTAAAATTGTGCATTTTAGATTGCAGAAGTGTAGTGACTGGGAGTCAGAGAAAACTGTTTTTGTACTAGGCCTTCCCTGTACCCACTTTGGGTCTTTTTTGGCATCTTTATTTGGTTTTAGGCTATTTTACTGGTTGATATTTGAGATTATACAAATATTTGATAGGATTATTGTATTGAATACAAATTAAACTACTCTACAGTACATGTATTCCCCAAAGATAAAGCCCTGATCTCAACACTGTAATTAATTATAAAATGAATCAATTCAAGTATATCAAGTATTTACAATGTTTCCTGCTACATTAACTTAAGCTGGTTAGTCCCTTGCAATGGGATGTCAATCAATCACCCGTTACCAAATGCGAAATTCACAAGTAGACTTTACAGAACAGTCAGCAGCCACTGCTGTGGTTCCCAGTGGCAGTTAAAGTTTAGGTGTCCTTCTCAGGGAATCTCAGTTATGAATATGGGAGACTGCCACACAAGCATTCCTGACTGTTTCCCTAACCAGTAACTATAACAGTAGAAAAGTCAGAAACATAATTTACTGTTTGCCTGACAAACAGTACAAGAGAGAGAATTACTTTTCTTCATTTATACTGTACACTCAAAAATTAAAATTGTTTGTTACCTGCGAATAGAGCAAGCACAGCCATCAACGTCTCCCTCTGATGAGAATTTCATGAAATGTGCAGATCTTCCTCTTTCTTTCTTCCTTAAAGGCTCTTTTACCAGACCACATTCTCATGTGGTAAAGTAGGCCTATTTCAAGTCAACATCAACATTTTTACAAGCTAAACAGTTTTTCAAAACCTGTTACTCTAGATATGTCTGTCCCAACTGACTTATTACAACATTTTTAATAGATGAAAATAAATAGGTGGAATTTCATCTTTTTCTTTACAAGTTGTCATATATTGCCTTTTCTTTTTCCATTTACATTTCTTAACCATTATGATAGGAAACTAGCCTGGCGATGCCATCCTACGTACCTCCGCTAAACATTTTATCTCCGCACGTAGTCTGGAATAAACCCCCCTTCCCACCTTTCCCTCGGTTACTCTACGGTTTAGCCAATCAGCACACAGTTTAGAGCGATGTCTCAAAATTTTGTAGTCCTACAGGATTGGGACGCGTTTGTTATTCTCTCCCCCACTTACGAATTACATTCACAAAATCGGTACATGACATTAGCATCCATGATTTTGAGGATTTATTGCCACTATGTCAAAATAGATCAGAACTTGCTATAATACTGTTAATACTGAAAGCGAAAGTTGTAGGCGTGAGAGCCAGGCAAGGGAATACGTCATATCCAAACGGAAACCTATTTCAATTGCGTTGGGCCAGACTGTATGACATAGTCAACAGTCGCTTTCGCCCAGGCTAATAGGAAACAACTTTGGAGGGGCTAATAATGGGCATAAAGTGAGTGATAACAAAGCTGCAATGTTGTGAGTTATTTTCTATTTTCTATACAGACTAAACTCCACCACTCACACTTGTTTTGTATAGCTTTTTGAAGGCTTTTTCAAAAACGTCCATAATGTCACAAACTGTACATAACGCCAGTTTTCCCACAATAGCCCCAATGAAAACCAACTTATTTTACATTTACTGTACATTTCAATTAAATCTCATATTAAGGCTCATATTCTGTGGAAGGAAATCATGAAACCATTTTTTGTGTGTTTGCCTATTCACAGAGATGTATAGTAACGAAGTAGAACTACTTAAGTAGCCTACTTAAGTACTAAAATGCAGTATCTGTACTTTACTGGAGTATTCTTTTTTTGTCCTACTTCCACTTTTACTTCACTACATTTTATTGATAAATTTAATACTTCTACTTCGTTACATTTTTGATGTGCTGATTAGTTACTCATTACTTTTATAAAACATGTTACCACATCCAATGATAGCCTATCAATGCAGACGAGAGCATCACCAGGTTTTCATAATCATTATTGGACGATTCAAGCGGTATATGAGACCTCATGCACCTCTTCGACCTTTCTGAGTACTGAATGCAGTCAATTGGGAACCATTAGTAAGGGTCAGTCTACTGCTCCATTTCGAGATAGAAGGAGTACACCAAGTTCTTTAACTTCAAATGATTTTAGTGAGGGGAATGGTGGTGACCATCCCTGGCCCTACTTAGAGTCCATGGCCAGACTATTCCAGCCAAATAAATGTAAAACAATATGATATTCAAACTTTTGACTGCTTTCTTTGATATACACAGTACTTCTACTTTTACTTTCAGTACTTGAGTAGCAATTTCTACAATACTTTTACTTGCAATACTTAAGTACAAAACATTTTGAATACTTTAGTACTTCCACTTAAGTATGATGTTTAGAGACCACTTCTACTTCCACTTAAGTCACTTTTTTGATATGGTACTTCTACTTCTACTCCACTCCTCTACTCCGGTACTTTATACAACTCTGCCTATTCAGCCATGGAGCTCACATCAGAAAATGAACAAAATAGTAAAATACTGCTATAGGCTTGCAGGTGTTATGTGGCATTTTGTAAATCAATAATAGGCTACATGAACATGTCACGTCCATAAGCTGGAATTGCCCATCTACATTTTCTTTCTTTGAACATTTTCCGAAGCCTACTTAACACTAAGTAGTGTTTACAGTAACATATACTGTAGGTACCAGATAGGCCCAGAACTACTTAACGTTCAGAAGGCTTCAGGAAATGCGGGGCAGCTGGCCAGTGGAGTGTGCTCAAAGAAAATGCTGAGAGGAGCAAAAGCTGCAGAGGCAACAGGAGCTGGGGAGTGCTTATATACATACAGGGATTTGATTGGCTTCCTCCATACAGGCTTGGAAGCTTTAGCCAATCTGGCCAGAACAGGAGGAGCAAAGAGGTCGTGTCACAGTCGGGTTTTGTCAAGATTTCCATTAAGACCTAGTTTGCAGTTTGGTGGTCCTCTCTAATTTCCTTGCAAAGTCTGCTGATATGCAAATGTACTGTGTAATGTATGTAATGTGAACAAAGGAGTGGATCAGACAGGTGAATTTTTTGTTGACGTTCATTGGGATTTTTCGTTTATTTTTTAAATAAGTAAATAAAGATGTTTTTTTTTCCTCTTTTGCCAATGAATAGCTGATTAAATTGACTGAATGTTCAGGTCAGGTAGGCCTATGCGTGTAGAGCCTTTCTGGTCAATGTAGGGATGATGTAGGGTCTTTCCAGCAAAATACAACAAGAGGTATGGGGGACAACACAAGTAACACAGGACTAGTGATGAAGGGAAAAAAGTTATGGTCCCATACTGCCACCCAGAGTTAACTTGTGGTGGGACACAGGCAGGGATCACAGGCACTTTTTTTTTGCGCATGTGAGCGCTGAAAAATAAAATTGTGGGTGATGCGGATTTGCTTCATTGTCTTTCAGAAGCTTTGGTATGGGTATATCTGCGCCTACAATGGAGGTATTTGGTATCAAATTAAAGTAGACAACCAGACGAATACATTGGTGCCACTTGAGAATAATTGCGTTCAATTTCAGTGTGAGATCACCCACATTTTGGCAAGGAAAACATCTTTATCTGGTATTATAAACCTGGCTCAGTTAGCTGCTGGAGTTCAATCTAATCCGATCAAAAAATAAAACTAATCCAAAAAAAAAAATAAAAATCAAAATACATAAAATAAAAAATCACTACACATTATGATATAGAGTATAGACCTATAATTTGAACAGAAGAGTTTTCTATCACCCATTTGCAGAAAGTGAACACCCCAAATCTCTTATATTAAGGCTTGCCTGCCAAAAAAAAAAAAAATGGAAATTAGCAGCAACAGCTATATAACTTTGGTTTGTTATTTTTATCCTGTTGTTGTAGGCCATGATAATATGATGGTATCATAATTATAATTATAATTATTGTTTGTGTGTGTGTGTGTGTGTGCGCGCGTGGGGGGTAGGGGTTTGGGGCAGATAAGGTGTTCGCCCAGGGCACCAAAGAGGGTAGGGACCGCCCCTGAGCGTCCAGTTACCTTATGTGTTACTTCAACCGCTCACATTGATGCAAAATAAAGAAAATGGGTTATGAGAACTTCTGAAGACAATGTACAGTATCTATGATTTTATTTAAATGAACAGGTACTGTATGTCTTTGCATGATGCCTAGAATGCCCTAGGATTTACAAGAATTTGTTAAAATGATTGTGTGTAATGCTGACTATACTTGTTTTTTTATTCTGTATTTTTAAAATGTCTGAAGATCACGTACAACAACAAACCACAAGGCATTTTGAACTGCCTCAAAGCACATAGCCAACCAACAGCCACTCTTGATCAACAAACAGTTAACCACAAACACTGTTTAAACCAGACAGCTCATTTCTTTACGTGACCTCAGCTAAAGGGCAACTTCAGTCAATTTCAACAAGCTACTCAAGATTAGTCAATACTGAAGACACAAAACATTACAACCAAGGTTTCCTTGACCAGACAATAAGCACTAACAACTAACCCATGGGGGCAGAATATTGAACTGTATTTTTAACATCTTAACATACTCCAAATGTCACCAAGAACTGTGAAACATCAACAGACACCTTACAACACAGAATTGTAATGTGTATCAGCCTGCGGCTTCGTGCATACGGCGAACAACACACAGTGATGATATTCTTCCAATAACATCACTCCCACTCGTGTGATATTGCTTAAACGACACATAGCTAATCAACAGGGGTATGGTTGAATGACGGTCAATTAGCCTATCACTTTATGTTAGAGATGCTTATCCAATATGACATAGCCTACCTGTCAAAAAAAAAAAAAGAAAGAAAGAAAAAGAAAAAGAAAAAATCTAAAATCTAAAAGTAGCCTATTGGTGTTGATTTTAATGTAAAGTATCATGTTATTCTTACATAAATAGTGGAATTGAAGGTTAGTTATTCTGTTGTTTGCAGCTTTTTGCAAAATCATGTTCAAGAAGTCCAATTCAGCATACAGTATAGGCCTACTGTACGTGAAACTGCTGTACAAAATTACACATAATAACGTAAAAAGTCTCAGTAGTTCTGGTAGATGTCTTCCTCTTCATAGTCGTTATCAATGGTAGCTGAGCCACACATATCATCTACATTCATATAATCTTCTTCCAGGTCATCATCTTCATTTTCCCCACAATACCCCTGGTCAGTGGGGAAGGCTGTGTTCATATAGATGTTGTCTTCTTCATCAGGTAAGCCACTTTGCCCAGGGCGAAATCCATGTGTTTGCAGTTGCTGCATCAATGCAGTTACATTAGGCACATATATACTTAATTACGCAATTTACAGTTGGTAAAATGAATTAAGTTAGGCATTTTGATAAAAATGGCAATATCTCAAGCACACAACGTTAATTATTGGAAAATTAATGAGATACTAATTGTCATCTGGACTGTATGTGTGCTTGTGTCTCTTAGACAATTCTTCTTTACCAGGTATATGATGGCAGGAATCGACAAAAGCAGGAACAACCCTGAAATCACTCCAGATGCAATGATGGGAGCCAGAGATGCTGAAGAAAGGATAGAAAAATGGTTGTATTTGTAAACAGCAAACAAACAAGTGACATACAAGTGTTAACTAATGAACAGAACAAAGTATTAGATATTTACCTCTTATGATGATTGTTAGCGGTGCTGTCTGTGTTGAATTCAAAGTCCGTGTGGACACAATGACTTCATAGACACAGCTGTAGTTGCCCTGGTGGGAGTAGTCTGCCTTGGGAATGTAGAAGGAGGCTGAGTGGTTGACGGCGAGCTGAGTCCTGGTCCTGTTAGAGCCATCAAAGATGAGGTGGAAGGAGCCTCCTTGGTACTGTGGCTCCGTAGAGCAGATGAGGGAGAGGCTGTGGCCCCTGGTCACCTCTGGTCCCTGAGGCCCCCAGAACAGCCCTCCATCTGGGGCACTGACAGAGATGTTGGGCTGCACAAGGACCACTGCAGAAGGCAGGATAGTAATTAAGATAATAATTTTAATTATCACACAGTGACTAAAGCAGAGGGCTATTTAATCCGTCCCATGGAGCCTTCCCAAAACATAAAATTTCATTTAGCCAAATTAAATTAGACTATTGGCCTGATTTGTCCAACCCTGCATGTTAACATGTCCTCATTTCTCTTCATCATAAATTAGCATAAGTTTAAATCTTTTTAAACATTAATAAGTAGAAAAGCACTCCGCCAAGGCAATGTGGTCACAGACACAATATTCCAGATTGTGTTCTGGATCACCGATCGCCACTAAAATCAAATCAGTTCTTACTTGTCCCAATATAAACGTTGTCAAGAAATTTCATCCAAATCTGTGCAGTACTTTTCGACACACACACACACACACGGACCGACACAGGCCGGCGAAAACATAACCTCCTTGGCGGAGGTAATTAAGTTCATTGTATGCTGTACATTGTACAGTTCAGTGTTATTTGCATAATAATTATGTTTAAGTGTCCACTTTGATATGACTACCCTGTCTACCTATTTCCTTCAAATTATGAGAGTGGGTGTGATTCCAATAACTCTTCACTCACTCACCCAAAGTGATGTTGTTGGAGCTGCTCTGAGTAGAGTAAGGGGAGTAGGCACAGGTGTAACTGCCCTGGTGAGAGGAGTCCATATTAGAGAGAGTAAACGTAGCGCTGCTCTCGTAGGAACTAAGTGATTGTGAAGTCAGTGAAACCCCATTTCTATACAAGTGGAGGTTGCCAGCACACTGGTATGGACTCCTAGAGCATCTGATCTGAACAGTTTCTCCAGGTGAGACTGCTGAGTATGGGGAGATGAGAGAGATGGAGGGAGCTGGAGATGGAAAGGAGAGTCATAAACACTTATAAACATGATACCACTGTCTTTATTACATATTAATTACACAAACTCACCTGTACTGTCACACACCACCCCTGCATCTTCACCATGATTGCAGTTTGTGACTCTGGTACATGATGTTGTAAAGCATGCAACATCAGAATTGAACATGCTCCCAGTCCCCTGACCAAAGTATGCTGATCCAGGAGCACAAACAGCACTGCCACATCCCAGCTGTCTGCACACCACTTGAGCAACATTTATGTCCCAGTTATCATCACACACAGTTCCCCACTGGAAAAAGTGACCCACCTCCACTCGACCAGAGCACCGATTATATCCATTCAGCAGTGTGATCTTGGCAGTCACTAACAATAAAGAGATAAACCACATGCATCATGGAGGATGAATATATTTACAGGTAAAAAGCAAAACAACGGGTTAAGTAATTACATCACATTATAACATTGCTTGGTCAAATTTCCTATTGTGATGCGCTTAGTTATTTTTAAGACAACTGCTATATATTTCTGTCCATATTTAGACTCGGATATCAATTCGCCCAATTCGCTCTGACTTTAAATGAACCGTCACATTACTGTAACACAAGATCACAATTTTGTGGCCTGATCAATGTTCATGATGGCAACATTGTAACTTGACCATGATGGTTTTTAACACAACTTTGACTGTTCGGCTTAGCAAACGTCCTTTAGAACTAGTAACAGCAGCTAATCTTGGTAGGTTCTGATGTGTGACAGAAAGAAGTAGTTCTGCAAACTAAGCTGTTTTAGCCATCAAAGACAGCTATTTGTTAGCAAAACCATGTAGCGCAGTGGTATAAGCCGGAAAAATAAGTCGGCATTGCACTCCACACTCACTCACGTCAGATGCAGCGCTAAGGCACGGGCATCTGCTGTTGAACCATAGCAGAGTTATTTCAGAAGCCAGAAATCCTTGAATCTAACTGGACAAACGGCTTGTCCATCAATTTAATTGACGTGCCACTTCAGCCAATCACATCGAAACCAACCGATGACGCTGGTTATGTTTGTTGGATTCAAAACAGTCTCTTCTCCGCTACGTCACATCCTCTACAGCAGCCACTACACAGCCAGCGGTCCTGATTGGTCCAGTTATAGAATCTCGGGCTTGAAATCCCTCCCAATGGAGTGGCTTAAAGCTACGTAGCGCATCATCTGACGTGAGTGAGGTAAACTCCACTGCGCGTCAGAGCCTTGTTATCACTTCAAATGTGCATTAGGCTATTTTTTTTTTTTTTTTTTACTTATAAATTATGTGCACGCTGCATCGTTCATCATCCCTTACATAGAAAACCATTCTTTAAAGGATTGTTTTGTGTTTTGTTTCTGTAAAAATTCTAAACATAGCACATACGTACCTGGTATGGGG
Source organism: Sardinella longiceps (assembly GCA_027497455.2). Taxonomy (NCBI): domain Eukaryota; kingdom Metazoa; phylum Chordata; class Actinopteri; order Clupeiformes; family Clupeidae; genus Sardinella; species Sardinella longiceps. The sequence goes on along the minus strand of JAODXP020000021.1, from coordinate 26,581,801 downwards.
AGACTTAGTGAAAGAACAGCTAAAGAGAGAAGCAGATTCAGAGTTGAGTTGATTGTTCTATTTATAGTTGCTTGGTATACACCAATCCTGTCAATTTGCACATAATAGGGTATGATTTATTTAGTCTGTAAGTGTATTTGTGATCCAAACATATAATCAATTAGTCAATCTGCTATGAAAGTTATTTGTGTCATTGTGTGAAATTATTGAGTTTAATGACTTTTCATTTTGGAGCAGCTGTAGCCTATCAGTAGCTGTAGCCTATTGGGCTGTAGCCTAAGGGCTTCAGCCTTGAAACCAAAGCCTTAGCAATTCTATTACCAACCAATAAGAAAATTTCGTTGATGGACATGGTTGAGTGCTGCTGTCCTATGCCCACATACACAGCTGAAGCTGGCAGCCAACTCTTGCTTCACCTCACTGTTATTTATATTCAATGTACTTCCTGTAAATAATGTTTTCTACTCCAAAGTTCCATGCTGCACGCCTACACTATAACAAAAGTCAGAAAAAATGGGACAAGGGAGGACATTACTTTTCTTAATTTTTTCATTTAGATTTAGAAAAATGTAAAATTATTTTACAGTTACCTGTGAACAAAGTGAGCATGGCCACCAACATCTCTCCCTGATGAGAATTTCATGAAATGTGCAGATCTTCCTCTTTCTTTCTTCCTTATAGCCTCTTTTACCATACCACATTCTCATGTGGTAAAGTATTTAAAGTCAACATCAACAATTTTAGAAGCTAAACCGTTTTTGAAAACCTGTTAGGCCTACTCTTGATATGTCTGTCCCCAACTGACTTATTATAACATTTTTAATAGATGAAAATAAATAGGTGGTAGAACTTCATCTTTTTCTTTACAAGTTCTAATATATTGCCTTTTCTTTTGCCATTTAACCATTATGATAGGAAACAATACATAACTGTCATTGAAATCTGTTGAAAGTCCTGGAACCATTACTCACATTGATGACCTTTAAAAATGATAAGAAAATACAGTATAAATACACCTGGGCAATTCCATGAAAAAGTCAACCGCTCCGTCAACCGCAACCATCTCATCTAGGCTACATGGACATAAAAATAATTTCAGAAAACTTGCAATACAAAAAAGTATTGTCTCAATGTAAATAATCAACTGAGCAAGTTTTGAAAGGATATTATTATTATTATTATTTTTTACCCTATTCAGCAGATAATTTAAGCCTTTGGAGGGGCTTTTAATGGGCATACTGTGATAACACACACAAAGCTACAATGCTATGAGTTATTTTCTATTTTCATATTACTATTTCAGTCTTTATAGATTAAAATCCACCATTCACACATTCTGTATAGTTTTTTAGAAGGTTTCTTCAGACGTCCATAATGTCACGTACATAACTCCAGTTTCCCCAAAATAGCCCTTAATGAAAACCAACCTATTTTACATTTACATTTAAATTAAATATTTTTCTGTGTTCACTGAGGTGTCCTGTTTGGTATGAATGGGATAATATTTATGTTTCTCTGAAAATTTCAACAAACTTAGGAAAACTGTAATCGCCCATAAAAGCTTGTCCATTTTGCGTCACATACATGACGCAAATTGAAAGATATGATTTTTTTGTATTTGTCAAAATTTTTACCCTATTCAGCCATAATGTAATATGGAGGGGCTTATAATGGGAATAAGTGGGTGATAACACATACAAACCTGCAATATTATCAGTTATTTTCTATCATTGTATTACTATTTCAGTCGTTACAGGTCAAAATCCACCATTCACACTTCTTATAGGTTTTTGGTAGGTTTTTCCAGATGTCACGTCCATAACGTCACGTCCATAACACAATTTTTCCCACAATAACAATGAAAACTAACTTATCTTACATTTACATTTAAATCAAGTCGTTTTCTGTGTTCACTGAGGTGTCCTTTTTGGTATGAATGGAATAATATTTACGTTTCTCAGGAAATTTCACAGACTTCATAGCAAAAACTGTAATCTCTCATAAAAGCTTGTCTGTTTTTCGTCACGTCCATAACGCAAATTGAAAGGCTCATATTCTTATGATGTCAATCACGATATGAATTTTTTGAGTTTGCCTGTATTAAGCCACAAAGTTTGCATAAGAATATGAAAAAAATTGATATACTGCTAAGCTTGCAGAGGTTATGTGGCCTTTTGTTCATCAATAATGCATGAAAATGTCACGTCCAATGCTGGAATTGCCCATATATATATATATGTAAAGGAAAATTTGGTTGAGGGAAATATTTGAGTGCTGTTTTTTCAGTGCTCACATCCATGGCTTAAAGTGGAGGTTTGGTTCTATTTGTTTATTTGTTTGGTCTTTTTATTGTGCTAGTTGGTATTACTGTATACCAAAAAATAGTTCCAGAAGGTTCAAAATACCCCGTAAAATGTGACAGAAACTGTATTTTCCCCTGACCAGTAGGCCTATAGCAACTAAAAAGTCACAAAAGCTTTTTGCTGTTTCCCTGACAAACATAATAAGAGGGGAATTACTTTTCTTCATTTTTACATTCAGATTAGCCTAAAATTTATTTCATTTAAAATTCAAATGTAAAAATAGTTTTGCAGTTACCTGTGAATAGAGAAAGCGCAGCCATCAACATCTCTCTCTCTTTCTGTCTCTCTCTTTCTCTCTCTGATGAGACTTTCCTGAAATGTGCTGGTCTTCCTCTTTCTTTCTTCCTTATATATGTAAGAATCTGTAGGTGGTCCGCGAGCAAGCTCAAGTGGTCCGCGAGGGGATTTCCAAAAAATATGTGAATTTAGTCTGTTTCTCACTAAAATTATTTGAAGGAGTGGTTCAATGAATACTATGAAGTAGGTCTGTAATGTATATTAAAAACTTCAATCTATCTGAATTTGAAGTGCCATAATGCCAATTTAGAAATGCTTATTGGCTTTGTCAAATGTTAAGGGGTAGCAGCATGCGACTTGGTTAGAGGGCACGAGGGTGGTCCTTGAAAAATATATTTTGGGCAAAGTGGTCCTTGGTCTAAAAAAGTTTGAGAAACACTGCCATACAGGCTTGGAAGCTGTAGCCCATATGGCTAAGGCATAATGCAACAGAGGGGCGACACAGTCTTTTGCTGGTTTTGCCAGCATTTCCATGAAGAACTAGCCTGGCTTTGCCTTTCCATGTAGCTCCGCTCCCTCCTTGACTCCTTCTGGCATTGTTTGCAGAGATCAATTCCTACCGCGCTAAAAAGCAAGCAGGATCGGGAGTTGTGAGAGATAATGTTGAGTTACTGTTGTAGCAGCTTACTTCACAACCAAGCTGGTGCATTATATTAGTGATTGGGTGAAATCAAATTTGTTGTAGTGTCAGATTACAAGAAAAAAAAGGGGGGGGGGGGGGTTGGCATTTTAGAAATGTTAATCCACCCCTTAATAGAGTTACTGGTAATGCAAACACATCTTTTAACTTCAATTGTTAACATCAAATCCCATTGCATTGTCCTAATTTAAATTTTGTTCCAACAGCATTATCAAGCACTTTCTTCATGTCTTTCTGATTCAAGCATACAAGCAGTCCACTTTGCACTTATGCATACAAGCAGTCCACTTTGCATTGATCACAAAATTCATAGTTTACCCACCTTTTACACTAAAACACTGGTCCAATTTCCCTCTGATGCCTGCTGACTGGCAAATGTCACATGTGCATTGATTATAGAAGATCACAAATGGGTATTTTTTTCCTGATTAATTAATACAATTAATTAATAAACAAATTAATATGATCTCCTCTATTGTCAATAAATAGCTTATTTTTTAGAAAATGTACTGATTGGCAAAGTTTAGGTCAGACATGCGTGTTGAGTCTTTTCGGGATATAAATGAACAGGACGAATCAGGACATCATAAGTAACACAGGACCGGTCATGAAAGATAAAAATGTATGGTTCAATACAGCCACCTACAGTTAAGCAGAGGTGGGACACAGCTGCGATGAAGGAACTTTTACAGTATGTCTCAATACATAAAGTGCACCTATGTTCTCTCAGCAAAAGCATCATAAATGATTCCTGCCAGTCCAACATGATGTCATACTGAATGATGTTATACCAATCTCTGCTTCAACCCTCTCTGGTTATTCTGTATTAAGGTTGGGTGATCAGAGCCTTCGTGTTATGATAGTAATGTAGAAGACACAAGGAAACACAAGTCAAGTCAAGTCATTTATTTATTTATATAGCACGTTTAAAAACAACAGGAGTTGAGCCAAAGTGCTGAACAAAAAAAGAAGGTTGTGGCATAACCTTGTATTCAACTAGGCATAGCTATAAGCAAATAAAGCTTCAAATTTATTAAACATTAGCACCTCAATCATTAAGAGTCTCTTATCAAGTAGCAACAATATATCACACTCTAGATCTATATGTGGACACTGGACATCTACAGTAAGATTTTTGTCTATACTTTCTTCTGTCTGCTTAGCTGTTCAATCTGAGCTTTAGGATGCAAGCGAGACTTTTTAAAACTTATAGGTATATTCTGTTTTCTGGACATGAAACTTGTTTTGGAACTTCCTGGGTTGCACATCAGTGAGTTGCACATTATTTAAAACAAACGTTTAAGGTTGTTTTTAGGGACAGGATTCCAAATGCACAAAGCTAGCCTTTCTAAAGTAAGTCAGGGGCGATTCTAAATTAGCTATTTAGCCAAAAAAATGTAATATACCTTTAAAATAGGCCTTTAGCCACATTTATAGTTTTCATAGATGTCATCTTCTTCAGTGTGGTTGTCTATTATGGCTGGTGGAATATTGCACAGCTCCCTTGCATTCTCATAAATCTCTTCCACATCTTCAGTGTCTCCACCATGATCCCTCTGCCCAGTGATCTCAGCAGAATTCATATAGATGTGTTCATCACCACCAGACCCAGATGGTTCATTGTGAAAGTCATGTGTGTTTGTAAAATCTGACAGAACAACAGAATAGGTTTAGGCTGTATAGCAGGGCAAAGTTTGGCCGTATTAGCAATATTCCATCTAAGTATTAAAATACTAAACATTTCAACAGCATATCAATTAGAATAAAGAGCTGTCATAGTGTATGTAATGGGATACTTTCAATTACAGGTCTTGTTGAGTGCAGCAGGGTGGAATCTCACATACCACATTCTTCCCTATTAGGCCCATTGACTAGTAAACAGGGCCAGTTCTAGGCATAGACAAACAGGCTATACTTATGTGCAGTGCACACACAGGCACAGCAATGTAAAATGCTTTGTTAATTACTTTAGTAGGTTTCAACATAAGAGTGACATAAATCTGCCATAAACATGATGACACATATCACAAACATGCAATGTTAGAATGTTTATGACTTGTCAATACAGTGGGGAGAACAAGTATTTGATACACTGCTGATTTTTCAGGTTTTCCCACTTGCAAAGTATGTAGAAGTCTGTAATTTCTATAATGGATACTCTACAACCATGAGTGATGGGATGTAAAACAAAAATCCAGAAAATCACATTGTATGATTTTTAAATGATTATTTTCACACCCGGACTTTAAGCTCCCTCCAAAGGTTTTCTATTGAATTCAGGTCTGGAGACTGGCTAGGCCACTCTTGAGATGTTTCCTACGGAGCCACTCCTTAGTTGCCCTGGCTGTATGTTTTGGGTCGTTGTCATGCTGGAAGACCCAGCCACGACCCATCTTAAATGCTCTTACTGAGGGAAGGAGGTTGTTGGCCAAGATCTCACGATACATGGTCCCATCCATCCTTCCCTCAATACGGTGCAGTCGTCCTGTCCCCTTTGCAGAAAAGCATCCCCAAAGAATGATGTTTCCACCATGCTTCACAGTTGGGATGGTGTTCTTGGGGTTGTACTCATCATTCTTCTTCCTCCAAACACAACGAGTGGAGTTTAACCCAAACAGTTCTATTTTTGTTTCATCAGACCACATGACCTTCTCCCTGTCCTCCTCTGAATCATACAAAAGGTCATTTGCAAACTTCAGGCGGGCCTTGACATGCGTTGGCTTGAGCAAGGGCACCTTGCGTGCTCTGCAGGATTTTAATCCTTGACGGCGTAGTGTGTTACTGATAGTTTTCTTTGAGACTGTTGTCCCAGCTCTATTCAGGTCATTGACCAGGTCCTGCTGTGTAGTTCTGGGCTCATTCCTCACCTTCCTCATGATCACTGATGCCCCACGAGGTGAGATCTTGCATGGCGCCCCAGACCGAGGGAGATTGACAGTTGTCTTAAATTTCTTCCATTTTCTAATAATTGCACCAACAGTTGTTGCCTTCTCACCAAGCTGCTTGGCTATTGTCCTATAGCCCATCCCAGCCTTGTGCAGGTCTACAATTTTATCCCTGATGTCCTTAATCAGCTCTCTGGTCTTGGGCATTGTGGAGAGGTTGGAGTCTGATTGATTGTGTGGACAGGTGTCTTTTATACATGTTCAAACTAGTTCAAACAGGTTCAGTTAATACAGGTAATGAGTGGAGAACAGGAGGGCTTCTTAAAGAAGAACTAACATGTTTGTGAGAGCCAAATATATTACTGGTTGATAGATGATCAAATACTTATGTCCTGCAATAACACGCAAAATAATTATTTAAAAATCATCTACTGTGATTTTCTGGATTTTTGTTTTAGATTTCATCACTTACAGTTGTAGAGTACCTGTGATAGAAGTTACAACCTTCTACATGCTTTGCAAGTGGGAAAACCTAAGAAATCAGCAGTGTATCAAATACTTGTTCTCCCCACTGTAAGTGTCAACGTTATTTGGGGATCAGTATCACCGAATGACACCTAATGACAGCAATCATTGACATTATGTCTATGACAAGAAGTAATTTCATGTTTATGCAGTGGTTATGTAGGCACATTCTGTAACATTAAGGGCTATGATAGAATCTCAGAATTTCACAGAATTTCAAAGGCCTCATTTTTCTGAGTAATAGATGTACATTCTGGACACGGCATCATGATCTTCAAACCCTCCTTCCCATTTCAGATAAATGTTGTGACTATACGAGTTTCCACTTCAATGAAAATCAACTCTAATTCATAAATTAAAGCACCATATCTGTTAGGGTGCTGAACTTTTTTTTGCTTTTTAGATCAAGTCAAAATTACACAATACTGGTACAAATCCATCAAATATCTTTTGGTGGTAGCATAGTGCTTAAGGAACCTGTCTCGCTGGGCTAATTGTAACCTGGAAAGTGTGGGTTCAAATCCGCCTGCCACTGTTGTGCAGAAATACAGTAAATGACAGCTGACAAAATGTAAGTGTCTTTGGATACAAGCTTCTGCTAAATGATTACATATAAATGTTCTCAGATCCACAAATATAAAGACTAAAAGGTGTTTATTGAGATCTCAACACAGGACACGTCCCTCTTCACTCAAATACAGAACAAAACTGTATTTTTATGGAATGTTTTGCCATCTTACAATTGCACCAATATGGTTTTGTTTCACATCCTATAGATTCTATTCAGTTTCAGTTTCTATTCTTTGCCATTTGTTGGATGTTTCAATCCCAAACTACCATGTATCTTGTTTAATGATAAAGACTGTCTCACTCACTTTGTGGAAGACTGTTTTTCTTGGCTTTTTTATTAAAACACTTTTTCTTCACCAGGTAGAGAATGACAGGAATCAACAACAGCAGGAACAACCCTGAGATCACTCCAGAGGCAATGATGGGAGTCTGGGATGCTGGAAGAGGAAAGCCAAGTTGTATTGGCAAACAATGCAAGAAGAGCAGTCTCACTGAACAGTGATAGGCAGACAGACGACTTTGTAGAAACTAGTGCTGTCAAGCGATTAAAATATTTAATCGCGATTAATCACATTTTTTCTGTAGTTAATTCATAATTAATCTCGATTAATCGCAAATTTCTTTCTATTCTAAATGTCCCTCGATTTCTTTTTGTCCCATTTTTATTTATTTATTTTCATTTTAATGCTGTTATCAGCATTCATTGGTGGTGGTGGTGTTGGGGGGGGGGGGGGGGGTGAATACCAATTTAAAAGAAAAGAAACCCCAGGTTACAGCATCAGAAATTATTAACATGTTCAGGTACTGCCAGAGAGATGTTGATGGCTTTTATGTTGCTAGTTCACAAAAACACCTGGATGCTGGCCCTTTAAATTATACTAACCTATATTTTAAAGAGGCTCAGTGAAAATATGGCATTATGGTCTACATGTGTAAACCTACATTGCATGAGCATACCTTTAAAATGCATTTTGTCATATTGCTAATTGCCCTGCAAGAAGAAAGTCATACGTTCAGAATCAGGTAGGCTATAGGCTATGCGTCTCGTTTGCACAAATTCTCTCTCTCAGTTGCGCTCAGACCTGTTTCACCTCTCTCACTCGCGCTGCAATTTTGAAACTGATATTAGCCTATTTGCGGGGTATTCAGTTCAAGAGAAGGGATTTCTAAGTGCCAACATTAATCCTCTAGCTAGTTAACAACCTAAATATGCGAACATGCGAGTGAGCATCAACGATTGTGTCGGTAAAACATTTTTTTTCACTGACATCAAATGACGCTCACAAACATTCTCTCTCTCAGTTGCGCTCCGACCTTCACCTCTCTCACTCGCGCTGCAATTTTGAAACTGACATTAGGTTATTTTGCGGGGTATTCAGTTCAAGAGAAGGGATTTGTAAGTGACAACATTAATCCTCTAGCTAATTAACAACCTAAATATGCGAACATGCGAGTGAACGTCAACGATTGTGTCGGTAAAATATTTGTTTTCACTGACATCGGAGCAGCAGAGCAGAGTGCAGACACATCTACACCCGTGTGTGGAGCGCTTGTGTAGGCTACTGTAGGCATGAGTAGCCAAGGTCCTAGGCTAAGCAGTAGGCCTACTTCAAGCCTAGTACAAACACAGGACATAGGCTACTGAAACGTCGGGAGGTGTTGGAATGTCGGAGATTTTTTTTTCCACATTCTATTGATAATGGCGGGTCAAATGCGTTAATCGCGCGTTAAAAAAATTGACGGCGTTAAAATGGGGTTGCGTTAACGCCGATATTAACGCGTTAAACTGACAGCACTAGTAGAAACCAAATATATATAAAGACCTAAACAAGCTATGGCACAAAGAAACCCATATTCTCTCCAATATATACCTCTTATGAAGATTGTTAGCGGTACTGTCTGTGTAGATTTGAATGTTTTTGTGGACACCATAACTTCATAGACACATTTGTAGTTGCCCTGGTGGGAGTAGTCTGCCTCAGGAATGTAGAAGGAGGCTGAGTGGTTGACGGCGAGCTGAGTCCTGGTCCTGTTAGAGCCATCAAAGATGAGGTGGAAGGAGCCTCCTTGGTACTGTGGCTCCGTAGAGCAGATGAGGGAGAGGCTGTGGCCCCTGGTCACCTCTGGTCCCTGAGGCCCCCAGAACAGCCCTCCATCTGGGGCACTGACTGAGATGTTGGGCTGCACAAGGACCACTACAGGAGGCAGATAAGTGGAACATGAATATGATCAGTGACTAGGACAAACAGGCAATATAGGTCAAGGGTCCTACTAACAATTACAAAATGTATTGTACTGCATTTCTATGAGTTGCAGCAGCATTACAGCATTACAGAGTAGGAACCAATTACTATTACTAATCTAACTAATACCTTACCTATGACATAGAAGCTGATATTATCACTCTGAGGGGATGTGAATTCACGACTGGAAACCCATGTTTGATACTGGCAGTAGTAGGATCCTTCATGGATAAAGTCCACTTGAGGAATGGTGAAGAGGGCAGAGCTTCCAGTGTCTCCATTTGTGTCTCTAAATGACCCAGAGAGCTGCTGTAGGGTAAATGTCCCACCCAGGTGCTGTGTAGAGATGGAGCACCTCATCTGGACAGATTGACCCCAAGAAACCTCTGGTTTGGTCTCCAGTAAAAGACTTGGCTTCTGTAGTGAAACTGTTTAAAAATAATACAAATCTATGAGCTCGAAGAAATAGGTAAAACAAATATTCAACTAGAGAGCTAGCCTGGCACGCCCTCCCAGTGATGTAACACCTTCGCCGTTGCTGTCGCTGGTCTGGCCATCTACAATCCAAACAGGTTTTCTGAAAATATTGAACTCCACCCCCTTGGAACCAGTCAACTTTGAGCTGCTCCAACGGCTCTCAATCCTGTTCAAGCAGTTCCCTTCGCGTCACATACGTCAAGAGGAAAGAGTGGTGTGATTGGTTTTGCTTCGGCACAGCATTTTCTAACATCGACCAGTAGCAAACCGAGGCATTTCAGGGAGGCGGGTCAACCATGCACTTCGAGAAACGTTTGTAAGTCGATAGTAATCAGGCTACCAGAGAGCACATTTTCCACTGGTAAATGCTTAATTACTTTTACTGCCACTACTTCTACTAAATCATTGTAAATTCAGGCCAGGGCACTGAAGCTGAGAGATGTCATGAATCAATATCCTACTAAAATTCCATCCTTATTCAGATCTTTCAACTATAAAGAAGAAAAAAGGGATGTAAAATGTGGAATTACCTATGACAGAGAAGCTGACATTATTACTCTGAGGGGATGTAAATTCTCGTCTGGAAACCCATGTTTGATACTGGCAGTAGTAGGATCCTTCATGGACCAAGTCCACTTGAGGAATGGTGAAGAGGGCAGAGTTTCCAGTGTCTCTCTTTGTGTCTCTAAATGACCCAGAGAGCTGCTGTAGGGTAAATGTCCCACCCAGGTGCTGGGTAGAGATGGAGCACCTCATCTGGACAGACTCACCCCCAAAAAAATCTGGTTTGGTCTCTAGTGAAAGACTTGGCTTCTGTAGTGAAACTGTTTAAAAATAATACAAATCTATGAGATCGAAGAAATGGTAAAACAAATATTCAAGTAGAGAGCACATTTTCCAGTGGTAAATGCTTAGTTACTTTAACTACTACTACTACTACTACTAAATCATTTTAATTTCAGGCCAAGGCACGGAATCTGAAAAAAGTCATAAATCAATATCCTATTAAAATTACATCCTTATCCAGATCTTTCAACTGAGAACAGAAAAACGTGGAATTACCTATGACAGAGAAGCTGACATTGTCACTCTGAGGTGATGTGAATTCACGACTGGAAACATTTGTTTGATACTGGCAGTAGTAGGATCCTTCATGGATAAAGTCCACTTGAGGAATGGTGAAGAGGGCAGAGTTTCCAGTGACTCTCTTTGTGTCTCTAAATGACCCAGAGAGCTGCTGTAGGGTAAATGTCCCACCCAGGTGCTGGGTAGAGATGGAGCACCTCATCTGGACAGACTCACCCCAAGAAACCTCTGATTTGGTCTCCAGTGAAAGACTTGGCTTCTGTAGTGAAACTGGAAAAGAAATACAATAAACCTTCCAAAAATAGTTGAGTCGCCTAAAATCAGTGATGGGAAAGAGTAACTCAAGGAAATGAACATTGGAGCGTAAGGTTTTATGGTATGGTTATTCACAACAAAGAAACAAGCAAGTTACAAGGCTATTAAGAGATTGCAGGAAAATAACTGCACAATTAACCTCATCCACTGGTAGTGGAACAATGGCACTTAAACCATAGGTCAGGTTGCATACACTGCGATTTTTGCCCCTTTTTGCCACGATTTTTCACTTATGCGAGAATTTCTTGGATCGGGACGATTTTCAGCTCACTCGTGCGTCTCCTATCGTGTATCGGGAAGTTAAGGGTGACAAAAGTTTGCAATATATCCTGTCACTAATAACTTTTCCTATGTCTAAATATACAAAACATGACTTTAAAAATCATTCAATATATGAATAGATGTATTTCACCACCTCACCTTTGACAGAGAAACTGACATAATCACTCTGAGGGGATGTGAATTGACGACCAGAAACCCTTGCTTGATGCTGACAATAATATGATCCTTCATGGCTTAAGTCCACTTGAGGAATGGTGAATGACCCAGAGAGCTGCTGTAGGGTAAATGACCCAGAGAGCTGCTGTAGGGTAAATGTCCCACCCAGGTGCTGGGTAGAGATGGAGCACCTCATCTGGATAGACTCACCCCAAGAAACCTCTTTGCTCTCCAGTGAAAGACTTGGCTTCTGTAGTGAAACTAGGAATAACCATAATTCACTGTCTGTGATAGATGTTTAAATCATACTTGTATAAAGTCTAATAGTAAATAGATTAGTATCTAATTAGACATATATAACTGCCCAATAGGACTGAGAATCACTTTATTGGTCTATTTCTCCAGTTATTTCCTTCTCTTTCTCTGTGTTGAATCACTTACCTACATTGATGCTGATGGAGCTGCTCTGAGTAGAGTAAGGTGAGTAGGCACAGGTGTAACTGCCCTGATGAGAGGAGTCCACATTAGACAGAGTAAATGTAGCGCTGCTCTGGTAGGAACTAAGTGATTGTGAAGTGAGTGAAACCCCATTTCTATACAAGTGGAGGCTGCCAGCACACTGGGATGAACTCCTGGAGCATCTGATCTGAACAGTTTCTCCAGGTGAGACTGCTGAGTATGAGGAGATGAGAGAGATAGAAGGACCTGGGAATGAAGATGTGATTTAGACTTACACAGATGATATCACTGTTTTAATCACCTATCATTACACAAACTCACCTGTACTGTCACACACCACCCCTGCATCTTCACCATGATTGCAATTTGTGACTCTGGTACATGATGTTGTAAAACATGCAGCATCAGCATTGAACATGCTCCCAGTCCCCTGACCAAAGTATGCTGATCCAGGGGCACTGATAGCACAGCCACATCCCAGCTGTCTGCACACCACTTGAGCAACATTTATGTTCCAGTTATCATCACACACAGTTCCCCACTGGTAAGAGCGATGCACCTCCACTCGACCAGAGCACCGTTCATTCCCATTCACCAGTCTGATCTGGGCAGCTATGAAATACAAGCATGTGGTTGTCAAAAAAGTGCAGACATTTTATTGATAAAAAAGGAAATGGAACCCATTTAACTCAGTAATCAGTAGGTTTACATTTTTATTCTACTTTAGTCATGCAAATCTAGGCTATGTGTTATTCAATGAAGATAGCAAAGGGGGTTAGTGTGAACAATGAGTGCATTCACATACGTAAAAAAAAAAAAAGAAAAACAAGATGACTTCTCATATACAGTACTGTATAAAAATGTTACTGTGTGGGACACAAACATGAAGTCCATTATAACTGATAGTTGGCCTTATCATGTAAACCCATTTTGGATAATGGATTGCAATGCATGTAAAACACCTAAGAAAATATTATTAAGGTTATCTGATCATTTCCAGTCACCGGTTTATTGTGACCAATTACAAAAATTACAGTAAATCACTTACCTGTTGGAGAAGGGACTCTGAGAGAAATAATTGCTGGAGAAGGAAAAAGATATGCATTCGAAATTTGCATTCATATTGACATTCAATAATAATAATAATAAAAAAAAAATCCTTGTCTCAACTTGGTCTTACAGTACTACAGTATTTTAGAAGTTAAGTGGTTTTTGCCTTTTTACAAGTGGGTAAGACAGAGAGAGATGTAGTGGAATCAGAAAATGATTGCAGGTTGAATTCAAACTGAGATTATATGGGCTCTTGAACCCGAATGTAGCAAAGAACTTCCTGACAGCTCATTTAAGCTTTTCCTGCCTTGGCACACTAAAGAAGCTCTCAGATTCTTTGGGATGTTGGCTGGGGTCTTCTTCATGTATCGTAAATGTTAATGGTATGACACAACCACTACACTAATGATTGACAGCAACAACAATAAAAACTGTTGCAAGCAGACACCTGCTATCTTTACGATCACAATTATCTGAAACTTCTTGGCGAAATTCTGGTTTGTAGTAATAGTAATAAAATGTAAGATTACTTTATTTGCGGTACTATTGTCATTTAGCTGGGTGATAAAACCAGCCCCTCATACAGTATGTCTACTTTGCTTCGTGCAGGGTCTGGATATTTGGTAGTGAGAGATGACTGCTTCCCAAAGGTGTTCAAGTTGAAAAAAAAAAAAACCTGGATCAGCCCTTGACTGACATCCTGCCTTGACTGATAGTATTCTTGCTCAGCTTTGCAAAGGGAAGGCTGTTGATGCATCCGATTAGGGGTCTGAAAAGTTAATTTCAGAAGAAGGAAGGAGAAGATCTAAAGGACTTTAAGCATTAATTAGCTATGACTCAGCTAAAATTTGTATCCCTTTTTGCACGATTTGTTCTTTCTCTGTTTTTGAATACTTGTATGCAGATCTCACATCAGCGCATTAGCCTGGCAACGCATCCTATATCATTGAAATGTATATTCTGGCATCGATAGACAACGCATGGTAGGTGCCTACTTTGCACAGAGGTGGGAAAAGTAAAAAAAAATTGTAACTAAGTACAAGTATCTTTTGCTTTGCTAAGTTAAAGTAAAAGTAGCCATCAAAAAATCTACTCAAGTAAAAGTAAAATTTATTTCATTTAAAATTTACTTAAAGTGGCCTACAAGTTCCTTAATTACTTTAAATTATTATGACCACCGCTAGCGTAGCGGTCATATAGTGATCAAAGTTTGAAAGTATAGTCAAAGTTTCTTTCTTTTTTTTCTCCCGTCATCTACTTCCTAAATTTTTGGTCAACGATTCCCGAGACACCATAACACCAGGGCACATGAAACTTGGTGGGCATGCAATATTATACGGCTTTAATCCCCTATCTTTAGATCAGATGTTATGAACTGCACCAAATTTAATGTGTATGACGAACCTGACATATAGTGGGAATATGTCAAGTTTTGTGGAATTTCATCCATGGGGGGCTATAAAATAAATTAATTTATTGACTGTACAACCATCGACCTGTAGATGGTGCTATAAAATGAAGGGTTTGGGATGATAGGCCTACTGTCTCTCTCTCTCTCTCTCTCTCTCTCTCTCTCTCTCTCTCTCTCACACACACACACACACACACACACACACACACACAGGGCAGAGAATGTGCAGAACTGAGCGGCGGTCATATTTTAGTTTTTAGTTTTTAGTTTCATAGGCTATTAAAAAAAAACAGTGCTAGGGGTGTAGGAATTTTATTAAGCTCACTTTTCTGGTACTCATAGTGCTTACCTGTGTGTGTGTGTGTGTGTGTGTGTGTGTGTGTGTGTGTGTGTGTGTGTGTGTGTGTGTGTAAATACAGACAGTTACTTGAGACTCAGCCTCCAGTAAGGCCTATAGAGATGGGTAGCCTACATGCAGGAATGCACCCTCGGAGGAGACTAGTGAGCTCCTAACATCCATGTAACATCCATGTGACATCCCAACCATTATGACTTAACAGATGTTGTGAGTTGTGACAATCAGACACAAACATAATCTAAAAAGGATACAACTTCAGGTCTCTAGATGTGGCCAGGAGCCAGTAACCTTTAAAACCATTGGTGTGATAAGTTTAGAGTAAAGGCTGTTTAGTATTTAAGGATGGGTAAACTCTCAGTCAGCAGAATTTGTTGGTGGCATCCTTTTCGTATCAACTGATTCTCCGGTGAAAACTCAATAAATGAGCATTGTTTGAGAAAGAATCTTGGTCTCCTGCAATCTTTTTGCTTGGTCTTTTTGGGAACCCACACAATTTCCAACAGGGGGTTGCTTGGTTGCTTTAGCAACCTCAAGAATTTATAGACCATCTGCTCAGCAACCACAATCAAACTTGTTGGGTAACGCTTTAATTTACAGCCCGTGAAGTACTGGGTAGTATTAGGTAAGAATGGTATAACAAAAAAGTATCAAGGGATAAATTACTGAGTACTTAGAGCGTAAATTTGCTGGAATAAAACACGTTCACGCTTTATTTTACAGCCCGTGAAGTACTGAGTAAGTACAAGTAAGACGTAACAAAACAGAACTTAATGTGTAATATTGCCATAATTACAAAATAAGGATGGGGTAGCCTGGATGCAGAAGCTTATAGGAAAGCCAGGGTTGGATCAACTTGCACCCCACTTTATTTTACAGCCCGCGCATCCTTCCCTTGTTGTTGTTGATGAACAGAATTATTTTCAGTCATGTTGGTAACTCTCATGGTAAGGAGGCTGTTGTGAGCCTCTTCGGTTCGCTCAGACCTTCATGGCATCTTTGTCAAACCGCTGTCTCTGCCTATGCATGTCACACCACAAACATGGTTTTGGTCCATTTTCATTTAGAATGCACGTTAACAGGTCAGGTCATTCAGACAGCACGCCTGTTCTGCGTGGCTCCTGTCCTGACTTCCGCACCTCGAACGCGCAGTTTGTGTGTGAAACGGGCCTGAAAAGTAGGCTAAAGAATAAATACTGTGGAATGACCTAAATACCCCATAACTACTTGTAACTACACCCTAATGTTGGATGCTCGGGCTGTAAAATAAAGCATGTGTAAGTTGGGTAACGCTTTAATTTACAGCCCGTGAAGTACTGGGTAAGTATTAGTAAGTATTAGGTAAGAATGGTGTAACAAAAAAGTATCAAGGGATAAATTACTGAGTACTTACAGCGTAAGTTTGCTGGAATAACACGCTTTATTTTACAGCCCGTGAAGTACTGGGTAAGTACAGGTAAGAACAACGTAACAAAATAAAACTTTATGTGTAATATTGCCATAATTACAAAATAAGGGGTAGCCTAGATGCGTAGTATAGCCTACAGCATGTGTGGATTCACTTCATTTTACAGCCCCCACATCCAATATTAGGGTGTAGTTACAAGTAGTTTTGGGGTGTTTAGGTAATTTCCCTACTTGCTCTTTGCTTTTCAATAGGGTAGCCTACCTAAGTGGTGTAGCATCAGTGTGTGCGTCCTATCTATGCAAAAGGTGCGTGAAGGGCAGTGATGGGGACTTGGACTCGAGACTTGGACTTGGACTTGACTTAAGTCGCTCATTCTGGAGACTTCAGACTTGACTTGGACTTGCCCTCAATGACTTGAGACTTGACTCGGACTTGAGCCTTGTGACTCGTGAACAATGTTCATTTCACAGAAGTGTTCATTTCATTATTTTGGTTTTTCTGATGTTTCTTATGGGAAAGCATAAGCACAATATTTCCTCTTAGGTGCAATGTAACTCATGCATACAACTGCATTCTAAATTTTCTCAGGTCTAACATTACAGCTGATTTGTCAATAGCAGATTATGTGCACAATTACATCCACCCTCACCCTGTCAAAGGGAATTTTTTTTCCAAGATTCAAAAAGGCTCGACTTGGGGAGAAGCCTTGAGACTTGACATGGACTTGGGAGGCTCGAGACTTGACTTGAGACTTGACTCGGCATTGCACCTCAGGACTTGGGACTTGACTTGGACTTGAGTACAAAGACTTGAGACTTGACTTGGACTTGGAAAAAATGACTTATGAACATCACTGGTGAGGGGTATTGCAGACAGATATAGATTATCTCGCAACGGCAGCAACTATGTTGTTTGATCACTAAGTTCAGCGTTAAACTAATGAAATGAAGTCTACCTTATTTATATAGAGGCTCACAGACAACCGCAAATGATGAAGGATAAAATCTCCCGCGAGTTTAGAGAAATAGTCTTGTTCCATTTGGAGTGGAATGATCAGAGCAAGTGTTGCAAGGGATTTATTAGTTTGATTTTCCATGTTGTAAATAAAACACATGTACTGGCCTCATCGAGTGGATACTCAACTATCCAGTGCGTATAAACAGCTAGCAAGGTGAACAAAGAAAATCAACGCCACGGGGTCTTCAATTCTTTTTCTCCTTCCTTTATTTACACCAAACTCAGTGCAAAAATGGCTGTAAAACTGTAACAGACAAATAAAGATGTCTTTTTACTCAAAATGTCTTGTCAAATTCCTCACAGAAATCATGAATGCTTAACACTTTCGTTTTCAACTGAGCACATGTAAGACTAGCCGCCATTACACGGAGAAATCATATTAAGTAGAACCTGTCCACATTTTACTATTCACTTTTCTTAACATGCTATCACATGAAATAAAACATTACTTACGGGCATTGCCCTCGTGGGGTTGGAAAGACTTTAGAAGTAGATTATGCAGTAACTTTTAAGCAATAAGGAACACGGAGCAGTTTACTCTGTTGAAGTCTCGTTCGTACTGAACAGGAAATGAAAACGTCTTTCTGTAGAAATCATTGAATTACCACTTGTGGCCTGTAGATGGCGCTCAAACACCATGCATAACTATTAGAAACAATATTCAGGAACAGAAAAAGGAATTTATGGTCACTGAGACCATGACACTCCCTGCCTGGTATCTTAAGGATACCATATCTATGCACCCTTAAGAATATTTAGACACATTATCTAAACACACTCAACATCTTGTTTAGGAGATAACAGTAACACAAGTTCAGTAACTGGTCTTTTGTACACTTTAGGAATGCCTTGACGGATTGCTCGGACCTCAACAGTCCTGACGACACTGTCCTTGCTGGGAAAGGTCTTCGTGACCATTGCCACAGGCCAGTGGTTCCTTGGCACAGCACTGTCTTTCATCAGGACAATGTCCCCCTCCTGCAAGTTAGGCCTTATGTCTTGCCACTTGGCCCGACTTTGCAGAGTGTTCAGATACTCACGTCGCCATTTCTGCCAAAATGTCTCTGCAAGTTTTTGCACCAGTTTCCACTGTTGACGAAGGATTTCGGCTTTGCCAAAATCAGAAGGCGGTGATGGCGGGGCTCCTGTCTTTTGTGTTAGGAGCATTGACGGAGTGAGGATCAGCGGATTGTCAGGGTCAGCGGAGACAGGTAGCAGGGGTCTCGCATTGATGATTGCGCACACCTCTGCCATGAGTGTAACGAGGACTTCATGGGTCAAGGAAGAGAAGCGCTGTTGCAGGAACATGGCGTCCAGGATACGGCGAGCCACGCCGATGAGACGCTCCCAGGCTCCTCCCATATGGGAGGCATGTGGGGATTGAACATCCATGTGCACTGCTGATCTTGTAGGTAACGTTGCATGTCTGCATCTTCTTTCAGATTCAATTCTTTGGATGCACCAATAAAATTAGTGCCTTGGTCAGACCTGATCTGTGTTGCAGGCCCTCTGATTGAGAAAAATCTCCTAAGTGCATTGATAAAACTAGAGGCACTCAGTGTCTCAATCACCTCAATGTGCACAGCCCGCACACACAGACAAGTGAATAGCACCGCCCACCTCTTGTTGTTTGCCTGGCCACCCCTGGTCCGGCGGCAGATGATCTCCCAAGGCCCGAACACGTCCAGGCCGACATAGGTAAAAGGTGGGGCTGCTTGTAACCTGTCTGCAGGCAGGTCTGCCATCAGCTGATGCTCTATCTTGCCACGCAGTCTTCTGCAGGTGACACAACGGAATATTGTGCCCCTGATGCACTTGTTGCCACCCACCAGCCACAGCCCAGCATCCCTAATGGCTCCCTCCGTGAAATGCCTGCCCTGGTGCTTTACCTGCTCATGGTAGTGCCGCACGAGGAGGGTCGTTAGGTGGTGCTGAGCCGGGATGATGAGAGGGTTTGTTCGGTTTACCTCCAGGCCAGACTGTGCAATGCGCCCGCCAACCCGGAGAAGTCCACAGCTGTCAATCATTGGACGCAGCTT
>JAODXP020000021.1:26528167-26562123 GCA_027497455.2 Sardinella longiceps | reverse complement strand
TACACAGACACGCTCATCACCAGGTTAATCACCACCCATGAGATTTCGTCCCATTTTAGCTCTTGAGTTTTATTGACTGACTAAAATACACACACACACACACACACACACACACACACACACACTATTGAAGCTGTTGGCTTCTCACCTTTATCCTCTTGGTTTTGATCTCCAGCTCCAGGCTGAGTTTGCTGAGCTGCTGAGTCAGATCCTCTCTCTCCCCTAGGTGGCGCCGCCGACACAGCTGCTGCAGCCTGCGCATCTCCTCAGACGTGTGCTGCAGGTGCTCCTCCATGGAGGCGAGACGGCGGGTCAGGCTGTTCCTCTGAGCCCGTGACATCCGCAGCAGCTCCTGCAGGGCATGCACCTCTTTCCCATGCTTTAGCAGAATCTGACCAATAGCCCCGTAGAGAAACATCAAATCAAATCAAATTTTATTTGTTAATGTAAAAACAAAACAATAGCCATACAGTACATTAAGGATAATTCTGGTATATTGCACTGATAGAGCAAGAAAGAAAGAGAGAGAGAGAGACAGAGAGAGAGAGAGAGAGAGAGAGAGAGAGAGAGAGAGAGAGAGAGAGAGCAGAAACATAGACTAGACTCTGTGAACACAATAATGCTCTAATGCGTAGTCACCCTGATAATACTTTGTACGAAGTGTCATGTCCTGTTTTAAAAATTGTGTTTTTTAAAGCGTGTGCCCAACTGCCCGGGCTCACTCATTGAAAGCCATTGGGCTGCTACCAAGAGTAACAGCCAAACTTCAATCTAGCTTCAGACGTATAATAATCGTCTCTTTGTCTGAATCTTTGAGACAAACTGTACAGCCTATAATCAAAGTCCATTTGCATTTTACTTTAGGTTACTGCAGTTGCCTGCCAGCATGCACGCATACTTAGACAGCACAGACCACACCAGTGAAGGAGCATACAGTACCTGGGGCAGGCCACTCTGGGAGTCCTGGAACTGCTGCAGTGCCACCGTG
Organism: Sardinella longiceps; assembly: GCA_027497455.2. Classification (NCBI taxonomy): domain Eukaryota; kingdom Metazoa; phylum Chordata; class Actinopteri; order Clupeiformes; family Clupeidae; genus Sardinella; species Sardinella longiceps. Next base: position 26,561,135 of record JAODXP020000021.1, on the reverse strand, counting down.
TGGCGACTCTGCACACGACGCAGCAGCCGGTTTTCCTGCCAGGCACTGTTCAACTGCTGCTGAAGCTCCCACACCTGACTACTCAGCTCCTTGATGCGGTGCTCTCGTGCTGAAGCGATGCGCTGACCCACACCATCCAGTGGCCTGATTGGAGGGAAGAGGGGCGCTTTTCGGCCATTTCTCAGACTCTTCTTTTGATGTGGATGCTGCACACCTGACCTCTTTTGTACTTCCAGAAGGAGATAAAACAAGCAAGACAGTAAACATGGATGTATGGGATAAGTGTAGGACGTAACAAATTACAATTGCCTATGGCAAAAAAAAAAAACAACCTCTCCTACAGAGATGAGAGGGTAATAGGCTAGAGGAATGATTTCATAATGTATGGGCCATTTTCATTCATTGTTTTGTTTGTTGTTTTTTGTTCCATGCACTAGGCAAGGCTACTTATCCTAGCCTACTGTCAGTCTGAAACTTGTTCTATCAAGAAATTCCATTCAGGCCTCATTATCATACCTTTGTGATAATAACCTTTGGCTTTTCTGGGAGATTTCTTCTTCACTAGCGAAACGTGGGATTTTTCGAGCACAGAAGATGTGTCTTTATCATCCTCAAAGTCATCTGGAGAGTAGGATATTGGAGACCTTCCTGGACTAGCTTGAGCACTGTGAACTCTGCTCCTGTTGCAGGAGGACGCATTTGAAGACCTGCTTGACCCACTACAGGACTGTGCATCTCCTTGTCCACCTTCAAAGTCAGCATTATCCAATTGTTGCAAAGACATCCTTAAAAATAAGTGATTTATGTCATTATTATTCTTTTTAACAATCAGATAGATATTCTGGACTTTAACTGCCCCAGCTCACCCAGATTATTTTGTCAAACGTTAGATGAGGTAGCCTAGCCTAACCTAAAGAATCAGAAGCCTACAGCCCTACGCCACATATTTTTTTAACGCATAATAACATAGCAAAGCGATATCTACTTAAATGACCAAAAAGAAACTTTATAAACCACACAGACTATAGGTTTTAAAACGTATGTTTACCTGGTCAGCTGTTTGCTACATAACGGGGCAAAAGAGTAGGTTAGTTTTGATGAACCTGTCCAATGGTTTGGTCACCATAGAAACAAGAATCGCGTGCTTGTAGAGGAGGGTAGGGCCGGGCTACCTGGGAAATGTAGTTGGCGGTGATCGTCCTATTCGTCATGCTGCAAAACTTGTTAGTTGGCGTAGTTAATTTGAAGGGAGGAGAAGGACATAGACATCGTGTTAAGGCTGCTTTGTAACTTATCAATGACGTTGAATCATTAGTTACATTTGGCATAGAACGTTCAACGTTGCAACTTGTAATTTAATAACATTTGGATTAGGTCTTTGTTCACTCCATTGGGGGGCTATTTCTGTCCTCATGCATAATGAGCTGCGTGGTCACAGACTAACTTAGTGTTTAGTTTTCCCACAGTCAACAGGCAGCTGAAGTTGCCAATCATTCAAGGACCAAATCAGTCCCTGAACACAATCCGCCAATCCCACAGAGATATGCTGGGGACAAAAATAGCCTCGTTGGTGTGGTTGATGCTTGCAGTGCAGTCTATGTGCGTTTCGATTAACGAGAGTGGCTACAGGCTGTGCCTTTTAAGAGAACTTCAGTTGGCTCTCTTCACAAATCACAGTCTTGCATCAAGATGGTTATTAAAGTATTTCTAGCCTCTTCATCGGGATCCACAGCGGTAAGAAAATGAATTACTTTTTTGTGCAACTTTTACTTGTTGACTATTGATAGTTTAATAGTTTTTTTTCACTAGGCTATTAATCTCCGTGATTGTACGTGTATGAAGGTTTATGACTTGCTAAAAGTTTGGCAAAGGTTAAACACTGAAATGCCGTCCAATTCGACTAGTTCGAATCACTTAAAAAGCTGTCAGGCTGAGCTACTAATTTGTGGGTCAGATGAGTGGCCAAGAAGCAACGCTGCCAGTTTCCTTATATATCTCGGCAGTGTCGCGCTGACATTCCAAACCTGCAATCCCTTCCCTTGGCCCTCCCAAAAAAAAAAAAAAAAAAAAAATTTGCCTGGGCCCTATTATTATTATTATTATTATTATTATTATTATTATTATTATTATTATTATTGCCATGTAGACCTAAAAATAAACACTTAAAGTAGGTCTTCCTACATTAGACAGATTTGTGTTATGATGAAATAATTTGTTATAGCCTTTTTTTCCATTAAGTGTTAAAACACAAGTTATAGGCCCTAAAGCCTTTGTGTAATGTAACATTTAAGTACCAGTGAGCAGTCTGCATCATAGGCCATAACAAATGCTTGTTGTCCATGCAGATCAAGAAGAAACAGCAGGATGTGCTGGGTTTTCTTGAAGCTCTCAAAATCGACTACACACAGCTGGACATTGCCTGCAATGAGGACAACCGCAGGTGGATGAGGGAGAACGTTCCCGGAGAGAAGAAGCCAGAAAACGGCATTCCTCTTCCTCCACAGATCTTCAATGAGGAGAGCTACTGCGGGGTAAGATGCCAATCAAGACTTTGAAGCAACAAACAATCAAAGCAAACAGAAAACACCCTAAACATTTGTATTTTCTCAAGGTAAATAGGTTTTAAACTTATAAATCAGGGAAGTAGTTCCAATATAGAATCTTTATATGTGGGACTTGTTTAATCCAAATTAAGACTTCTTGAGTATTCTAATTATTAAATTGCCCCTTGAGTCCAGAGACTTGTCTCGTTTCATTTCCACCTCTGACATTATTACAGCCTATGAATCCTAGTCAGGATACAGACCTGTTTTTCAAAATATGGGACTTCCAAATCCGGGCCACTCTGATCCAGCTTAATTTTTGAGTTTTGATGGATGGCAGAAGTGTTTTAAGAAAAATTTTAAGAAGTGCAATATTGCAAGAAAATTTAGGGTCTGCTGTCACCTATCCCGTCCTTGTTCAAATTGGCAAATGATATGTTCTGATCAGGACATAACAGTAGAAGTCTAACCCTGGCCCGCTTTTTATGTAGACCACCTCAGTTTGCCACTAAGCTTGGTCTGGATATACTTGGCTTCCCACTTCCTATAGCATGATCATTGATCAAAATGTTCTTGTTAATAATAATTCTGATGACGAGAAAGTGTAGGATGTATTATAATTCGAAACAAAACATTTTTGAAGCCATCTCCATTGCATAATGGAATAATAAAACCAATTTTCTGATTAAATCTCTATAAGTGGACTAGAAAATGAAATCACATTGAGCTTGCAGATCAGGTGTCACCAAGCTAGATTAACCATAAAATCTAAACTGGCGATATTCCGATATTCCCAGAATTGGGATTGCTGTTTTATGCAAAAGGATTTTTTAGACTTAATGTTTTTTTGTCTATTGATAATATGAATGCTTCTTTTCTGTTACAGGACTATGAGACATTCTTTGATGCTAAGGAAGACAATGATGTCTACACCTTCCTGGGGCTTCCACCTCCACCAGGCTTTAAGGTTGGGAAGATGTTTTTATTTATTTATTTTTTCTTTCAACAGTATCACTGATGATATTATTTGGTTATTTGTTTGCAAGTATTGCATTATTTTGGGGTTATTTAACTTTAAGATGATTTGATGTCTCACTTGTCGTTTGATATCTTAAATGTCATTTTCATTTTCTTTCTTGGTATATTAGACATTCACTGATAGAGTAGTTTCATGTTTGCCTTTCTGAAAGATCTAGTAGAGCCTAACTGATTTGTTCCTTCACAGATGGTCTCATACATTTACCCATATCGAAGGTGTTGATTTGTTCCCTCATATAAACTAGTCTGAAAACCAGACAGTTCACTCCAGGTTACTGTAACTGCATAGCAATGATGTGGTGGGAAAGTAAAACCTTTCTAAAGGCTGCTTGAAAGATCTTTGACTTGAGCTGACTATTGGTCTTGAATGACAATCAAAAAACTCTATTGAATAGGAACTTTAAAATGCATGGCTGCACAAAGTTATTTTTCTTAAAAGTATCTAAGCAAATAAGTGATGATCATGAAATGACAATTTTTCATTTTGTTGATGAATCCTGACCTAGATATTCGCCTCTAGTCAATAGAGATGATCTACATCAAAATGCATTAATATAATGCAACTTTAGCATGTTGTATTAGCTTTCATTAATGGCCGAGCCCATGATTCTGGTGTAACAATTGTTGATATTTGATCTCAGTAACCTCATATGAAAGACTGTCCTCTCCAGAAAAAATATACTGATTGACTGGAATTGATTAAGTCACAGATGAAGCTATTGTGTTTGCTTCTAGTTTACAAAGTCAGTTTGCGAATATGCTGTTACAGACAACAACAGGAACAGAAAGAAAAATGTGTTGACTTTGACAAAAGTTTTGGATTATAGAGAGGCATGTAAGCAAATGAATTCAGTTAATCATTAGAGATTTGGTTTTACTGATAATGCAATGAGTGTTGTTTTTATATTTCCCAACAATCCATTGAGCTCTACATCAATCCATTTAATCCATCAAGTTGGCCCCATCTTTTTTTTTTTGGCACAGACCGCTCAGCAGGTGGCAGAACCACTTGTTCTCCAGAATGGAACCGATGTTGAAGAACCCCATGATGATGACTCAACAGTAATTCCCTGACTCATATAACACCCTTCATCATCTCACTGTCTATCTCTCTCCCTCTCTCTCCTTGTCCAGTCTTGCTCGATCCTCAGCGGCCTGTGGTGTTATTACCCCCTTCAGTCATCTGCTGTGTTCCTGTATTCTGTGTCTGTCGTAACTGATGCTGTTTATGGTCATATTTGTTATAACTAAAATAGTCCTGGCATGTGTTTGTACTTTTACAATAGACACTTTTTACATTGGTTTATACTGATATGAATGTTTCCTACTGTTGTGTTTTGCATTGACATTACAAAATAGGATTTGTTTAGCATGCCCATGTCCAAAGCATGCTGTCAATTTAATGTGAAAATTCAACTTGAAATTGTTGTACAAATAACTGCGATTATATGAAGCCCATTTCAAACCCCAGCACACGGACAGCTATCATACATTTTGGAAATTTTATAATAAATCACCAACACTGTATTTCGTGCTGCCAAATATACTCACAGCAATCTGTAGTGCTATGGAGGTGGCCTGGCTATTGCGCAATCACAAGTGATATTTAGTCTGGAGGCCCACCTATTCTCGTAATGGAATCATTGTTTACGATTGTCCAGAGTCGTTTATTGGCCGCTATGAATGTCTACATAGCGCCTGCACTATCTCACAGCCAATGCCAGAGCCACCACGTGACGTACAGTAAAATGCAATTGAGCGCCGTGCTACTCCCTTTTTGTTCTGTCATAGGATCCCTAACACAGTGTCCTAACTGAAAGTCACTGTCGGCTTTTCGTGTAGAATTGACTGTTCACTGTCTACATAGGGTCTGTTAAATATGACGTTCTATTCGATTAGATTCTCCATTCAATCTGGCAAGGCAACGCGACTTGCGTGACTGAAATAGAAACGGACAGAGCTACTAAATTCTTTTTAAAAAGTCGCGTAGAAATGCGACTAGTCGCGTTGCATCGCATAGCATTCAGTTAGGACATTCCAATAGAAAACAAAGTGATGGAACTCTTTTTGACGCACACATGCAGTCGCATCACGTTCAGTTAGGACACGGTTTAAAGCAGGGCTAGGAATCGGCCATGGTCACCATGCTGCTTTGCAGAGTGTAATGAAATGGAGCACACAAATGAGCATGGGTACTCCCAGGCTAGAGGTGGAGGGTATTTACGGTTAAAGGAATAGTCCACCTTTTTGGGAAATGTGGGTAAAAGCATTTTGGTCTCAGTGTTTGTGTTTTCCTAGTACAACAACCCCAATTTTAGCTTTAGCTTAGCATAGGCTGTAGAATGTAATGTTGCCAAAGAGTTGCTATCTGGCTACTTTACATTCCAGCGCCTATGCTAAACTAAAGCTAAAAAAGAGCTGAAATTGAGGCTGCCAGACTAGGAAAACGAATGCACTACGACAAAATGCTTTTACACACATATGATACACCAGTTTTAGGGCTACAGTAGGGCTCTAGTTTTAGGGCAACAGTCTAGTTTAGCAATGGACTGGAAATTTCCACATGTGCTCTTCAGCTGTCTGATGTATGATATCATACAGTCTCTGCAGTCTGCTGTGTTCACTTCTTGGGAATCCCAGACAAACACTTTAATCACACACACACACACACACACACACACACACACACACACACTACACTACACTACACCACACTACACTACACTACACTACACACACACACACACACACAAGTTCTCTTTCCTCTTGTTCTTTTCACCTATCGGTTGTGTTGTTTATCCTGTGTCCTGGCCTGCTGTTTGAGATTGTACTCACTACCTTTTTTCCCTTTCTCTACTCCCCCTTCTAGTGCCCGATATCCACCTAACATTCTTCCTCCTATGACCCCTACACACACACACACACACACACACACACACACACACACACACACACACACACACACACACACGCACACCTTCCAAACATTCCTTCGAGGAGGATAACAACCAGAGGAAGAAATGGCACCTCTCCTTCTTTTTGTTCCCTAACATCTGCTTGCAACCACCCCCAATCCCTACTGACTGTACACACACACACACACACACACACACACACACACACACACACACACACACACACACACACACACACACAAAGCATCAATGTGCATATAAATTCTAACATGTTTAATATTTCTCTCCTCTTCTTCCTCTACCCTCCCCTTTTTTATCTTTGTGTGTGGGGGTCATGCTGCTCCTGCTCCTCCTCCTCCTCCTCCTCCTCCTGTAGAAAAAAGGGGTGCCAACGGAGGAACAAAATGGGGATGCACACGCTGAAGAGGAGGTGGTGGAGGAGGAGAAAGCAGAGGGGGAGGAGGCGGCTCCTGTAGAGGAGGGAGCAGCAGACGAGGAGGCTAAGGAAGAAGCTCCGGCAGAGGAGGGTGAGAAGGAGGCCACAGAAGATGCAGCTGCTGAAGAGGAGGAGGAGGAAGAGGAAGAAGAAGAGGAGGAAGAAGAGGCGGAAGACGAGAGTGTAATTGCTCCCAGCTTTTAGAACCTCTTTGGTGTTTCTTTCTGTGTTCTCCCACGCTCCATCCGTCCGTCATTCCTGGGCTTGTTTCTCCAATCCTTTCCTTTGCGTCACTCTTTCCCTGTTCATGTCAGTTCACCCTCCTTCTTGACTCCCCTGTCCCCTATCCTCTCATTCCTCTCATGTTTACTCCCATGTTAATCATCTGACGTTTTCCTTCCCTGTTTTACGCTTCATTGTCCTCAAGGTTTGCGTGTTCACCTCTCTCTCCTCTCCCCTGCATCATGAACTGTACTGTACTGTAGATTGTGCCCCGTCACCCACCCACACCCCCCACCCACCCCATCCCATCCTTGTCAATGTTTTCCTTACTGTGGCGATTCTCACCTCTGACATTCTAGAGCTCTCACTGTTGTCACCCATGTTGTTCACTTCCTGCCTTGGTACGCTCCCATAAATGTTCCCCCCCCTTCCTTCCTCCTAACTCCATCCTCACTTGTGTTCCTGTTTGCAGCCCCATGTTGTCCAGTGGATCACTGTTGTACCTCTGTCAGGCTCACAAAAGCCAGTTACTGTTGTAGTTGCCTAGTTTTTGTGTAGTTGTGTAGTGATAGTGATTGATTTGAACTGTGTTGTGATTTTCTGTGATATGTAGACCAGCATGAGTGGAGTTTCTAGAGGTTTTGTGTCCTTGTCGAAAGTTGCCCCAGTGGGACACATTTTGCTGTGTCTAATTGATTTTTTTCTCTCTTTCCTTTCTTTTTTTTTTTTTAATTATCATTTTTAGAAAAGAGGTGAAGTGGAGGAACCCCAGGTACAGTAAATCTCCTTTGGAAGAAAAATAGATTTTATAAACATTTACATCATCTCTAATAATATATATGTGTGAGCATTACGGTATAATCACCTACACTGTATCAGTTTAATCACCTGTACAGTACCGTACAGTACAAGACAGGCCGTAATGAGATTATTGTCGTTTGTGTGATCCTTTGTTTTTACTCTCCTCTTTCAGGAGGGTGAAGCAGAAGTTGAAGATGAAAAGGTAAGACAGAAACAATAATTCATTATGCCCAAGATTCTTGAATAATTCAAACATTGCTATGTGACAGCTACAGTATGTAATTATGGTTTCACATTTTTTTTAAATGAGCATATCAAGAAGTATATAAAATGTAAATATTGTAATATAGTTATAAAACATTAAGTCAATGAACTGCTAATGCATTCCATTTTAATGCTTGTTGCAAAAGCCTGAATGCTAGCTATAAGGAGTGTGTGTGTGTGTGTGTGTGTGTGTGTGTGTGTGTGTGTGTGTGTGTGTGTGTGTGTGCGTGTTTTACATATTGGGTCACAATGATGTTAAAGGCAAAGCTTTTGATGTGTATGACTAACACTTACCACATTGCATTGCATAATGACCTGATAATGACCATGTAGCATTGTTCATGGAACAAGATGTAGGACAGCTTTAGCTGTAAGTAACAACAGCGCCTCTGGTTTGCACTTGAAAGACCTGGATACAGTATGCACTTTGTCACTATAATAATTCATCCTTCAGCCAGTCTATCCATTAGTCCTGGCCGCATTAAGGCCAGAGTCTTGCCTATCACATCCTCAACCTGGACACGACTGAAGTGTCTGTGGGGGGAAAAGTTCACTCTGTAAGTAAGGTGTTATTAATCCAGGTACACACTGCCACTGGTGTAGTCATTATGCTTCATGTCTTGGCAAACATGCCTTCACACATTAATGCTTAGCTGTGTGTATTTGTGTCTGCTACCGTCTCGCCGCTATCCTTCCCCCATTTAAAATATGTGGACTTTACCAATCCAGCTTCATACGGGCTTAACCAATCCAGCGTCATGCTTGCCTGTCCACCTCCTTGTCATTAGTCTCAGTCCTGTGACTTTAGGCAACATAAGCACAGAACAGTGTGTCAACAGAACTGCTAGACACCTCAAGGTTTCCCAAGGTATTATGCAAACTTAATTGTTGACTTACTTAGTTATAAATAATTTTTTCTTAAATGAATTAGAATTATAATAGCTTTTCCTGGAAAAAATGAAAAATCTGAGCATAGCATCCAGATGCCAACCACTCTGACGATGTTTAGACAGAATTACAGCTTGCAGAAGCTGTTTGCAAGTAATTATAATATAATTTGGTTAGATTTACCACATCACAATGATAATCACATGTGAAATAATGTTATGTTTGTAGGCATGGTGGATTTTTTGCATGAAGTTGCATTTTGTGGCAGTCAACTGAGGCCATAGCTTACTCTTTGCAACCAGCATATAACTTATCAGGTATCACTTTTTGGTTTGATGTGTTTGACATACTGTAGTGATGCTCTTTGACCTGCCCTGACTCGATAAGATACTGTATAATGATGTCAGAATGAGTTAGATGTGCAGTGCTGTTGCCCCCTTTCTTTCCCAGATAGCCTCAGTATGGTGGGGAAGATAAACAGACAGAAAGTCTTGCTGTCATAAATAATAGATTGGCTCTAATCATTACTATCCATTGTTTTAGGGTGAAGACGATCAGCCGATGTCCGAGGTAGATTTGACTCTTGGAGTGTGTTCTGTGTAGTCGTAGCCCTAGCACTTATTTCCCTCATCCTCTCTTTGCTGGTGTAAATATTGTGTCTGTTTCCAAAAGATTAGCTTCATATTTCACTGAATTGAATTGGATTTTGTCTTGATTGGACTTGTATTGTTGTGTATTTTGCGTGTGGTGTGCATCCCTGATTTTTTTTATTTTTGGCTGCTATTAGTATTCCACAGAGAAAGCTAACCCCACCACCTCTCTTTGTTTGTAGTGACCTGTGCGCCTCATTTTGTGGGCCCAGTAACTACCGCTATTGTCATTTTTTATCCTCTGCAGGTTGATGTTTTGCCCACTTGGATACATTTTGATACTTACGTACAAGATCTTGACTTAAAATGCCATTGTTTTCTTAAACTGTAATCTGAGATCAGATGTTTAGAACCAACTATCCAAAACTTGATTTGGCTTAGGCTCCAAAATGGCTAGCACTGGCCCCTGCAACTTTGCAAGATCTAAGAGAAAAGAACAAAAGAAAACAATGGCAAAGTCAGTGCATTCAATCATATAAGGAAATTCATTATATCACATTCATAGGTTATGTTGTGCCAATTTACTATAGCCCGCATTTTCATAAAATTACAAATGTTTGAAATCCCATACTCCCATAAGAATACAAATGTACAAAAGTGTGTACATGACATTTTATAGACTTTCACTTTACATACTCCCATAAAATTACAAATGTTTGAGAATGTAAGCATGACATTTTACAGACTGCACACACAGTATTTTGTACATTATCAAAGCATCAGGCCGAATTAGACAGATCACAGATCACTACTGATCACTAAAAAACCGTCCCGTTAGCATCCTACATGTAAGGCACCATGTCTTTCCACTCTTATAACACTCTCTTCCCCTCTGTGCCTCCACTACCACCTGTACTCCTTGCCAATGAACCCCTTTTTGCCCCCCCTTCCCTGTCCTTCTCTCCGCTTGCTTTTTCGCAGGAAGAAGAGGATTTGATGTCCGAGGTAACATGGCTCACAAGGCTCTGCTCCCCCCCTCCCCCTTAGTCCTAGGCTGTGTGGGTGTGCTTTGCCGAGATCAGAGAAGGCATTTGCCTAGGCGGTGAAGGATGGGCCTTCTTGTCTTCTTGTCGTCCTTTTTTTTTTTTTTTGGTTTTGTTTCATTTTTTGTCTTCTTTCTTTTCCTGCCTTGTGATCTGCCGTCGTTCTCGAGTCTGTGTTCTCTTCCCACCCTCCCGACCTTCTCTCTTCTTCTCTTCTGCCCTCCCTTCCTTTCCTCTGTTTTTTAACCTCCTCTTCCTCATCTCTCCTCAGTAGATGCTTCCTGCCAGCCTGATACATCCCTGTAGACTCCATTAAAAACCAAACACTCTTCCAAAAGCATGCTTTTCTATCTCTCACTCACTCCACATCACACCTTTCATCCATCTTTCCTTCTTCCTCTTTTTTTCTATCTCTCTTCTTCCATCTATCCCTCTTGTCTTTCTCTCTCTCTCATTCTTTCTCACTTTCCTCTTTCTCTCTCTTGTTCTCTTTTACTTTTGTTTCTTTCCCTTCTGCCAAACCAGTGACAGTGTGTTATCCCTTCCTAGGAAGAAGAAGAGCTCCGGAAGCTTGAGGTAGATTGATGTTTGGATTGATTTACTGTTTTTTTTATCCGTTTTATTTATTTGTTTATTTATTTTTCTCTGTCCCACCGATCCATACATTTCCTCCCGCTGCTGCTCTGTTGTGCTTTTGATCATGCCTCCCCTCTCACCTGCGATGTTTGGACTGTTTTAGTTTACCTGGCATCCACCCAAGTGCCCTCACTCAAAATGGCCGACCCCTTATTTTTAGCCCAAACACTTAGCCTGTGAAAGCAGTTACTGAGGTACTTAGTACTCGGCACTTAGCACCAGCATGTCTAAACGCCCAAGGTTCATCAACGCGCTTCCATTTTGAGATAGTCACCGGCTGTAAACATACATTCATGTTGTGTCATTTTCTCAAGTTGGCCTTCAGGGTAATGTCATCTTTCATGTTGCAGTTTTAGCAGTGCTCAATAGTAGAGTAGTCTCACCAATATGCTATGAGAGCCATATAATTATTTAAGGATTCTAGACTGACCACACACACACACACACACACACTTTTTTAAAAAAACTGTACTAGACACATATCTGTATCACACACACACACACACACACACACACACACACACACACACACACACACACACACACACACATTGGCATTCCCTGTTACCAAGGGGCTCACAGTAAAGCATCTAGATAAATTTAGCCTTCCTCAAGAGACCAAGCAGGCTCTATGCTCAGGAGACTCTTATTTTTCAGAGAGGGGCACATGCCCAAAACAGGTCATCCTCTTCCCATTGCTTGGCTTTAGTTGTCTCTCCATTTTTCTTCTTTCTTGTATTTCCATCTTTTCTTCTCCTCATCCATCCATCCATCCATCCTTCCATTCTTCTTTCCTTCCTCTTCCTCTTCTCCCATGTCTACTGCAATATCCTCCCATCCCACCTACATCTCCATCTTTCCTCTTCATTGCAGGAGTAAGAAGGGGTGCTATCTCTCTCTAAGATGGCTCTGGATGCCTTTATTCCCCACTTTTCCTTTTACGCCCCCATGTTTACACACACACACACACACACACACACACACACACACACACACACACACACACACACACACACACACACACGATACAGTATGGTACACCAAGTGCGTGTGTGTGATTGTATACATTGTAAACACACTTGAATCCTTACATAATCACTTTCTTTGTTGTTGTGCACTTTCTTTCAAGATCTACACAAACACAGACTCTCTCTCTTTCTTTCTCTCTCTCTCACTCTCTCTCTCCGTCCTTTCCTCATTGTCTCTTCCCTTAATTAGTTTCTCATTCACATTCTTTCACAGTTCCTTCATTTCTGTTTCAGACACAAACTGAGCAGCATACACAATTGTCCCCTTTTCCCATTTGAGCTCACGTTTTCTCTTTCTCTTTGGCCTGTTCTTTATTCATCATGCTGCATGGGGTGGCGTCCGTCTAGTAGAGGAGCTGGATGGTGTGTGCAGCATGACACCGACACACACACACACACACACACACACACACACACACACACACACACACACACACACACACACACACACACACACACACACACACACACACACACACACACATAGAGTTCTGCATTATGCATGCAGTACATGTTTTCAGTTAGTTCAACAACCGGAGTGTCTTTCTTGAGTTTAGTTAAATTCCCACCATACTATGTATACTACAGTGCTGTAAGACAGCTATGACTACAGCTATGGGCTAAATACATAAGTATGTATAGTCATACTGTATCTTGTTACCACACAAATATACATAGACTCACTCTCTCACTCACTGACACACACACACACACACACACACACACACACACATACAGAAACTTTCTCTCTCTCTCTCTCTCTCTCTCTCTCTCTCCCTCTCTCTCTCTCACTCTTTGTTTACCTGTGTTGAGAATTTTCTGCACAGTTGGTCACTTTTGACATTCCCATGTCTCCAAGCTCTGAATTATTAAATACAAACACAATTATTGCGTTCCGTTCCCCTCCATCTTAGGATGAAGAGGAGGCCCAGGAGTCTGAGGTATCGCATCCCCATTACTTGTGTGGGAACACACTGCATGCCTGCTTTTATCTCTCATGGGTTGGATGATCCTTAATTGTAGAAAATCTTCCTGTTGTGTGTGCATGATATTTGCTGCAACTGCAACAACTTTATGTTTTTCTTTACCTGTGTGTGTCTTTACCTGGGTGTGAAATTGTACTCTGTAGATTTACCTGGTAATTGTTTGTGTCATTCTTTTTCTTTTATCCAAGGAATTATTTAAAAAGGGAAAAAAAACTTTCTTCACATTTTGTTTTAATAGAAAAATAATAATAATTCATTGGCTCTTAAATGCCATTGGAGTAACTTATGCTGGCTATGCTGGAGTAACTGGCTATATTTTTTAGAATGCCATGAAGTTCTTGAGGATCTAGCCTCTATGTGGCTAGCCGAGAGTCTCAGACCGATCTAGTCTAGGTGTGGGTCCTAGATGTGGGACTCTCTCCCCTGTGCTGTCTACTCTGTTGGCTGGCAGATGAATCATGTTCCAAACATTCGACCCCATTACGTCACAGCGAGACAGTCAGGAACAGCTGTGCTGCCTCGGCAGCTAACATTAGCGCCACAGCGATTGAGTGCTCATCAGACTTTCCCCACTGTCTTCTCCCACACGAAGAGTGTGCAGGAGTTGATAAGGCCCAACAGTCTTTGGACATTACCATTTAGGTTCTTCTAGGTTGTTGTCGTCTTGAATGTTTCTCTGTGTGTGCGTGTGTAGTGGTTGTTCTTGTACAACAACAAAAGTACAAACAAGTGAAGCTTGTCTGGGCTTCAGCCTTGAATATCCACTGTGATTGAGTGAGTCTTCAAGGACAACTTTTAGGCCCATAGTGTTTGTGTTTGTTAGCCCAGTTGAAAGGGAGCACTTTGTTCGGAGGCCTGTGGAAGAGAACTGGGTTCCATTTCCCAAAACCACCGTGGCTAACTAAGTTAGCAACCTTGTCGTTTATAGTGTATTTTCCCATTGTCAACTAACTAAGTTGCTAACTGGTTAGCAACTATGCTTTTGGGAAACAGACCCCTGATCAGTAAGCCAATTGAAAAGAGGCTCTGTTGTTGACATTCCACTGCCTATCTTCTTACCTTCACACTGTTGGTGTGTGGAGTTTATATGACGGCTCAAGAACAGCTTATCCTTCCCACCAACATACTGTACATGAGGAATGAAGAAATGTGAATGGCAATCTATGTTTGTTTAGTCCTAGCAATGAAGGAGAAGTCTCTGTCAGCCATGTCTGCTACTTTGTCCTGATGCCAATTAGGGGTGCCTCCCCCAACACTACAGTGGCTAACCACCAGCTAGCTATTTTTGTGGTTGCTGTGTATACCATTGCATTGCTAATGTAGTGTTGGGAAATGTACCCCAGATCATGGGTTTTTGGTTTGGTTGAAATTAGCTTAATTGGATTTGCGTGCTCTTGACGTTTTCTTACGGTCCTGGTCTCTTTGGTACCCATTTGTCTGTATTGACCAGATTACAGCCCTGCATTTTTGAACTGAAAGACTTTGTTGTTGGTTGAGTGTCCAGCTGATCTTGTCTTTTAGCTGTGAAAGGACTGAAAATTCCAGTAGCATGGTATTGATATCTATGTTGCTGTTGTTGTTGTTGTTGTTGTTTTTATCAATGCCTGTTTTTCCTGATGATCTTCCTGTCTGTATCCTGCACCCACATTGGATCTTTGCATCTTCAGATTGTCAGTGTTCTTACTTGACCAATAGGTTCAGTAGCAGAAGAGGAGAAAGAGATACTGGGGTGGGGGACCACCCCAATCTACGTATCACCAGAGTTTGATTGACAGTTTAAACTTATCTTATATCTTCCTAGCATAGGCTATCAGTCTGCATTCTCATTGCATAAGACTTCCCCATTCTAGGCAATGTCATAGTGCATTTACATCTCTAACTTTGGCTAATATAGGCATCTTTTAAATTGACTAATTGTCAACATACAGTCAGCCCCCTTATAACAACTCTCTCTGGAATAGAGCTGGCTTCAGACTATAGTTCCAACATTGCCTATTGTTCAGTTCCCAGATCAGGTCCTGTCTTCCTGTTCCATTTTTTCAAGACAGGATTTCTACCCAGGCAGACTGCTATTTGGGGTGCCTCCTCCCCCTTGACTTTGATTTTCAAACCACTTTTGTCTTGCCTACTTGTACTGGCCAGTATGAGACATTGTCTTCCTTCTTCACCATCTGCCTCATTCATTACATAACAGTTTAACTGGGTTAACTTGGCCAATACTGGGTAAGTCAGTGGTCATATAGCAAGATCAGTAGTAAAGTAAAGCAAAAGTGCACTTTATTTGTCCACAAAGGGGAATTTGTCTTGGGTTTCACAATTACTGCATCACAGAAATACACAGCACATATGGTACATAAATAGGCTTAAAAAAAACAATTATACAGACAGCCCCACACCAACACCAACAGACATCTCAGTCAACATACAACTAAATTCATAATAAGACAATGACTTTTCCATATTAATGATACTTTTTATTGCTTCAGGTTTTTGCCTTCATATAGTGAGCTTGATCTATTTCCTTAGAACACTGTGAACACACCTTCTACCTGCCAATCCAATAAGCCAGTAATGCCACAGCTTTGCCTTTCCAATTCAGGAAGAAGAGGAGGAGGAAGACTAGAGGTCATGACCTGGACTGGACATGGATTTGTGATTTTCGTCAAGGTAAAGAAGTAGCTGTGTTTTTGTGTTTATCTCTTTTTTTCTATCACTTCCAATAGTAACCAGCAGGTGGAGCTGTTATACAGTTGTGTGTGTGTGTGTGTGTGTGTGTGTGTGTGTGTGTGTGTGTGTGTGTGTGTGTGTGTGTGTGTGTGTGTGTGTGTGTGTGTGTGTGTGTGTGGACAGCTGCAATGATACCAGGGATCAGACCCAGCTGTGTTGTATGTTTACATATAAAGTACTGTGTAAACAGGTTGAGTTTATAACAAGGAAGCTTTCAAAGCTTTTGGTATTAACACATTATTAGTACTTATCAAATAATAATGAAACAAACATAAAACTGATGTATTTGGTGACCTTTAGACAATCGTCTAGAATTCTTACGGATTTAACCCAAGATAGCCTCATTTCTGATGGTCTTTCTTCTTCTATTTTTTTGTGGGGGTGGGAGGTACCCCTCACATGGATTGATAGGAGAGGACTAGGTAGAACGTACAAGAACCTAAGCGTTTGGTTCTTTAAAATGAATAGGTTCTGAGTATGTTTCTCCTCCTCCCCCCCTCCCTCCAGATAGCCATTCATTTTACTCTGACAGTGGTCATAAAATAATAATTACAACACCATGTAATAACGCTGCCAAACCTTGTTGCCTTTATAGAGCCACCAAGAAAATTTATGAAGTGTTTGCTCTTTTGGTGCTGGGGAGGACGGGAGGAGAGAGTGGAGAGAACCCTAGTGGTGGGGGTGGTTATATCAAAGGATGGAACACTGTTCTATCAGGGGATGCAGCAAAAAAAATCCTATGGGAGATGTAAGCACACTCAGCTGAGGTGGACTATGTAGGGTGTAGAAGAGGTGTAGGGTAATTTGGGGATGTGGGAGAAGAAGAGTGATTTTGTGTGTGTGTGTGTGTGTGTGTACTGTATGTGTGCGCTTAAGTTTGTGTGTGTGTGTGTTTGTTTTGTGTTTGAGTATTTGCTTGTTTGTATGCAGATGTGGATATTTGTGTGTGTGTGTGTGTGTGTGTGTGTGTGTGTGTGTGTGTATGACTGCGTATTTGGTGTATGAGCATGCTTGACTGTGTGTGTGTGTGTGTGTGTGTGTGTGTGTGTGTGTCCAGTTATGAGTGTATGTGTGTTTGTGTGTTTTTTTGTGTTTGAGTATTTTCTTGTTTGTAACTGGATGCGGATGTTTGTGTGTTTGTGTGTATGTGTCTGTGAGCACACGCGCACACATTTTGTGTGTGTGTGTGTGTGGGCGCGTGTGTGTGTGTGTGTGCCCCAGAGGTGGCAGTCTGCCTGAGAGCACACAGCAGATGGGTGCTCAGGGTCATTTTTCTTCTGCTGCCACGTTGTTGCACTTGCCGTTCCAAACATATTGTTCAATGCAAGACAAATGCGAGGTGCTAATAAATGTTTACTCTGTAGCCCCTGTGGACTCTCTCTCCATTCTCTCTCTCTATTTGCTTTATCTTGCGTCACTTCCACAGATATGTCCTTGCTGTAACCTCGGAGTGGGAGGGGAGGAGGAGGGTGAGAGAGAGGGACAGAGAGAGAGAGAGAGAGAGAGAGAGAGAGAGAGAGAGAGACTCCTTAAAACCAGAATCACTGCATTAGACTTCTGAGTTGGCATCACAAAAATTCTGACTGAAGCCTCACCATGCTCCTTCAGAGCATTCAGATATGTAACACTTGTTTTGGGTGTATGGAGCCTGTCAGGGAGAGTTGACATCAGGCCTATAAGAATGTGACAATTTACTCTTTTTAATGTTGAGAGTTTTTTTTTTTGTTCTGTTTTTTTATTGTTATTATTTTACACCCTACAAAATTGAAGTTGAAGCAGTGAGTGTATACATGTATTCTACTGTAGTTTCCTTTGACACTTGACCCCATTTGTTATATAAAGTTAATGTTTACCCCACTATTTAGTGTACTGGGTTGTTCAATATTTTAATAACACTTTATTCTTCATACAAGCTCACACACACAAAAAAGAAACTAGTTGATTGATTTATCATTATCTAATTCAGTGGAGAACTTTTAATTTACAAACATTTTTTTGAAAAATAAAATATCCCAACCTGGAGGTGCACAAATGTTGTTATAAGTTGAGGAGGAGTGTGTGTGTGTGTGTGTGTGTGTGTGTGTGTGTGTGTGTGTGTGTGTGTGTGTGATATACAGTAGGTCCATTAAAATGACTGAGGCTGATGTGGCTGATGATGAGGCCACATCATTTAACTCTCAAAGGAGCTGAGGTTTTCCTGAGGTTATTTTACTGTCTACCCTTCAGTTACACTGTTACCATCATGTCCTAACTGTCTGTTCCCTCTGTCTTACAGCTTGGAGTGTTCCGCCCGCCCTGTATCCTGTACCCTGTCCTCGCTGAAGCTCCAAGGCTCCCCCTCCCTCACACACACACACACACACACACACACACACACACACACACACACACACACACACACACACACACACACACACACACACACACACACACACACACACACACCTCCTCGGACACAAGACCTGGGTGACACCCTCCTACCCAGGGAGAAGGCCTTTTACGACACTGGACCCCAGAGAGATCTCCCAACGGACACAGAAACACAAAAACTCGATTCTTTTGCTGCTGGTGCTGGTGTGTGATTTTTCTCTCAAGATTGTTTTTGCTGCTACTTGATGGTGAATGTGAGCAGCTTTCAGAAGAATACAAACAATAACTCATACTTGGTAACTGACATCAGAATTTCATCAAATCTGTGAACACTGTGCTTTGCTGTACATACAAAAAAAAAATAGAATAGTTTTTTCTAAAAAAGTGTTTCTTATTCCGATGTTGTCTGATCAGTAATGGTATTACCATGGTAGCCTTAATACATCTGAGGTATAATCTGCTGTTGTCCTGGACACAGGCTTTCATTTTAGCTCACTTGAATTCTCTTTTATTTAATGAGTGAATGTTTTATACTGCTGCGAATGAACGTGATTATACTATTGCCAAACACAGTCCCTACACCACACCAATGGGTTCTGAAAGTTTGAAGAAACATTAACAATTCTTTACTGGTGCACACTTTCAAACAAAGAAAGGAAGTTCTTTTGAGCATATTTTTTACAAGCATATGCGTAGAACCTTATGATGAGGGTCCACAAGTTTAATGAACTATTGACAAGGTACTAACGTCCTGTGATGCCTTCAAAGGGTTCTAAGTAATTGTTTTATCACTGCGAAGAAGAACTAAAGAATCCTCGAGGAACACTGTAATCAGGACACAACTTATCAAACTTAAATAGAGCCATAATAAACTAACATTTACGTTAGTTAGCGTATCATGCACATAGACTGTCAGTCTGTCTGTCTGTATGTTTGTGTGTCTGTCTGTTGCACTTATTGAATGTAGACACAAGTTGAAAAAAAAATAAGCAGTCTTCTAAATGCCAATAAAACATAGAGTGGTGTATGCAAGGACAGGCGGCTGCGGCGTGTTCTATTTTTAATGCATTGTGAGCATTGAGAGCGGAGCGCTCTGCACAATATGTGGACAGAGGGGGCGGGGGGGGAGGATCGTGGACAGGAAGTGGGCTAGAAAGGTTATACACTCCCGGGAGAGTGAGGATACACTCTCTCTCTGTCTTTACTGTGTGTGTGTGTGTGTGTGTGTGTGTGTGTGTGTGTGTGTATACATACATAATAATATTGTTATATATGTGTGTGTGTGTGTGTGTGAGAGAGAGAGGGAGAGAAATGAAACCGAAATATAGGTCAGTTTATGTACAATTTCTTAAATATTTCATGTGTATGGTCCCCCATCATAGCCTACTCTCTGTGTGGTACTTAAGACAAGCCAGTAATTGCATCGACAGGTTGTTGGACAGGTGTCCATGTGTACTGGCAGAGGCATGGATTTCAGATGGGTTTATCGCAGTGGGCCAAGCAGGTGTTGGAATTAGTGATCCCACTTCAACAGAGGAGAGGCTTTGCCAGACACACACAGAACAGACACATTGTGTCACTGTTACTCCTGCCCTCCCCCTTTTGATTCCACACACACACACACACACACACACACACACACAGTCACCAATACATACTGTACATGCAGACAATGCACTCGCTACACCTAATAATAACCATTTCACTTGAAGAATGAATAAATGCCAATGGGAAGTTGACATTTCTCCCTCTTGGGACTAAGGAATTTTTTTGGGAGCATTGTTCTGTGGCTGTGCACCGTGGTGACGCATGGCCAACCAACAGGCTCTCAAGGCTGGGAACAAAGTCTGACTTTGGCTGCGTGGTAATGTTTAACAAAGTGGGTTTCTGACTCAAAAACGACCCCGTCACACAGATGTGTGGGTGTGCTGGTGTGTGTGTGTGTGTGTGTGTGAGAGAGAGAGAGAGAGAGAGAGAGAGGGAAAAATACTCACACTACCCTCACAGATGGTCATGGCATGGCATTAAAGGCTGATCCTGTATGGCGATCTTAAAAGGTATGACTCTTTTTTACCTATCTAAACAATATCTGTGTTCCTCTTTCAGTGCAGTTTGGGAAATAATGGTTTGAGTGAAATGATCAGTGAGTGAGTGAGTGGATGTCTCCTAAAATGGCTTGGCTTTACCAATACATCTTACAGAAGGTATTTGCATTTTCAGGCTTTCATATTAGATATGCATCCGTTCCTGTTTGAAGTTTGTTAGAAGTGTAATGAAATCCATTTAAATATATAGCTTACTAATCAGACACAAGATGATGATTTACATGAACTATTTTATTCAAAATTTTCTGAAAACATTACCTCCTTGGTAACTAATCAATGGGATATGCTGCAAAATATACAGAAAGGGCAAATCTGGCTCATGTTTAGATCATCAAAGGGCAGTAAAACATGTATAAGACTGTGGGATGCTGCCAGTCATCTCAGTGGCATGATATCTGGTCTCTGTAGTAGGCTGGATGATCTAATCAGAGGATAAGTGAATCTGCTCGGGTCTCATAAATGACGCCGAGCAGTATTACACAAATGAACTGTCCACGGGTCATTTCTCATTACAGCGTGATCTGCCCAGAGGAGATTAATTTAAACAGTGAATTGATTAACCATATCTTATAAAACTACTACAGTGCAGAAGGACCCACACTGTCGTGGTGGGTGATATGGTTCAATGTGGCCAAGAACAACATTGTAAAAGTCAGGGAAATCAATGATGCTACATGCAGTTTGTTGTGTTGTGTGTCCTTTTATGTGCATGTGTGCATGTCCCTGAACTTGTGGTGTGTGTGTGTGTGTGTGTGTGTGTGTGTGTGTGTGTGTGTGTGTGTGTGTGCGTGCGTGCACGTGTGTGTGTCTGTGTGTGTGTGTGTGTGTGTGTGTGTGTGTGTGTGAGTGTGTCCTTCCTTGCAGGTTTTCACAACAATGGCGTAACTGTTACCTTGGCAATATGTTGTGTGTAGCCCTCCTGCTAGTGCTGTTGGCATTTTCTACTCAAGGTGAGAGAGAACCACACACAAATATCTCACTTCAGTGTGTGCTAACACCCTGCGGCTAATGGCCATTAGTGCAAACAAAGTCTAAGTTACTAGGTAGGCTATTCCAGACTAATACAGGAAGGAGAGAATGGCAGTGAATGCACTATGAACACCATGAATATATTATATGGTTATATGGATGGATAGACTCAACTGAGTAATACCCTCCATGTGAATGAATGTCTTAATCTAGGCTATGGAATGTTTTGGTTGTTGCTGGCAGCATTTGCATTCTGTTGCCCTAGAGGTTCTCATACTTCATTTAGTCATTCCCCAATTGAAAGCAGAGGATTTTCATGCCACACCAACATATCTGCATGAAGAATACTCTGCTAGTAGCCTGACATGTTTATTTTTTCTTTCATTACAAATCACTTCTATCATGACCATTAGGCTGTAATAATGCACTGAAATAATTTCTAGGCCTGCATGTGCCCTGACTGTAAGCAATCTGTAATCTGAGAACAAAATCTGAAAACAACCAAAATGTAGCCCTAGTACATAAAAAAGTGTTAATTCATCATAAAGCATGACTGTATGACTCATTGTTTACAGTATCTGCGGAATGCAGAAGACTGCTGTGTATACATTCCAACGAAATGAGTAGGTTAGAGCAAGGATTAAAAAAACAAACAAACAAAAAAAACACTTTATTGCTGGAAGACATGTAGTCTGCTCAGAATATGATTCATTATCCTCACGTTCCCTCTCTTCCTCGCGCGTGGCCCAGTTTAACCCGCAATCTCGCAGGTGTTTCTCTGTGCTCTGACAAGCATGTGACAGCTTGCCTCAGGCGAAATTAACCCAGGCTAAGAAAAAATAAATCTTGAGTAGCAATTCAGTCGGTCAAGGCAAAGCTACTGAAATTAGAAAGGCAGACATAAAGGTTTAGTAACAAAACAGGAAGCAGCCAAGCCTACTCAATGTGATTAGGTTACACTCACAGCTTCAGGTTAATGAGATCAACAGAGCGTTTTCTGACCTAGAATGGGGCACATAAGGGCAAGGCAAGGCAATTTCATTTAGCAATATAGCCTATGCATTTCATACACAAAGGACTCAATGTGCTGTAAAAAAAAACAAAAAACGAAAAACCTACCATTACATGACTAGGCTACTTCTCAAGAGCATAGGTCTAACTCTACATTACGCATTACAACCTGACATTGTTTATAGATATATGGAGCATATTGAGTATGGCACTGTCATTGTGAGTGTCATTTTTCAAAATCTCAAAGTGTACTAGGCCTACTATACACTTTCTTGCACTCACCCGAGGTTACACACAAGTATCCTTCCTATAAGTAGTCCTCATAGAAATGTATGCGGTTTTGGAAACCAGGTGAACAGAGGTTAGCTTAGAAAAATCACCACAAAGATTTCTGTAACTAAACATGTGTCTGCAGGGTGTCTTAGGTCTCATTCAGACCAGATGGCAGCACCCTAGCCTAGCTGACATCTCTGGCACCCTGTGAGGTGTTTCCACAGCTCCTCCGCAGATGTGTTAGCGCCGTTAGCAGCTAGCAGGAGGCAGATCACCAGGCATTTCAGTGCAACCAGTCGCTGAATTTGTTTTTAATATTGTTTTTAAACACCCTACTGATTTGGGTATTATTATTATTTTTTGTCAGTTAAGCACAGTTTGCTTTAGACCAGGTCCTTTTATATGTCGCTGTATGTTATTAGTGCTCATGTTTTAACAACCTCTCAGTAGGCTATCTTTTTGTGGTTGAGAAAAAAAATGTTTTCGCTTTAGTTTAGGTCTATAATATTAGTTGCAAACCCAACATTAATGTACAGTTAATGTTGTCTGTATGTTTGTCATTGTTATTATTAACGATAATCATTTTATCGTTTACCGTTTTATCGTATCGTTTCATTTACTTATGCATGCTTGTCAACCAGGTGAGGACGCAACATCGTTTTCATCATCATCTTTATTGTTACCATCATCATCAGTGCGTCAGTCAGGGTTAATGCTGGAGCCCAGGTCGTTGGCAGTGCTCAGTGGTCAGCCAGCCTCCTTCACATGCAGCACGACCTCACCCTGGAACATCATGCTGTGGCGTCTGGATGATAGTACCGTGGCGATCATCTCAGCAGAGTCTGGTCCAACAAGCAATTTGCCGTATAAGGCAGTAAACTGTTCCAAGCCCCAGGCGGACTGCTGGGAGTTGAAGATTGAGAGTGTTGAACGCGGCAACTCAACGCAACCCCAACAGATCGTCTGTGAGCTTATGTCTGGGCCACGGACCACAGCAGAATTGCATATCCAAGGTCAGTTCCACATGTTTGTGTAGTTTGTTGAGTAAGGTTAACTGGTGTTTATTAAGTGGGACTGATTGTGCATATGTGCACCTGCTCACTACAGCTAATTTTTATTTCCTGCAATGGGCTAGCATGCATCGCAGTTTCTACTTGGCATTAGCTTGGCGAATGCCAAACTAAAAATCACAAGTGATATTTAGTCTGGAGACCTACCTATTGCATTTCTTGTAGCGGAAGCATCATTTACGAGCCGTTTATTGGTCGCTACAAATGTCTATCATACTGTCTGTACATACCTCGGAGCCAATACCAGAGCCACCATGTGATGTAAAATGCAATCGAGGGCTGTACAAATCCCTTTTTGTTCTGTGATTGGATACCGAAAGCAGGCGAGAAAATCGGCCATGGTCACCATGCTGCTTTGCAGAGTGAAATGAAATAAGCACGCAAAGGAGCATGGGAACTCCCTGGCTAACTTGGCATTGCAAGCCTCCTCGTAAGCCTAGTTTAGGCCACTTGTAGAGTAGATCCAGAAATGAGTTGTTTTACCAATTCAAACATAGTAGGAGAACCAATTAGGCATCAAAATACTTATCCTTCAATTCTACCATAAATGGAGGATGTTGTGCTCAAGAAAAAAAGCCATCATTATACAAAATATACTCAACCTTTTTGCAGTAGCTATTGTCATATTGAAATATGACTGAAATTGTAATCCTGAATATTTTCTATGAGTAGTTTTTTAATTACACATTTAAAGGTACACCACGCAACGTTTTACTGTTAATTTACCAGCCTCAAAGTCACTTTGATGATTAAATGGTTCATTACCGATGACTGATGGCTGTCCCGTCAGAATCTAGCATTTGTTTAGTTTCCACAGTCCTGCCTGATGCCTCTTGAAATTAGATAATTTAAAATAATTTAAATAATTTAGTTACGCGTAACTCGTACACATAACTCCCCAACACGTAAATAAATCTAGCAGTGTTTGTGGCACGATACCACCGGAAACGTAGCATTCAATCATCTAATTTTTTCTCAGAATACAGAGCCTGTGTGTGTGTGTGTGTGTGTGTGTGTGTGTGTGTGTTCATATGTGTGTGTGTTGGGCTGACTTATTTTTTTCCCTGCACTGTAGCTGATTTAGGTGTGCCATCGACCAGGGTGTTCCTCTGCTAGGGGCATTCATTAGCCTTACTGACTGTGCAAGGGCTGCCTCTGCTCTGGATGGGGGCATATGACATTGTTGATGCCAGGGTTTGGGACTGCCTGGATGGGTATCGATTGGGCACCATTATAAACACCCCTGGGGGGTGGGGAGGCACTCTCGCCAGGCTCACGCCAGGGTGAGAGACAAGCTGAGAGTTGCAGTGAGCCCAACCTTGAGCTCCGGCGTCCTTCAGATTGTCCCTGGCCATTTCTCTCTCTCTCTCTCTCTCTCTCTCTCTCTCTCTCTCTCTCGTCATCAATCATAAGTGCTCACTTTGCAAATGGCCGGAACAGAGCCTCCATGGCTGATGTTGAGCTGTTAAAAAAGTTTACCTGACAGAAATGCGAGGGCGCAGCATAAAAAAGTAGAGTTAAGTGGAAGACTGTCTCGTGTGCAAGGATGACAAACAGCGGGCAGGGAGTCTGGTTGATTTGTAAAGTCCTTTAGACGGTCCCAAGGCATTTCTCTTGCCCGTGTCAATCATAAACAACACTCACCAGACAGTGGAGGGCCTGCTACAGTACATTGTCTTGTTGGTTGCCTATTGCAATAGAAAAGAAGTAGGTGGGTGTATAACATTTACATTTATGCATGTAGGGCAGTATTCTCCCAGGTCCTTAAGTCCAAAAAAGTGGAGGCTTAGTGCAGGCTGAAACGCATGGAGCTACGCACTCTTTTGGACTTAAGCACCTGGGAGAATACCAGCAATAGTGACTTAATTGACAATCGTCAATTACATTAGGGCCAATCTCCCGTAGATCAATTTAGGCTGGGAACAGACTTACAAATTATTAACCCAGATATTGATACAATGGAATGTCAGGGCCATTTATGGGTAATACGAGCTAGTAATCACTGGCCTCAGGTTTGGGTGTCATATTTGAAACAGTGCAATTTCTTTCCATTCACGCAATTACGACTGAGTGAGACTAAATCAAACATGTTTGATATTACAGTATCTTCGTTGTATCTGTTCTATGCCTTATTTAAATCAGTAAGATGAAAGATGTAGATTGTTACTGTCTCTGAGGCAAGGCTTAAAACAACATTATTTGATATAACTTGCTAACTCGCCCAACATTTCAGCAGCATGAATAGTGCTGTATTTTGCAAGGGATACTGTCTTCTATTATAAAAGTAAGCAAGTTTCGTATTGTATACATTGTACTGTATGTGTCCATGTTTTAATGACTGCTGGGACACTGCAATCTTATCAGCACATGGAATAAAGAAGGAGAAGTATGAGTAAGAATGAGTTGGTGCAGGAACGGTTTCAGCTATTGAGTGCTGGGGTGGGGAGTGTACTGTAGGCTCTGAGGTGAATGTGGTGTTTAATGGAGTTAGTTAGCAGAGCTGGACTACAGAGAGAGAGGAGAGGCTGCCAGAAGCAGTGAACTTCATGCTATGGATCAGTCGGTTCACATGCAACCTCTCCGCCCACCACACTCACACACACACACACACACACACACACACACACACACACTCACACACACACGCATGTACACACACACACACACACACACACACACACACACACACACACACACACACACACACACACACACACACACACACACACACACACACACACATACAGCCAGCAAAGTCATTGTAAAGTGCTGATGGGAAGATTTTCTTCTGGCGCTGCCTGTAGATTTGATTTGATTTGATTTGATTTCTCTCAGGCTGGTCGGCGGGCCGAGGCTCTGAGGCAGGATCTGGCTGGATAGAGTGTCTAATTGGTGCAGCTTGCGCTTGTCACACCCACGCAAGGAACAGAGGAGAAAAGGGGAAAACAGAAAGATGATGATAAGGAACAGCTACAGATACCAAGCATATACCACACACACACACACACACACACACACACACACACACACACACACACACACACTTTTCAGCACACCACACACATACTACATCTATACCACAAAATCTCCATACAAGCTACACACACAAGCGTGACAATACACACACACACGCACGCACGCACGCACGCACACACACACACACACACACACACACACACACACACTCTCTCTCTCTCTCTCTCTTTCTTCAGCACACTTCACTCACACTTCATCCATACCACAAAATCTCCATACAGGCTACACACAAGCATCACAATAAACACACACACACACACACACACACACACACACACACACACCCGTCAGCACACTTCACTCATACTTCATCCATTCTACAAAATCTCCATACCATCTACACACACACACACAACAGCGTGACAATATGTCAAACATTTTCTTCTCTCTCCTCCCAAATGACCCCCCCCCCACCCCACCCCAAACACCAACCCCCTTCTCTGCACCCTCATGAGTTTCATCGTCCACCCTGCCGAGCTGCGAACTACTCCAATCATTATCCCTCTAATTTGCCTGTGGCCACAAACCCAGAGCTCAGCTAAAAAGCCTTGGGAACAAAGCAATGACCCATCCCCTTCCAATATATTACGCACAGGCCCTCTTTATTGCCAATGCTACAAATTCCCGCTGACATATGTTGCCATTAACGCTAGTGTATGGGGGATCAGGGCCGAGCTGGGCAGGGTTGAGGGGGAGGCTGAGCGCCTGGACTGCCTGACAGGCCCCCCGAATTAATTGTGCATCCTGGCATTTCCAGTTAACAGTCAGCAACTCTGCCCACTGATTTGTGGGCGCATCAGGTCAGATAGACCGCTGGAGGGGAGAGAGAGACACACACACACACACACACACACACACACACACACACACATACACATACATACGCGCAGGCACGTGCTTGCACGCACGGCACGCAGATACAGGCACAAACACACACACACACACACACAATTGGAGACACATGTGCGTGCCTTAGTAACAGACACTGAAGCACGTACAGTATGCAAGTAACACATGCACACTAAAGCACACAAACACTTATGCAAGAAAGCATGCACACACACACACAAGCACACACACTGTGTGTGCAAGAATAGATGCACTTGCACACACACACATATGCATGCATAATCAAGTATTCATCCACATACACACACACATGCATATGGATAAGTATGCACACACACACACACACACACACACACACACACACAGCTTAACTGCGTAACTGGTTTAATGGTTCAGTTACGCTTGATGAACAATTACTGTATTCATAGCTACTGTACAGGTAAACATGCACACACACACACACACACACACACACACACACACACACACTGGTCTGATACAGGGAGGAGGAAACGGGCAGGGAGATGCTTGTTCCTTTTATGTAAATGAAAGTAGACTGTTGGTGGGGGTGGGCATGGGGTGAATAGGTTTGTCTGTGGTGTGTTTATATGTGTGTGTGTGTGTGTGTGTGTGTGTGTGTGTGTGTGTGATGAGTTGGTATGGATGGGGCTGTTTATATGAGCATGCTGCCATGCTCCATCTTACCCCATCCAGATTAAACGCTTTTCTTCAGCAGGGCAATTTCCACAGGCCGTCCCAATGACAAATCACAGAATTAAGAATGGAGCGGGATGACAGGGAAAGTTCTAGGAAACAGAGGGGGTGGGTGGGAGAAGAGAGAGAGGGAGAGAGAGAATGAGTGAGAGAGGGAGAGAGAAAGGATGAGTAAGACAAACAGAGAGAAAGGAGGGAGAGAGAAAGAAAGATAAGTCCGGACAGTTACAAAGAAAAGGGGGAGAGAGAAAGAGAGATGGAGAGACGAGGAGAGAGAGCTATTCAGAGACAGAGGCGGAGAGCGATTGCAGTGGACATAGAGACAGACAAAGAGAAAGAGACAGATGGGAAGAAGGGATGAGTTGACGTCCCACCAATAACATTGTCTCAAGACAGATTTAGTGGTGCAGGGGCCTGTCGGAGGCGAGGAAGGAACATATCCCATCCCTGCCCACAGAGCGAGCGCTACTTGACTGATGACACCTTCAACCTCGGCCTCTTATGAAGTGGGTAATTGTGGGTAACCGTCTCATAGAGAAACCCATCGCTGTGTGAAACACTGTGGATTTCTTTCGCTGATGGAGTTCATCTCTCGACAGCTGAACTGAACAGAAAGCTCACTCATACACCCAAGGTTTTTTTAGCCTGGCCATTGCCTTCCAACGTAATTTTTCTCGATTTTTATCTCCCTCCATTACTCCGTTTAGGATTCCAGCCATTGACCTCGTTGGCATCGGCTTCATCGAGCCTGAGCCAATCAGCGAAATGTAAGAGAGCAGCTTGAGAATATGATAAGCTGTCAGTCAAGGGCTGATCCAATCGTTTTTAATTTAATAATACATTCAAATTTTTATTTCCACCCACAGTAGTTATGAGAAACAACTATCCAACTGTCAATCAGAATATTCTACAGTAAATCAAAGTTGACAAATAATTTAGCACGGTGTAGTAATGAAAGCTTGACTGATTACTGGACTATTGATACCAATTTCTAAAACACTACTCCTCTGGCTCTTTGGTAATGGGGGTGAATTGTTAGGTGTTTTACATGTTTAACATACAAACACACACACACACACACACACACACACACACACACACACACACACACACACACACACACACACACACACTTGTATTTGGATTGGTGTGGAGTGTGTTGTAGAAGAGGGAGGGTGTATCTTGTAAGGCAATTTAGACACAATGGCCCACATTCATCATTAAAGGTGTGATTGAGTGAGTCTCCGTGCGGCAGTCAATATCCATCACTGAATTCATGTGTGATACCAAATAGATCATAGTACACACTAGCACACACACTAACACACACACACACACACACACACACACACACACACACACACACACACACACACACACACACACACACACAGCACACACACACACACACACACACACACACACACACACACACACACACAGACAGACACACACACACACACACAGATGGTGTGGAGTCACAGAAAAACAACAAAAACAACACAGGCATGCTGTGTGTGAAGAAAAGGAAACAGGTGATATTATTGGCTCAGCCTCTCAGCCTGTTACTGGCCACTGAGTCTGGACTGGCAACCCAAAACACAACTGAGAATGGAATGGATCTAGTCTTGTTCTGTCTGACATGGCCATTGGTGTGTGTGTGTGTGTGTGTGTGTGTGTGTGTGTGTGTGTGTGTGTGTGTGTGTGTGTGTGTGTGTGTGTGTGTGTGTGTGTGTGTGTGTATTCTCTGACCAAACCATAGAAGCTAAAAGCAGAGAACAGAAAGTATGGGAATTATGTAAACAGCAGAGAACCTAACAGTATGGAACAAACAAGTAGAGTTCCAAAGAACCATTAGAGAACCCAGAGGTTTTCTAATGATCTCTCTCAGGGTCAGACAAGGAAGGCTGCCTGATAGCAAAGACCAGCTGTAGGGGCTCATTCAGTGACGCCGGAGCAGCAATTAGTTTCTGGTGCTTTCCATCTTGTGCCTCTGAAGTGTCAAAACAATCCACATTTCCTTTGACAGGCTGCCATGCACGTTATTCATGGTCCCCAAGACTGGGCATGTGACAATGTGTGTGTGTGTGTGTGTGTGTGTGTGTAGTGTGAGTGTGTGTATCTGTGCAGGTGGGTATGTGGTGTGTGTGCGTGTGTGTCTGTGTGTGCGTATCTGCAGGTGTGCGTGTTTGTGTTTGCATGTGTGTATCTGTTTGTGGAGTGTGTGTTTGTGTTTGCGTGTGTGTATGTGTGTATCTGCAGGTGTGTGTGCTTGCATGTGTGTATGTGTGTGGTAATCAGACTGCCACTGAGACATCTACTGTGTGCGGTGACCAGCATCAACTCACATGCTTACAGGGCCAACAGAGGGGACAGAGGGCAGTCCAGTCCCCCACCTGGCAGTGTGTCAGAGTCATTGCAATGCCTGTGGATATTAATTACAATCTCTCTATCTCTCTTTCTGCTCCCTCCATTTTCCCTCTATGCAATTCTTATCTGTCCTCCTGATCTGTTGCCCCCCTCTCATCTCATCTGTTTTTTATTTCAATCTCTCCATTTCTTATCTCACTTTTTTTTCGTTCTCTTTCTTTCAATGTCCTCTCTTCTTCTCTCCCTTATTCTCTCTGTACTATGTTCTTCTATTATTCTCCCTCTTATTCTATCTGTTTATCTCTTTCTCTCTCTTCCCTCCTTCCTTCCCTCTCTTCCTTCTTCCACCTCTCCCACCCCTCCAGAGAGTGGCAGTGTTGTGATAAGCGGTGGGAACGTGTCTGTGTCCAGCGGGCAGACGGTGGAGCTCCAGTGCCTGGCCCAGGGGTGGTTCCCCGAGCCCAGCCTGGAGTGGTTCCTCAACGGCAAGGCGCTCAGCCGCAGCCTCTTCAACACCAGCAGTGAGCTGGACTGGAGCCGGGGCCTGTACGACACCAGCAGCACCCTCGCTATGGAGGCCAGACGCAGTGGCGTGGTGGAGTGCCGGGTGTCGGTCTCTGCTATGGTCTCAGCTCTCATTGCAGACACATCTCTCAGCGTCAGTAAGTCAGTGAGCTGCAGAGAACTGCTTTTGAACACACTTCAGTCAAAATATTTGCATGTTCATGTTTTATTGTTTTTAAAAAGCCAAGAACCATCATCTTTAACGGTGATATAAAATAATGACAATAGCTGAGACTAATATAAGTCTAATGTAACAGACCTCATAGTTAACTCAGACTCAAAAACAATTCCTGAAACTTAAGGAAGATGTAGAAAGTTTACGTCTCTGTCCCACTCCCACAGAAACTATACTAGCCTATATACAGTCTTCAAAATAAATGCCTGTGGACTCTGTATAAACTTTCAAAAAGTATTTGCAGAACTGCTCAATGTATTCCAGAAAGAGACAGATGGTAGTGATCCATCTCTGCCAAGTCTGCACACCTCCATTGAGACATTCTTTCTCTGTCTCTAAGAACTGTGTCTTTGTGAGCCTTTTTTGACACATTTTGTGGATTTCCTGCAGTTATGTTATTTTAAGAAAATACTCGGAGTACCAGTTCAGACACTACACAGTAGAGCATCAATCTGTAGTCGCCATGCAAGAAGCAATGAGACTAAAAACACAATATACACTCAACTCAAATCTTTAAAAGTCTGGCTACTTCAAAATTACTGTTAACACATAGGCCTAGTATTGAAACAATGTTTGTGAAATCCAGAAACCATTTCTATAATGGTGATATATGATAATGACAATAGCTAATAAGACTAATAAGTCTAATGTAACAGACATCATAATTAAGCCATAAGAGTCATGGATAATGTTGGCACTCTACTCTTTTCTTTTTATATTACATAGTGAGAATGTGAAGTTATAGTGAGATGAAGCCTTGCTCTCCCAGTGTATTAGATGTTCACTACCTAATAAATACACTAGAGGGCGTAGCGCTGTCTGGTACAGTACATGGACGCCTGTGGTGTTTCTTTTTTCTCTCTGTGCTCATCCATGCAGCAGACATTTCATGAGTCCCTGTGCATGAAACCAGTGACAATCAGTTCTTCCAACTGACCCTGGATCAGAATCCTCCTGTTCTCTACAAAAGGAGCCGCTATCAAAATTCCTCAGAAACAGAATGTGTCTTTGATTGAAGCACTATTCCCTTATGCCTATCCCCTATTATGGCGGCCGCATAGCAGCCCTGACAGCATTGCGGCTCTGACAGTGTTGTGGTGCACTTTCGAATTCGCCTATTTTCATTCACTTCCATACATCAGCGTTGGTGTCAGATTTCGACACTGATGTGTGAGCTTGGTTGTATTGAAAACAATGGAATAGAATGTTGGAAGCGCTGTACTCCCAGAGTGCGGGTGCCTTTACTAGGCCTGAATTGGCATAGCCTATAAAATGCAGTAATAGTAATAATAGTGTTTACTGTAATATTGTTTGCAGATATTCAGAGTCAGTTTTGTGTACTTAA
>JAODXP020000021.1:26503167-26523167 GCA_027497455.2 Sardinella longiceps | reverse complement strand
GAAAGCTCTCTACTCTCTCTCTCTCTCTCTCTCCCTCCCTCTCTCTCTCTGTCTCTCTTTCTCTCTCTTGTTTAATTTTCTTGTCCTTGTCTTTTTTCTCCTTGTTCTTTTGGTGGGTTTGCCACTCCTATAGGATAGATCAGCAGCGGAGCGAGCAGAATTCTGTTGCCGAGGAGACGGAGGGCAGAGTGAACGCAGGGTTCTCCTCTGAAAGCAGCTCAAGTGAGTGAAACTGCACTGGCAGAACTAAATGAAGAAGCACAACAGCAGATAAGGTTCTAACAAAGAAGGCGCTGTGTCTCCTAAGCCATCAGAACAGAAAGAGAAGAACAGTCTTTTTAATGGAAGGTTTTAATAGCGTAGCACAAAGGTTTTTTGGAAACAAAGCCTGGTCGAAAAAGAATCTCAGAGCTATTGTCAACCTCAAATACGGATATGCATTGCAGAAAAAAGAAAGGAGGAAAACAAAGAAAATCGAAAAAAAGACCTCTAAACGAGAGCTCCAGTCTTCGCACTGCTTAACATAATTTATGATCAATCAGCTTTGTGCTTCAGCTCATCGTGCCATTTCGTCAATACTTTTGGGTTGGCAGGGAGCGCTTTGTGGAGTATTGCTGTGCTCGCCAGTATAGAAGCTTTCCTGGCAGATCTCCGTTTGGCATAACAGTGGTGGCACAGCCTTTGAAATTGCCCCCCTCCCCCTGAGCTGGTCAGTGTAATTCACTCTGAAATTAAACGCTATACCCCAGAGTTCCCCTGGCCTGGACCTGGTGGCCTACCCACCCCCATTACACGACTGTCAATTGCAATACAGTCCAATTAGCCGAGTCAGGAGATTTAGGAAGACTGGTGTTGAAGGTTCTGTACAGTATGTAATACTTTATGTAATGTAATATATTCATATGTTCTGTCCTGTATAGCTTGATATTTAAAGTGGTGCTCCAGAGTGATTTCAAGCATAGCTCTGTTTAAAGAAGCAGTGCTATCTGGAAGGTGCCGTTCACAGCAAAAAATAAAAATAAAAAAATGATCTAACTGCCTTGATGGCTTGCCAACAACATCAATTTTTGTTGTTTTGGAGGGGGCTAATGATTCAACTTTGTTTACCAGATCTACATACTTACTGGCTGATATCCTATCCTGTTTGTTTGTGTATTTATTTGTTTGTTTGTTACATGGCAGGCTTTGTTGACACCGATCCCAGTGTGAGCTTTCACAGTCGGAGGACCACCATCTGCACTGAGGAGGTACAGTAGCCACTACATTTGACCTTCTCCAGCCTCTCTACACTCTAAAACGCCATACACATACATTGCTACTCGCTCATCGCTAAGCTAGAGGGTTTGAGCGATGCGAGTAAAAAGAGAGGCAATGTGACTACTTGCGAGGCGATGTGGGCGGGTACAGAGATAAAATGATTTTAACTTTCAGCGATGCGAGTAAGCGAGTAACCAATGAGAATGGGAATATTCCGTTGATTGACAGTTAACCGTAATTTAAACGCAATTTAAACGTAATAGTATGCACAGGCATGCTTACATCTTGTAACATGTTCTTCGATACTTCAGCAGTGACCAACAAACAAATAGATAACCTTTGATTATCATTGTATATGCAACATGTAAATGTATATTTCTCTTCTGAAAAATCAATAACAAATGTTAAAGGGAACAAATAGATAACCTTGGTAACGAGAGAGTGTTTCTCAGTGAGCTACAGTAGCGATAGGCGATGGGCTAGTAACGATGTATGTGTACGGGCCTTTAAAGGCCAGGCAAAATAATAACTCCTATAGCTGATATGGCTGTCTCTCGTCCCTGCAGCAGTCAGCCGCTAGAATTAAGGCTTGCTGTACGCAAATGGATTTGCACAGTGGTAGTTGTTGGATTCAGTGTAAAACTGTAGTTGTCACAATGGTGGAAAATGTAGTGCAGTGCTGTTCAGTGAAAATAATTTCAGTGTTGAATCTGAATCTTTGGCCAGTTCAGGGTCATAGCGTGTAGTTTCCCTTCAAGATCATCTCTTCAGCCAAGAGATTCTATCATTCTGAACAGTTTTCTGAACAGTAAGGCAACTGCTTTGGTGAGAAATGAGAAAGTTGTGGAAAATCTCCTGATTCATGACGAGCTCTGGTCTCCTATTTTCCTGCCTCTTCGTTAATGCTAATGTCTGTGACACTGGGTTCAGGTGTTTTGGAGTGAGCAAGCAGTCATTATTAGCCTACAATTTCTTACTGCTTTATTCATTAGCTCAGGATCAGCAGTGCAACTCAGTGTTTCAGAGAGAGGATGACACTACTTAACCGGTAGCAGTAGATTCAATTTGCATTGTTTTGTTTTTTTTATTCATGATTTTTTTATCCAAAATAAGCAGGTATTTACTCTGTTTTTTATAGTCCTTGGGAAGCAGAAAGATCACAAAAAATATAGTTCATTTATTTAAAAATTTGCAGAGAGATAATGACCTTCTGTTTGGTTTGACTGTGTGTATATGTGTGTGTGTGTGTGTGTGTGTGTGTGTGTGTGTGAGAGAGAGAGAGAGAGAGAGAGAGAGAGAGAGAGAGAGAGAGAGAGAGAGAGAGAGAGAGAGAGAGTTATTAAGTTATTAAAGAGCAGAATTAATCAGTGCTAACAGTCCTATGGAAGGTCTTAGGAGTTATTAGAAGCCACCTCAGAGACCAGCAGGGCTGCTGTACACGTGTGACATGCCACTCTGGTAATGAGAAAGCAGTCCTTCTAGACCAGAGTCCCTCAGAAGACCCTTGGAGACCCACAGGCTATCGATTCAGCCATTGATCTCCACAAGTGTGTGTTTTTAGAGGCCCCTAGATGACTATTGATGAAAAACGCTTTTCAAAAAAGGAGAAGCAACTCAGTCCACTGCACTGCACTGGTCCAACCGGACCGGGCTTCTCCCAGAGTCGAGTTGCAAGCACAGGATTAGTGTGTCTGCACGCACATACACACACACACACACACACACACACATGCGCGCGCACGCACATAGAGTGATGGTGGGGTGTGTTTGGTATGGTGAAGAGCCCTGGCGCGTGGTGTTCTGCTTTCAGATGAATCACTCCTAAGCCGAGCAGCCAGTTTCTCCATAAGCTCGGAGGCCTCTGAGGATGCGCTGTTTCCAAAATAAATGATTTTAGACATGTGGTCGGGAGCTTTGGCTGTCAAGCACAGCTGAAACAGACAAGCTACCCGCCTGAAAAATGGCAAGAGCAGTAAAAGAAAAACACCCATGATAAAGATTCAAGATGAACGCTACATGGTACAGTGAAACCCATGGAGCTTATGTTTTCTTTTCAGTTTTCTTTTCACCCCTAAGCTTAGCATAGGCGCTGGAAAGTAGTAGCCAGAGAGTTGCTATCTGGCTACTTTACATTCCAGCACCTATGCTAAGCTATAGCTAAATAAAATCTAAAATTGAGGTTGCCAGAGTAGGAAAACGCATGCACTGACAGCAAAATGCTTTTAACCACATATAACTTTAGGTAAAAGGGTGAATCGCTAATTTTCATTAACAGGGTGGAATATTCCTTAAAAGAGAAAAGTCTGTTTGTTTAAGATCACTAAGATCTGTAGGTAGGCAGAACTATAAGATTTTGGTACCACATTGACCAAATGTGTGAATTGGCATATTCTGTGAACTCTGATATTAAGTGACTGGGGCAAGAGAAAGAGAAATTTATGTCAAGTTTCCTTGTCGATCTTTGTTAATTGCAGTTTCACTATTCAACTGAAAATGGTACTACACAAACAAAGTTTGTTTTTTCTTGGACTTTCCCTTTTACTGTAAAGCACTGGGTGAAGGCCAATATGGTATGGTATTTCTCTAGTGACTGTGTCGAGGAAGCCTTTTAAGTCCTGAAAATTCCTTTCAGTTGCTCCAGGTAAATGCAACCTCACATCCTATATGGAGCTTAAGCATAAATACCTGCTTACTGTAGTACCGTATGAGGGTTGTGTTTACTGAAGCAATCATTTCCCCGTTAGAAGTGTGTAGACCTACAAGGGACCCATAAAGAATTCCTGTAAAGTAACAGAGTTGAAAGCCCTCCCCCACTGTAATCTATATTAACCCATTTTTAACCAGAGCAATCTGATTTATTCTTTAAAGATCTGTTTTAAAGTCTCTTTTATCTCTGCAGATGCCAGATGTTGTCTCCTCAGTTGATCCAGCCTTCAGTAATAACATCTACTTCATCTCCTTTGACAAAAGGCCCACCAAGACCACCAGAAGTGTTACCACTGTATGAACTTTGACCTTGGTGTCAGGCAGCTCTCAAGTACTTATTCACTTGTGCTTGTGTGTGTGTGTGTGTGTGTGTGTGTGTG
The DNA here is from genome assembly GCA_027497455.2 of Sardinella longiceps. Classification (NCBI taxonomy): domain Eukaryota; kingdom Metazoa; phylum Chordata; class Actinopteri; order Clupeiformes; family Clupeidae; genus Sardinella; species Sardinella longiceps. Next base: position 26,518,824 of record JAODXP020000021.1, on the reverse strand, counting down.
TGTGTGTGTGTGTGTGTGCACCCCTGTGTGCTTGAGCGTGGTTCATTTTTTTATGGTGATGTTTTCATACCACTGTAATGCTGACGTTGCAGTGTGTCACATCATTGGCCCAACGTAGGAGGAAATTGATTAATCATCTCATTGATGTGTTACTAGAGGGGGAGGGAGGGGTGTACATTCAAACTACAGCGATGGCTTATAGTGAGATGCATCCTATTAACTATTTTTTAATACTACGATTTTGTGATTTCCCTCCAATTCTTCTTTTTCTTCCAATTCTAATTGTAACGTACCCCAATTAGAGTAGCCCAATGTCTTATATGAACAGGATCATTTCATATTTGAATTTTAACAAAACACATGCATTTACACTTTATACAATTTGTTTGGATTTTATATCATGCTATTTATTTTGATATCTCTCTCTATCTTGCTGTCTGTCACCCTCTCTCTGTCTTACACACACACACATACACAGATACTGTATATCTGTTTACCCTCACTTACAGAGAAACCACTCTCAGCCCTATCAGTACTGTTATGTTTGGTTTCTCTGCTTATTATTTATTTACTTGTTTTGTCATAATATTGCATCTTCTCATGTAATTTTCAAGATGTTTTCCTACTCTGAATGTTACAAAAATAAAACATTCTGTTGTTGCCAGTTTTGGTTTACAACCGCATTCTTTGCTCACAGATAGCCAGGTTCCCAGAAAATAACACATAAAGACATGCACAAATACACACACACACACACACATACACACACACACACACACGGGCCTAATACTCTATACTGTAGCAATGATGTAAGAATGTAAGGCCATCGAACAAAGTAGAAGTTATAGAAATGATAAAACCCTTACATTAATGAAATGAATAAACCAATCCGCAAAAAACAACCCAATGCAAAACCCTCATCTCTAAATCCATGTCATCCATTTACAATAATCACACACACACACACACACACACACACACACACACGTGCTGTATGCATTTGTACGTACGTACGGACACACACACACACACACACACACACACACACTGATCAGCAGACTCTCTCTGCATGACATTAGTGCTTTCAGCATCACTATTGTTCATTATTGGTCTGTGCTGATATGGATTTCATCCCTCAGTGAGTTCTATCCTTCCTTCCATCCCTCCATCTATCTATCCATCCATCCATCCATCCATCCATCTATCCCCCACAGGCCTGCAGTGCTGTCAGTGGTTGTATTGTGTGGGGAGTCAATAGCAATGGTAATCCTCATGTTACTGGCTGTGTGCTACTGCTCAACACTTTCCATCTGTTTTAGAACAGTTAGGGCTCTGGACTGAAGGAGGCTCTGATTGAAGAACAGTGATTTTGAAGACAGATGTGGGTTTTATTGTCATTAAAACACACACACACACACACACACACACACACACACACACACACACACACACACTAATGAGTAAGATGTAGAGGGGGAAGTTCAGTTGCTGCATTGGTAAGGAAAATAATAAGAAACTAAACACACACACACACACACAGACATACACACACACACACACACACTGCTGTGCATCAATATAAAATCACAGGGTGTCCATAATAATTCTGGGAAAAAAGTGTATCTTCACTATTATTTTCACATTTTTGCATCACCTAATGATGTTCTTTTGCAGTGTTATAAATCTTTACTATAATTTTCACATTATTGCATCACCTGTTAACGTTATTTTGCAGTGTTACATATTAATCCAAGTATATGTTTATTTCCCTTGTACTAGCCCACGTCTGTGGGACGATGAAATGAGTCTTTTCACTTTCACTGTCCTTGAGTCGTGTTTGATCCCCGGGGTAGAAAACAAGAATGGTGATGCTACACATAAATGGATGGAGGTCTGGTTCAAATAGTCTCTCTCTCTCTCTCTCTCTCTCTCTCTCTCTCTCTCTCTCTCTCTCTCTCTCTCTCTCTCTCTCTCTCTCTCTCAAACACACTCTCTCTTACAATCTCATAGCAGCCAATCTAAGCTCCATTAAATAATATAACAGAGGGTGTTTTTTTCAACTTATTAAATGTCAACAAATGGCAAGTGATCCCCTGGCAATGTTCCAACAGAGGACCCCCAGGAGAATTATTCGATCCATCATTTGACCCGAGAAAAACTGGATGGCAACCTGGAACAAAAACATACTTGCTTTGACAGGCATGTTGTTTCTGTATGTGTATGCTTGTGTGGGTTTGTGTGTGTGCATGTGTGTGTGTGTATGTGTGCAACAGGGATACTCTCCCCTCCTTCTCTTCTTTCAGCTTTTCATCCCTCCGTTTTTCAGGCGAGCTTCTCAACCATCAAACTGCCAGCTAATAAATAAATAAGAGTCACCCCTGGTAGGCTGCAGAGAAAAGCTAGGGTGATACGAGAGGCCTATTACGTGAACCTGTTGTTTGTCTGGCCACTTTTTCCAGACTGGGTTTGGCTTTCGTGGATGAAAGCCTTCATATGCCTTTCACCTCGCACTGTTGATTCATGTCGGCAAGGACTGTGTGGGTGCCTTGGGGTGACCACCTCACCTTTAGCAAGCCTGTCCACATTCCTGCTCTGTGGCGGTGATGTGAAATTCACACCTCTTCAAATAAACTCTCCTCTACTTCTCTCCCTCTCTCTGTCGTTTTGCTCTTTCTGTCGTTTTTGATCTACTATTTCCTCTTTGCTTGTCTTTAGTCTTTTCCTTAATCTTACTTCATTTCATTCCCTCTCTTGCTGTTTTCTGTCCTACATTTCGTTTTATCTTCTTCTTCCTCTTTTTCTTCACCTCCATATAGCATTCTCCTTCTTTACTCCCTGTATAGTATCTCTGTCTTTTTCTCGTTCCTCTCCTCCTTTCTTTAATTCCTTCTTCAGTTGAATCGTTTTATCTCTCCGTTTCCCGCATTATCTTTATTCCTTCACTTATCTCTGTTCTACTCTCTGACTCGGTTGCAGTATTCATCTCTCTCTTTCTCTCTCTCTATCTCTCTCTCTCTCTTAGCCTTTGAAATATTTCCCTGTCTGCCACTTTTCTTTTAATTCTCTCTCTCTTTCTCTCTCTCTCTCTCTCTCTCTCTCTCTCTCTCTCTCTCTCTCTCTCTCTCTCTCTCACACACACACACACACACACACACACACACACACACACAGGTGCCTTCCACCACTACTGGTTATGTAACCATATCACTGGGATAAGGGAGTTCAATCTGTGTTATTGCTGATCACAAGCCCTATACTGTAACTCCTGGGATTGGTGGAGTGTGTGTGTAAGTGGTGGAGTGTGTGTGATTTGTGTTTGGTGAAGTGTGTATGTTTTGTGTTTGGTGGAGTGTGTGTATTTTGTGTTTTCTTCAAGTATCCCCACTAGCTTGCTATGAGCCAACTGGATGCCAAGTACTACAGTCCGCTGATTGATATATACATGAATACTGTAAATAGATAAATATGTAAATAAATGATTGATTGATAAATATATGAATAGTTAAATCCATAAAATAAATATAGCAGCAAGAAAGAAAGAAGCAGCGCTGACAGCATTGGAATGAGATGTGCTGAGTTCACATCCATTTTAAGCATGTTTGTACATCACGTTCTACCATGAAGCTGTGTGTGTGTGTGTGTGTGTGTGTGTGTGTGTGTGTGTGTGTGTGTGTGTGTGTGTGTGTGTGTTTGTGTTTGTGTGTTTTATATCTGTTTTCATTTATAAATCAAACACACCAAATTTTACTTTCTTTCATCATTGCCTCCTGTTCCCTTGGCAACTGCATCTTACAGATGACCATTTGCACTGGGCAAATTCTACTTTGGGGAATGGGGGAGGGGGAAGTGTGTATGTGTGTGTTTGTGTGTGTGTGTGTGTGTGTGTGTGTGCGCGCGCGCGCTTGGGGACATTACATGCTACTATAAAACTGTGTGTGTGTGTGTGAGGCTAGGAGTAAACAACAACAGGCCAATAAATGTGCAAGATTTCTCACTTCACAGTGCAAGCTTGACTAAGTGTGCAGCAGAATTCCCCCCTTCTACACACACACACACACACACACACACACACACACACACACACACACACACACACATACAGTACACAATCCCTCCCTCTGTAAGCACTAAGTGTGAGAAGCTTGCCCAGATAAGTCATTAAATGACAAGAGGAAAACAATAACATATTCAGTGGGAGAATCTCTCCCAAACCCCCAAACTCAAACACACACACCTTACACAATGCACTCCTGAGTAGGATGCAAATGACATGAATGGATTCATCATTGCCACTGTACACACACACACACACACACACACACACACACACACACACACACACACACACACACACACACACACACAGGACTGGATTCATCATTGCCACTGCACACACACACACACACACACACACACACACACACACACACACACACACAGACAGATACTGGAAGACAGTTATGCAGTGTTGGCATTAGTATGATAATGAAATGTAAAGCCTGACAGGGCTTGATCATTTTCATAAATATTTATTCATGCACTTTACCACACGCCAAACCAGGGGAGTAAAAAGGGGGGAGAAAAAGCATGGAAGGAGGGAGGGAAGGAAGGACGGAAGTGATAAAAGTCTTTAAAAAAGAGAGAGAGAGGAGAAAGAGGGGGCATGATCTCAAATTGATGTAATTGAACCCTGTTTTGGCAGCGACCAGAGTGCCACACGGAATGCTTGTGCTTTTTTTTTTTTTCGCACCGCTCTCGGCGATGCTGATGAATAACTTAGCATGTCCTTCGCACGGACGAAAGCTGAGCCGAGCTGAACCGCGAACCATTTTTTTTCCCCCCGTTCTCGTGTCCCAGCTCTGTGCCCGACAGCCCGTCCCTGCAGCGTGGGGGCACCCTGGCACAAGGACCCAGAGGTGCCCGACGTACAGCGGCGCAGCAGCGTTCGCATTGGTGTTGGCGTATTAAGTGTCTAGGCCCACAGGAGGCAACCGGAGATAAGAATCCTTGACTTGACCCCTGTTAACATAATCAACACTCACTTAATTAGCTGATTACGCCCGTTTAAAGAGGCGGGTGGAGACTGGTGTGACTAAAAGGGGGAAGACTGGTGGTGGTGGTGGTGTGTGTGTGTGTGTGTGTGTGTGTGTGTGTGTGTGTGTGTGTGTGTGTGTGTGTGTGTGTGTGTGAGTGTGAAAGCACAGGGTTTGTGTGCTAAAGTGAGCTTGTGTCTTGACTCAAATAACAACACTTGGGGCCAGTGAATGTGTCTGTTCTCCAGTTTCTCTCTTCTGAATAGAATTAAGCAGTTGAACAGGATCATTAGTATAATCACCATCATCACCACCACCATCATCATCATCATCACAATCATCATCGTCATAATCATATTTCTGTCACCTCAATTTTTTGTTTTCATTCATTTCATCCTTGAACCATTCTAAGCATTTGTCTAACACTCATAATTTCACAAGAAAGGCCTTGCAGTACCGTCATAGCCAGGCGAGCACTGCCATGGTACCTCTGCCTAGTAATGTGTAGTGTTAGGATAGGTTACGTCATACGTCACACGGTAGGGAGAGCACTGACTTACAATGTACAGGCGGAGCTTCTGTGATGTCACTACCTGTGGCTAATTGGTGAAAGGAAACACCTGTCTTTCAATCATGGCACACAATTAGCTTCGGCCTGAGCAGGGCCTTGGAATTCCCTCGTCGACCCAACGTTATGTTACCCGTGTGCCAAGGTTTGTCTGTGTCGTACTTTCTTTTGGGATTCATTACCACTTTTAAGAAACTAACCACGAAGACCCTTGGGCTGGTCGAGAATTGCATCTTTTGGATGAGCTATACCGGGCAGTGCGAGCCACTGGTAAGTCACTTGGCAGCTCTGCCAAGCTGACACATACACACTCACACATCACCGTTAGGGCCCACTTCCAAGCTAATCACCACACGTAGGGCTAGCATGTAGGGTAGCTGCTGGGGTTTTCTTTCTGTTTGTTCCTCATTTCTTCATGTTACATATGGCTGGGGGTTATTATAGTTAGTGCGTAATTTCCCCTAGACCTAAAAGAGCTTTGGATCTCGGCTGCGTCTTAACAATAGCTGTACAGTACAATGCCAGGGTGCCAAGGCTTTCCCAAATTGATTATCCCACAACCAATCAGCAATCAGAGATTACAGGCAGAACAAATAGAAACATTTTTTTAAAAAGTGCCCACCCACTGTGAAAGTAATATACGCTATAACTAGGGAGAGGGCCCTGTGAGTGGTGTCTGGAGTGTACCATGTACTGCTGTCATATGATGCCAACTGGTTTACACTCTTTACTTGGTGACACTCAAGTAGACTGCAGAGTAGTGTATGTTGTGCCATAGTATACATAACATACAGTACAAGTGCAGGATAGTAGCAGGAGCATGAGAGAGAACACACTAATATCACACTGCTTCAAATGTGTATATTCGTTTGTACACAAGTACAATTATACAAGTGGAGCAGTCCTTAAAACATTTCATTGGACAAAACAGAAATATCTAAAAGCATTATGAACACCGTGAAAACAAACCTCAAGACCAACCTTGCTAGGAGAATTACTGTGTGCGCGCACAAACACATGCACGCACGCACGCACGTACACACACACGCACACACACACACACACACACACACACACACACACACACACACACACACACACACACACACCCAGTCTTGCATTAATACAGTAATATGACATCTGATATAATGTAATTAATATGAGGGTCATTGCTTTGGCTACAACAGGGTGTAAACTTGGCAACCAAAAGCAAATGAACTAATACAATTTCTTAATAACCTGAGGGCATGGTGCCTTTGCAATGGTCTTGCAGTAATATGATTAGTCATTTTAGCTCTTCTTTCTTCCCCGTCCGCTGTCAAGAAGCTGTATTTGTCATGTGCAACTAATGTGAAGTGCAGATGGAGCCCTCCTGTGAACCGATATTTATGCATGGAGCAAAAAATAAATAAATAATAAAAAAAAACATTTAAAATAAAATAATTAAACAGAAAGAAAAACATGCCTGGAGGAACAGGCTGAAGCAAATAAAACACTCCACTCAAATATGCTGTTCCTAATTTCTTCTGGGTTGAAAATTTCTCAGCTCTGGGTGTTTGCACTGTGGATTCCTGATAAGCCATGTGGAATTAGCGTTCGTGGCAATGGGGCGGAGAGATATTTTTGTGCACCCGACGACAACGTGCAATTCTTAGGAGGCCTTTCGGGATAACTGGTTGAATCATGGTCCGTCGCTTTTTTTTTTTTTTTTTTTTTTTGGTGCCAGTACTCACTTTCTCTCTTTCTCCCCTATTAAAATGTAAATATGAGCCAATCTCCTCATGTTTATTTGAAATCCAATAGAAACACGCTCCCTGTGAGCATATCATGAGTCAGAGTTATAATAGACTTTCCCCCCTCAATAGAAGTGTGGGAGCGGCATTGAGAGTACTGTAGGATTAGAGGTTTCAGATTTACAAGATACCCCAAGCTGCAGCAGACAAGGAAGTGGATCTGGCCCCAGTGCAGAGTGACCAAGATGCGAGAAAGAGTCTCTATTTGCACCAGGTGTGTTTAAAATTGCAAGCAAAGTGAATAAATAAACTGTGCTAAATGTTTGTGCCAACTTTTCATTGTGTTTTATACTACAGATTTGTTTTATTTTGCTCATCATGTTAATATCTTTATATGGCAACCACTCTCTTCCCATTACTTAGTATTTATTTATTTAGAAGATATCTTTGGGCTTTTTCACCTTTGTTGTGATAGGATGGTGTAGATAGACCTGGATAGACAGGTTATGAAGGGAAGAGAGAGATGGGCAGGGGTCGGGAAACAACCTCGGGTCCGAACACATTGGAACACGGGTCCACCAATCTATATTATGGTACCTTAGCCAACTGAGCCTCAACACCGCCTACTAACAGCATTTTTAAAGCACCAATCATTACAGCTTTCTTCTGATCCCTGGTTTTTGATACGTGATGCATACTGATGACTAGTTCATTGATTTACTTGTGCTGGTCAGTCACCCAATCGTAGCCTAGAACTCTAGACGTACCCTAGTGGTAGCAAATTGATTTACTCAGCAGCTACTGCTAGCCATTAGCCATAGGAAACCATTGTATCCAGACGTTGGTGGTGTTTAGCCAATTGCATCGCTATGTAAATGTGGGAATCATTGGGTATTTGAATTGGCTTGTTCATGGCTCTGATTGGTTGTAGCCCGAGCCATAGAAAGCAGCTCTGATGGCTCTGGTTGTACCACTATCCTATTGCATGCAGAGGCAATTTGAAAGATTCCGCCCCAAGGATCTATCCATCGTGGCCAGACTATACATTTCAATCATGGGACTGTAGCGAAGCTATTTAGTGCACATCGACCAGAGATGTGTCTTACCAGTCAGTGAAGTAAGGATACTCACACAGTGTATTTTCTGTTCAAACTGTGCTGGCCTAAATCATGAGTTCAAGGATAAAAGAAGGGGCTGCACTTAGTATATTTCACCTCTTTTATTGCAAAGATGCGTTTCGGCATGTGTCTTCCTCACGTGTTGGTGAAATATACACATTTCAGCCCTTCTTTTATAATTGGCCTGTCAGCTAGCAACACTCTCCTTCTCTCTCCTTGGCCCAAAGCTGGGCCATCACAGGCCCAGAAGCAGGCCAAAAAAAATGACATTTCATCTGGGGGCAATTCCCATCTGTTTGGTTGGCATGCATTAGCCCTGACCATCATGGCCATTTGAAGGGGTAACAGCTTGTTCTTTCATTGGTTTGACAGACCCCCTCAGTGAGTTGTGTGTGTGTGTGTGTGTGTGTGTGTGTGTGTGTGTGTGTGTGTGTGTGTGTGTGTGTGTGTGTGTGTGTGTGTGTGTGTGTTGGTGATGAGGAGGAGCCCTGGGTTGGATTTTAGGAGCAGGGTTTTGGGGGAAAAGCGACAGGGCTGCCCTCACAGCCATCTGACAGTGACGTGTATTATTCATTATACCGACTGACCTCACCAGATCTTACAGAAGTTACTGCTGTCCTCAGTGATGTCCCCTTTCAGAAGAGGCTGCTGACAACCTGCTTCAAATGGCACAAGAACAGACCCGACTAGAATATATTAACCATGTCATCAATTCGGCCACACTTTCTTTTTTATTTTACAACCTGCATTGTATAGGAAGGTGTTGCCGGATAGATTAAGCAGATAATTTTCTCGTAAATTGTGTTATTGCAGCATACTTACACAGTAAATTGATCCCTTACCTTTTGTTATGCCTTTCTTACTTGCTCCTATACTGAATGTGTTGTAAAAGATTTTTCTAAGCACATTGAATGACTATTGTGTATGATAATATGCTATATCTAATCTCTCTATATAATGTGCTCTCGCAAGCAGTTCTAGCACCCAGTCCAAATAAGAGATAGTAATGATGTCTCTATGTGGGAAAAATCCGAAATCTCCTTGCAGAGATCATTTGTGTATATATTGGGCTTTCATCAGACTTGGATCTCTCTGGAATATAGTTTGAAGGACATTATTTTCACATTTTTCCCACTTAAACAAACTGGACAGCTGCCATCCAATCAGGAGGGAGTATATTTAATCTCTGTGGTGTGGAATGCCAAATAATTTGACTTCATGATGTAAATTATACTGTAAATTTGGAGACAGCAAAGCCCTCAGTAGACGCACAGTGTGATGGCATGCCTGGTGTATCAGATTTAGAGCGATGAACACAAACACGATCAATCACTTGTGCTGTTGTGACACAGGAACTCAGTTGATCTCTAAATGAATCAGTAAACTCAGAGGCCATCTGTGCATACACCAGAGGACTGTATGGAGAGCTGGACACTAAAAGCAATAACTAATATCTATAAAAACAATGAAACAGACACATAATAGCAAAGAGTTTTGTGGAAAATAATATAGGCCTACGTACATTAGGACAAATCAGTTACATAATACTGTTAATTCTGCAATCTTAGCCCTTTCCATTGTGTCAAGTAAGTTTTTCCCCCAAAAAAGGGGATCAGCTGAAACCAATCCAGTCTGGAGAGATGTTCCTTCAGTGGGAAGCCTATGGCATAAGACCACCACCTGGAGGGTTGATCTGTCTGAGATACAGTCTTTCACCTGAGTACACATATGTACCAGAGTTGCCTGTGTGTGTGTGTGTGTGTGTGTGTGTGTGTGTGTGTGTGTGTGTGTGTGTGTGTGTGTGTGTGTGTGTGGTGTGTTTGTTTACAGAGCCAATCCAAAGCACATCCAGGAGTAGAAGCAGCGCCGCGGCATCGCCGTGGAAACCCACTGATATAATCTCATGCTGCTTGTGGACAAGCTTAGGCCCCACCATTTTGTTTATGGCCTTTGAGAAAGCCCCCTCCTGTGCTTCAAAGCAAATAAGCCAAAGCAGAAACCCCCTCCCAACTCATACCAGATCATGCAGCCTTTGATTTTCTCCTTTTTTGGCTGCCTATACTGTCTCCTTGGGAGGGAGGGAGTGTTGGTGAGTGAGTGAGTGAGTGAGTGGGTGGGTGGGTGGTAGGCGGCCATGTTGGTGTATTACACAGACTTTAAGTGGATGGAAGCCCTGAAGAAAATCACATCATCAGCAGGGCAACACCTTACTCAATTACCCAACCTACCAGGGAGAATTATGTATTGGAGTGAGAGATTAGTTCCTATATATAGATCCTTTATTTGGCTGCATGCCGGCGGTAATTTAATAACTCTTAACAGGGATCTTTAAAGTCTGAGTCTTAAAAGTTCCTGATGCCTGAAAGTTCCCGTCTTCTTCTCCATGAGTGCAAATACACAGGGCAGGCTGGATCAAGTGTTTTTTTTTCCCTGAAGAATGTAAAAATATATTTAACTCAACCTCAGATCCCAATATTGTGTTTGCTTTCAGGGTGTTCAGGGTGTTGTGCTTATTTTTTAGCGCACTGAGCACGGATGGTATTAGTGAAATGTTTTCTGAGGTAAACCATGATAATAAAATTATGTGTGGTTCAGTCAAAAGGTAAAACTGCTTTTAAATGCATTTGTTCATTTATTTTCAATGAACCATTTCATTTCTATGGTTCAATCGGAGAGCCATATGGCAAACAACACAGTAATCCAAAGTGAAAACATTTCATCTGTACAGTAAGTTTGTCTCTTGCAAAAATATTACCAATAGGCTATCTACACATCTTTTTCTTCCGCAGTACATACACTGTATCATTGTGGGTATGAAAAATTATAAATAAGATTTATATCCCCTGAAGACGGTATAGCAATAAAATTTAATGATGGACGTTTTAAGGCACTTAAAACCATAATAGTGCCTTTAGGGTGGTGTAATTGTGCCGGAGTTAAGCCAATAGAAAGAGCCTTTTTGGCTACATTGGGTCTTTGGCTCAGATCCTTAACTGAGGACCATGCAAAGAGTCCATGAGTACAGAAGAATTGTACAATGTTATTATGATTATACACTGTTCAATTTCAATCAGGGGAGAGGAGTTATTCAGAGGGGAAAAAATCCACTTTAGCCCCATTTGACTATAAGGCTGGACATAGAGATAAAGCTAAACAATCCAGATCTCAATGTGCTGAGGACATAAATGATGTGAGGTATGAGACAAGAGACATAGTTAATGACATAATAAAACCTTAACGTACATCTTTATTAAGTTAAAATATCGTACTGTCATGCAACAGCCATGTTGAGTACAGTATATAGATATATGGTAAGTAATACAATTTATATAGTTATAACTTCATTAATCTCTAAGAACAATGTGATTTCTATCACAGACATTCATTTGTATTTCAGGGGTTGCTTTGTTTTAGCATTAGTGGCATCATAATAAAAGCTTTGAAGATGCAAACAAGGTTAATAAGCAAATCTGTTCAATATTGTCTCAGATAATCTAACCGGCTAGGAAATCTTTCACGTTTAACCTGTACATGTTCCAACTGCTGATTTCTCTGACCTTCCTGAAGAATGATCTCTGCCAATCAGTAAAATGAGTATAAAAGAGAGATTGTACTGTTGTCTAGTCTAATATTGATTTGCATTTGAGCACAAATAACAACAAACCTTTTGTTGTAAATCAGCAAAATCTATTATTGAACAGTAATCTCAAAAGATTTACTTATGGTTCATGACAATTAAAAAACAAACAAACAAAAAAAAAAAAAAATCAGGAAGGATATTAGGGGAATCAGGGATTGTGAGTTAGCAAAAGTTCTGGAACATTGTGTGATACAAAGTATCAACAGAGGATTGGGGTTCTGAGAGCACCTCATTCAACTGCTTACACCCTGAGCGTGTTTTGGAACCAATCCGTTAGGTGCTTAGAGTCTTCTACTGGTAACAGTACAGCCCCAAATCTGCCTCAGTGTATTACTTTTCAAATTAAATTCTAAATATAACTCTGTACTCCGGCAAAACTAAGTGATCCGCACATTAGCTTTAATGCTACTCCGATACTTGGCTGAGATTACGCTTTAAATCATTTAATATTTTGAAGGGGGCCCATTTCAACAGAACTGAATTATGGTGGGACGTGGTCTTTGACATAATGTTGAGATTACGGCTGAAGAAAGCTGTCCAACAAATTAAATTGTAGCCTATGAAATCTGTAGTGACAGTACAGTAAAATATTAATGACAGAACTATCAAGTTGGGATGTTCTCATCTGAAGATCAATATTACAATCAAACAATTCCTATCCAACCTGGTTATTGGTAAATAAAATCCCTGTGATGTAAATGATAATTGGACCATAAGCCCCAATACCTCTCTTTGCTTCACTTCCAGAGAGGTCAAATGAAGCCATAATGCCTGAAGTTCACACAGAGGTTTTCATTGTTAGTGCTAAAAAACCTCTTCATTTGCCCGTTCGTACATAAGTGCCCTCTCCAGTCAAAGCAGCTGGGAAAAGGTGAAATGATTTATGGGGTTGCAGTGCACTCAACTGAAATGGCTCAGTGGCTCTACTGAGGGCTGAGCTCTTAGTTCTGTGTACTGTTTGACACACATTGGTTGAATCTCAATGTCTCACCCGATCCTAAAGCCCATTAGGGTTTGGGTCATGCTGGTTAAGACTTAACTGGCCTGAATTGACTTTGTGATTGTGAAATGAATGTCCATTATTGGAAATCAAGTAGTTTGCTACTCCCCTTCTCAAAGTTCAAACTTCATGTTCATAACCAGCCCTGGTCTAAGTTTGCCTTGCGAATCCAATGGATTTGTGGAGGAAGGCAATGGCCTGACTAGGGCTTGGCTGATGCCATTGAATTCTTTGAGGGCTCAGGGATAGATTAGAGCATTAAGATGCAGTCTATGACTCTTTGATGAGACTTTCCCACCTCTGCAAAAACCAAATGGGCTCAAGTCAGATGCTTGTCGAACAGCATTCAGGTACCTGGGACAACAGAGCTATTGACTGATTCACACCGAATTTCTCCTTTAAAAAGAAATGAGATTCCCCTGCAGAGATACCACTGCTGATTCTCTCATATTGGAAGACCCAGTTGGATCAACATGTTGCAGTTCCTTTAAATATATGGGAGATACATCAGTGTGCAGGTATCTCTTTTCCCTTCACGACAGGTTCTGCTCAACCAGAGCGCTCATCATCACCCAGAGGAGCCATTTGCGACCGTGAAGAACCGTGGAGAGGTCAAGAGATGTGGAACCAAGCTTTGGGTTTTCATCATCACAGCAATCTACCATATGCTACACACACCTACCTTAATGGCCAATTTGCATGCATTTGGTGACCTCCAGATCTGTCCATCACCATTAGCATTGCCTAAGTTCTGTGAGCTGTCTAGTGTCTACCCTATAGAAATCTAAATGCCTTGCAAGCTGAAACCCCAACTAGCTGGGCTAATCACATTCAAATTCAAATGTATTTGGGAGAAACTTGGTGTTGCGGACTTGCTTTCTTACTTACAGTCTTTTCACCCTTTTTCCCAATCACATTCACACACAAATTTGTTCTGATTGGTGGTAGTGCTATCCTGTTGTGTACTGAGGGATTTGAAAGATAACAGTTTATCCCAACCAACTGCCAATGGTGTGTACACAGACCTAACATCTTGATGTGGGTTTGGCTTGTCAGGCTATCAGAGTCTGAGTTGGCCTGGCCATCGCATTCCTACACAATTCCGTTCGATTCTCATCTTGCTTCAGTACTCCTTCTGGGATTCTGCCATTGGCCTAGTTTGCTCAGGATGCATTCCATCTTGGCCAATTAATCAGCAAACATAGAGAAAGCAGCACGAATAAAATAGCTATCATTCAAGGGCTGATCCATACTTTTGGAATTTAAAAATCTCTTGCAGGCAATCGTTTCAATAAATCATTTCAATAGCTGGAATCCCAGACCCTTGTATGAAGCAAGGCATAAACTGAAGGGCTGGTTATGACCAGGCACAGACAAAAACATACGAAAATATTAAATGGGAATCACTTGTACTGGGTCCTCTCTTGCAACGGAATTCTTTTACATTCTGTGGACTATATCAGCAGTGTTGTAAAGCCTTTGTGATGACTAAGTGGGTGAGTGAACAAATGGATGACTGAAGAAATGTGGGAGTCAACAAATTACTACATGAGTGAAAACATTTCATATGGATGCCAGCTTGAAGATGTCAATAAGCCCGATGACCTTTACAACTCCATTGCATAAATGATGCAGTCTTGCAGGTAGTGAAAATATGAACATGTTTTGGTTAAAGTATGTCAGTCTCTCTCTCTCTCTCTCTCTCTCTCTCTCTCTCTCTCTGTGTGTCTGTGTCTGTGTGTGTGTGTGTGTGTGTGTTCTGCAGTGTCTTGCAGCTCTGCTGTATTCTCCAGCATGTCGGACAGACGATTGTCAGGTCAAGGGAGAAGAAGCCACGTTTAATGGCTTTCTGCTAATGGCTATTGATATGCCACAAGTAATTTCACCCTCACTCCCACCCACACACACACACACATGCACACACGCGCACACACACACACACACACACACACACACAGCCCTCCCACTCAGACAGCAGCTCTGCAGTGCTCTGTGCATGCCGTCCTGGGCCGGACACTACTCTAGTTGCTTCCCTCAGCAATTTCACGTTCCTTTACAAACCAGCTTACAGTAATCTGCCAGAGCAGGTTTCTCAATGCTTTTTAATTGGCCTGGTGGTGGAGGAAGAGAAGAGAAGAGGCAGACACCGCTTGTCATCCGCTCCTATCCTCTCCTCTCCTCTTCGCTCTGCTCTGCTGCGCTCATCGAGTCGTGGTGTAATTAAACACTGGGCTTGGGTTTGCTTTCATCTCTCCGTGTTGACTAGTAGCTCAGATCCCATGCCGTGGTGGTGGTAGCGGTCTCCATGGGACATCCCTCAGCAGTTCTTTTTTTATACCCCCTCTCTGTCTCTGTCTTTCTCTCTCCCTCTCTCTCTTTCTTTCTCACTATCCTTTTCTCTCTTTCTCTCTCTCTCTTTATCCATTTCTCTCTTTTCTTCTCTCTCTCTCTCTTTGTCTTCAATATACAGTACGATGTACTATTGGGAGAACCAATCCTGGCACTAGAGTGTTTGAGATTCGATTACGCATGCATGTGATTGCATGTGGTGCTCCACTGAGTGAG
>JAODXP020000021.1:26462666-26503067 GCA_027497455.2 Sardinella longiceps | reverse complement strand
GATAATGTACAAATTTAAAATTAGCCGATGGCATTTTGACATCCAAGCCCTCCAACTCCCTTAAGGAAAAAATGCTCCCTGCTGAAAAGATAATGATACCCTTGGGTCCATCATTCTCCTCTCAAATCAATTCATAGCTTCCTATATTTAGTTAAGTAGCATGTTAGCACGTCTGGCTAAAAGGCTTGTTTTGACATGTGAAACTTATATGACATGCATCAGAGTGACGGTTCTGTGTCATTTATGCATTTCAATTTCCAGTTAAGAGTTAGATCCAGATTCTGAAGACCAAACATGATAAATTATGCAGGGTTGACATAACGGTTGCCTATCACTCACATCAGTGACTAGTTTTATCACTAATGGTGTTTAATCCTAAACATGATCTGTAGCTCAGCTCACTTTGTGTGCTGCAAACTGAAGCTTCTGACTCAAATCATAGCTTTCATCTCGTCATCAGGGCTCGACTAGAACAAAGTGTTCTTCTCAGCTAAACATGGGCAGTAGCAGAACATCCATTTATAGATAAACCCCAGACGTACATATAGCCCACTACACAACGATCCTATCTGATAAGAAAAAACCTCTCTTATGGGCATTAGTATGTAAAAGCTGCAGAGTATAAACACACAAGAGGAGGTAGACAATCTCGTATGATATTGATGAAATCTGAAAGGCCAGTCAAACATGGAATGAAACCCAACAGGCACGGCAAACACACATAGCAACAGAAGTGGCGGCCGGGAGACAATGCCTTTGCAAATGGGCCAGCCAGCAGCGGTGGCGTCCTACATCGACAAATCCCCGTCATGCATAATTCACTGTCGGCTATTACTTAATCCACATCACCCACTGCTAAGAGTACTAAACCACCACCACCACCACCACCACAACAACAACAATAACAATAAAAACAACAACAAAAACAAACATGCAAAACAACAACAGCAGCAATAATGGTAACAAACAAATGCAGATGGATTTTTTTCTCTTCCACTCTCTCTCCTTCAGGACAAGGCGGATTGTAATTCCTTTTTTCTTGGTGTGTTTGTATAATTAAACAGAACACACATTTGAGCGAAAAAAAAAAAAACAGAAAAAATAAAAAGGAGAATGAGAGAGAGAGAGAGAAAGGGGGAGAGAGAGAGAGAGCAAGAGAGAGCAACACAGAGAAAGAAAGAGAGAGAGCAACACAGAGACAGAAGGAGAGAGTGGAAGAAAAAGAGAGAGGAGGAGAGAGAGAGAGAGAGAGAGAGAGAGAGAGAGAGAGAGAGAGAGAGAGAGAGAGAGAGAGAGCAAGAGAACTACTGCACCAAAGCAGAAACACAAAGGGCTAGAAATGGCTTTGTTGTCCGACTGTGGGGGCTAATTTCCCAGGCTTGGTGTCTGAGTGGAGACCACTGGAGCCAGCATCAGCAACAGCAGCACGGGGCTGCACTCAATATGCAGCAATCAGGAAAGGGGTGTCAGTGTGTGTGTGTGTGTGTGTGTGTGTGTGTGTGTGTGTGTGTGTGTGCGTGCGCGTGCATGCGTGTGAAGGTTGGGTGGGGTGATGGTGGTTGGGGGTGAAATCCCGTTGAGGCTATTGACTCTTCGCAGCCCTTTCCCTCTGCAGTGTACTGCGGAAAGGGAGTGGGCACACACACACACACACACACACACACATACACACACACACACACACACACACACACACACACACACACACACACACACATAGAGACACACACACACACACACACACATAGAGACACACACACACATGCATGTGCGCACACACACATACACACACATGCAATGCTAATGTATGTATCCACACGTATTCATATTTACACACCAATTCAGGCTGCTTGCTTCCTGCGTTCTGCAAAGGGCACCATTGATAGTATTAGATTGCCACACACACACACACAGGCACACACACACACACACACACACACACACACACACACACACACACACACACACACACACACACACACACACACACAACCCAGTTCTTCTCTTTTTCCCTTTTCCGCTCCAGGATGATCAGCATCCCCTCTTAGTGAGGCGCCAAATCATCCCCAGCAATGTGCAGTTCAAAGAGGAGTCGCACAGAAATACCCAGACAAACAGAGAAGGCATTAGACTGAAAGTAATTTGGCTGCACAGTGGAATATGTCAAGTAATAAGACCACAGACACACACACACACACACACACACACACACACACACACACACACACACACACACACACACACACACACTCTCTCTCACATCACATACTGAAAACACTGCATCTTAGCGAGTTTCACAGAAAGGATAAGGAAGCCGATCCCTCTTAAGTTTGCTTCGGGTATTTGCTGTAGAGCAAGGATTAGGTAAACACAGCACGCACGCACACACGCGCACACACACACACACACACACACACACACACACACACACACACACACACACACACACACACACACACACACACACATTCACAGACATTCACACTCACATACACATATTCACACCCACACATACACATTCACACACACAATGTGTGGTGTGGTTGGTTCCTCTGCTGCCAGGCATCACCTCCTTGGCTGTGGGTTTTTGTCTGCCCTGTACTTTATGGAAAAAACGGAGGCACAAGGTTCAGGGTTTATCTTGATCTACTGTGGGTCTGGCGTCCGTTTCCCTAAAGCATAGTTGCTAACCAGTTAGCAACTTACTTAGTTGCCAATGGGAAATTGCATTGCAACCGACATAGTTGCTAACTCAGTTGACAACTATGCTTTTGGGAAAACAGACGCCTGATTTCACATGTCAAATCGCAGTTCCTGAGTTTTAGAACATCACAGGTTTTTAGAACGTCGCAGCCTGCAGCGGATATTTGGTCTGTAGCCACCTTTAGGTGCTCAAATCGCTTACAGTGGAAGGGAAACGTCACTAACCTCCACCAAAGGGTTGGATATTGGCTATAGGATATTGACCTTGCCTGGGTCGTTTCAGGGCAGATGAGGAGCCTGACAGTCAGGGACACACCCATCCAGGGCGAATACTGTACAGTGAGCAGAGAATGAAACAACAACACGGGCAAAGGAATGTGAAGTCACAGCTGCATCACTAATGAAAGTAATATGCCCCCAGAGACTGACAGAAGAGAGAGGAGAGAGAGAGAGAGAGAGAGAGAGAGAGAGAGAGAGAGAGAGAGAGAGAGAGAGAGAGGGAGGAAAGAATAAGGGCGATTTCCAGAGAGAGAAAAAACTTTATAGTTTCCTTTAATCTCAGTAAATAGAGAACCTTCTAAAGGTCACATCAAGACAAAAAAACAAACAAACAAATATCCACCCACACCAAAAGCAAACTCCAAAGACAGATGAGCTGAAAGCAACCCCAAGAGTCTAGCAAGCTAGAATCTCCTCTTTGGAACACATCCAGGCCAAGACTATCCAGCTGGGCGAAGTGGTGGATATTGATTGACGAACAATATTGACATGGTCAGTTGCAGGACAGTGTCTAGTGGGGGGTTGGGGGTGAAGTGGGGTGGCACAAGTGTTTTTTTTTATTGGCCCTAATGGATATTCAGCCATACATACAGTACATACATGCTGTGTGTCTAATGCAATTGCAATAAATGGCTGATTATCATCCTATAATGCTTTGGCTCCAAAAAGGCTCAGCTTAGAAAAGACACCAATTCCAAATTTGTCCAATTTGCCCAACCATTATTGACTTTACTGTATGTTTTCAAACTGTATTGCATCCACATTAGACCATGCATGTTGTCCTTAACAGTTTACTGTCATTGGAATGACCCCAGCCAGCCATCCAATCTGGCCAGTGTTCTGAAACCAGGTGTGCCTTGCTTTCATCATCGTCCGAGGTCACAGCCCGATGTCACAGCCCCAAAAATAGCAACCAAATCTGGGGGCCATCTGGCCCTCGACTGGTCTGGCTCCACAGCTGTTCTGGATACTGTAATGGTCCTTTCCATTTGTGCAGTGTCAGCCCATTGGGCTATATGAGCAGGCCTGCAGGGTGATCAAAGCACATCAGTCAAAGGTCAACAGCATCATCCAAGTTTGCTGAGTGGCACCATTGCATTGTGTGTGCTGAACAAACCACTGTGCAGGACAGTGCAGGGCAGTCCACTGGAAATCAGGGCCGTCCCAACAGGACAGGCAAACCAAGCAATTATCTGGGGCCCCAAGCTGAAAGGGGCCCCCAACATCAATTATTTTAGTTGTTTAGTTGGTGGTGTTTTTCAATAAAATATGACTTAGTCTACAGTTAGACAACTGTACTTTCAACACAAATAATTAATGAAAGATGCTTGAGGATTATAATAATTTGGTTCATGTAGGTTTTTATGGGAGGTGAAAGGCCCCATGTCCTGTTTGCTTGGGGTCCCGTATAAGTATCTAGAAATGGCCCTGCTGGAAATAATAAGATCAAGAGTGCAGTGGAGCTACTGCCATGCCATGCCGTACTGTATACTGTATCTAAAAGTGGCCCCATAAGGCAGCTGCTGGCCTGACTGGCAGGACGAAGACCACAGCTGTGCCCATTTTGCACCCATACACTCCACATCCCCTTCAGCACCCTCTAGGGACCGCTTCAGGGTGACTGACCACAGACGTTTACGCTCAAGCGGACCAAAAGCTAAGATGTTGTTGTTGTTGTTTGTTGCTTGAGGAGTGAAAGAAAATAACCCCATTGGCGGAGCTGCATCCAGGAAACTGGAGCTCTCTCTACAGGACACTCCATCATCTCAGCGATGATTGGGGCATATGGTGATTATTAAAATGGATGAAGCGCACAGATTACTTTTTCTTTTTCTTTTTTTTTGCACTCGCTTTTTTTTCCCTCCCCAGCTGAAAGCCCAAACAGAAATAGCATTTCTAAATCACAGAAGCTCTTCAGTTGGCTCATGTAATCACTCGTCTTCATAAACACATAGCTCAGTAAACACACACACACACACACACACACACACACACACACACACACACACACACACACACACACACACACACACACACACCTACACACACAGTCATTAACATAGGAGCAGATGTGGCCCAAAGGTGGGCCAAATCAGGACCCCATCTACATCACAGACCGTCTGTGGGAGGGCCTCTTTCTTTGACCCTGCCGCTAATTGCTAAGAGCTACCAGGACTGATGTGCTAAAGCTGCTCCCTCCAATCTGAGCAGCCTGCTGCTCCAGCTCTACCCGGACCTAGATTAGATGATTCCGGAACACATCTGTGCCAGGTGTCATCCGGAACCCTCCCCAAAAAGCAGCTCAGAACCAGTAACTCTCAACATCAAAGACTTCACACACATCTAAATTTTGGCCACCCTGTGTGCATGTGTGTGTGTGTGTGTGTGTGTGTGTGTGTCTGTATGTGTGAATGTGTGTCTGATTTCTTTCCTTCTTCTCAGAGAGAGATGACCCAGTTTTTCCTTACTCATGCTGTCGTCTAATTAAAAATACATTCCGTGAGCTCTCCAAATCCCCCAAATCCATGAGCCGAGCCGAGCCGAGCCGAGGCCTCGTCTGTGGAGCTGTAGAGAACCACTGAGTGCTTTTCTCCAGCTGACTGCCAGGGCCCTCATCTTCCCCTGGAATAAAAGCCCCTGTCATGACTGGCCAGCGCCAGTGCCACGCTATCCCCTACCCCTTTTTGCTCATGAATCACACTTTGAAGTGCTGGAGTGCAGCGTTTGTCCTTAATCATCCTCATTAGTTTCGATTGCAGCGCAGTAGGAGTGGATGACATTGACTGACCCTTTCAAATCCGAGCAGAAAGCCCCCCAAAAATAGCTTAATTGGAGACGCTAGAACGGAGCTGCCTCTTCTTAGAGTTAGGATTTCGATTGGGATGGGATCGATCAGGAACCTCTCCCATGCCTGGCAATGCCCCCCAAACACCCCCCCCCCCTCCTTCACACACACACACACACACACACACACACACACACACACACACACACACACACACACACACACACACACACACACACACACATAACACACTTACAGCAGCCTCAGTTCCATCTCCACTCGCACTGTTCTTCAAAGCCTCCCTTACCCTCATTACCACCCTTGGTGCCAGTGCTATTGAGGGAGTCAGTGACATTTGACTGACCTTCACCCTACCCACCTCCAATGATCTCTCGCTCTCTCTCCTCTCTCTCAGCCACTCTATCTGTCTATCTATATATCTATCCCTCATTTTCTATTTCTTACCCCATTTCCTCTCTGTCTATCCTTTGATCTCCCCCTCTCTCTCTCTCTCTCTCTCTCTCTCTCCCTCTCTCTCTCTCCCCATGTACCTTGTAGTGATTGACAACTCTATCATTACCCGATGTCATTGAGCTCTGCTAGGTGTTCACTGCTGCTTTTGGGGGAAAGTGCAGCCCTGCTCCAGATGGTGTCTGGTGACTCTTATTGTGGAGAGTGGAGTTGGATGCTGTTGGAGGCTGTTTGAGAGCGAGGAGGAGGAGATGGTTCCCAGAATCAGCAGCCATCTGGGGCCATTAGGTCCTCACAATGCTTACTCTCCCCCTCTCTACACTCAGCACTTTTCCTGTCCTCTTTGTCTTTCTCTCTCTCTCTCTCCCTCTCTCTTTCCCTTTTTCCCCATCTCTCTCTCTCTCTCTCTCTCTCTCTCTCTCTCTCTCTCTCTCTCTCTCTCTCTCTCTCTCTCTCTCCCTGGTGACATTGTCCATCCATCACTGCCCTCATCAGTATTCGTGCACCCCAGAGGCACCGATTGTGATGGCAGCATCAGCACCACTGTGGCCGCACTGAGAAGGGGCTGTGCACCCGGTGACCCCCACATACACATACACAGGCTGGGGTGCCCTCAACACCACCTCAGCCTCTCTTTCCCACTAGAGGAGCTCTCTCACTGATGAGAGGAGGAAGAGGAGGTGTGTGTGTGTGTGTGTGTGTGTGTGTGTGTGTGTGTGTGTGTGTGTGTGTGTGTGTGTGTGTGTGTGGGGTGGGGGGGGTGGGGTGTCAGTCAGATTGCATGTTTCATAACACAGCAGTAAAAATGTTACATAAAAGCGACAAAAACAACAACAGCAATGATGGCAAGGACAGGAAACTAAACTCAACAGCAAATAAACCCATGTCTCCAGGGGGATCCTCGTCTTAACTGCAACAGCGGAGCGCGCATATGGGCCGTAAGGAACGGACCATCTGCTTGACTGGCGTTTTCAATCGGCGTCGGCGGAAAAGTGGGTAGTGGTGGGTGAGGGGCACAGATGTGCGGAGATGCGGTGGCGGAGAGGTGCCATGACATTATCATGAAGACAATGTGTTTCACTTAATCTCCAAATGGAGCTTTTACGATCACTGGGCACAGGTCTATCACACACACACACACACACACACACACACACACACACATACTACCCGTCTCCTGCCTTCCCTGCAGTAAGTGAATGCGTAGGAGTGGGAGACCTGGACTGGAAAAGGTTGCATTGTCCTCCCATACATAGCCTACCATCAAGCCTCTTTGATGATTGGAAGCTTTGATGTTCCAGGGGTGAAATATGATCCCTACATGGGGCAAGAGCTTGAACAATTGATGCAGGTCCAGGAGACCTTTTTTTACCCCCCACCCCCCTTTTTTCCCCCACGGTTTCTTGTCAGCAAAGCCACTGAAATCAGCAGGTTAAGATTGAAGACCTCTATAAAAATCGGTGCTTCTTAGTGCTTCTCTTATTCTTACCATAAACAGCGCTTAAAATATATACATTAAGCTTTTGTCGTGTGCCAGAAAACAACAACAATAACAACACCTCTTCAGCTGCACAGCGCTGCTTTTTCTCGACAGTCAAAAAGCATCTTCTCTTCTTAAGCGAAAGCACAGCGTCTGAAACTGCTGCCAGCTCCAATAACTTTGATCATCCATTCCCATGTGGCGAGACAATGACTGCTGCAGGCGTCCCAGGCAAGGCGGACTCCATTCGTCTCTGTCGCCCCAGGCCACTCACGTCTCTCTCAAAGCCCCCTGGCAGCCCGGCGCTACGCTAACATCAACAATAATAACAGAAGCAGCAGCATGCGACATACACAGCGCTGCACTGTGCGGTGACTGTTGAAGCATTCGTCATATCTAGGCCCCGTCGTCCTGACACAGGATATAATAAGTCTCATTGGGAGACAAGGAGGAAGATCAGAGACATCGTCATCCTCATCGTGCAACCGCTTTAAACTTTGTCACTTTCATCGTCCACATAGAGATAGCCATCATCATCTTCGTCATTTATCAACAACACTGTAAATTATGACTTTGACCACCATCATCATCAACATGTTGTAATCATAATCATCCTCATCTTCTTCCTCTTTTGTTCTTCTTCACCTTCTTCATCGCTGCTTTTGTCTATTCTTCATCCCTCTCTCAGACCACTCTAGTTCATCATCATCCTCATGGTCATGATCTTCGTCATCATCTAGAAGCTCTGTCCCTCTTTATAATATAGCCCAATGGGGGTTGTTTGGATGGAGATTTCAGCTCAATAAGCAGAGCTGGGAGAGCACAGAGCACACTGCATTAGAGCAGTGGAAAACTCAATAGCAATTATAGTGGAGGCCACAGGCAGCCTTCACCAAGCAGTTAGTATCCACCATCACTGACTGCAAAGCTCTTCATCAGCACAGGAATACAAGGTAGTAACAGCTGCTGGTAGTGTGTGTGTGTGTGTGTGTGTGTGTGTGTGTGTGTGTGTGTGTGTGTGTGTGTGTAGGGTGGATGGGTGTCCATTTTCTCATCTCATTATACTGTCTATTCTGTCATATATGGGCTAGACACTCCCTTGTTTATCACCCCTCCTCTGAACCCTTAGAGATTCATCTATCTCCTCTGTTTCTCCTCCTTTGCTCTCTCTGCTTTTTCTCTTTTGCTTTTTCTCTCCGTCCTCCTCCTACCCTCCATCCTACCTTCAATTTGGCAAGTGCCCCCACACTGAACCCCACCTCCAACCCTCACCTCTCTAAAAAGATTCAGCGGCATCTTTTACGTCACACAAATATGTTTCCATCTCTCTCTCTCTCCCCCTCTCTCCCTACTTTCTTTTTCATCTCCCTCACTTTCTTTTTTTCTCTTTAGTCACTCCCCAAGTTTCCATCTCTCTCTTTTTTTGTCTCTCTCTCTCTCTTCCTTCTCCTCTATCTTCCGCTCTCCTCCCCTCCGTATGCTCCTGCTCTCTGGAGATAAGACGGCTGGCGAATCCTCAACTGAATATGAAAATGCGCCATGCAATGAATCTTCCCCTGATAGCAGCACCGCTCCTCTCTCTCTCTCTCTCTCTCTCTCTCTCTCTCTCTCTCTCTCTCTCTCTCTCTCTCTCTCTCTCTCTCTCTTTCTCTCACTCCTCTCTCCATCTAGCTCTCTCCAGTCGGGCTCCCAGGGGTTGGATGCATATCTGTGCATGGTGATGCAAGGGCTTGATACTAGCTCCGTTTTCCGGGCGCCTCCGTAAGGCTCGGTTCAGGAGCTCTAATCAGTTGGACCCGGGCTGATAGGAGATTGCAGCTCTGAGCACTGAGACGGGCCGGGCTGGGCCACACAGGAGGGGCAATCTCAGAGAGCTGAGCAGGAGCAGGAGCATCATGTGTCAGTCTGCATTAGAATCGAATATATATCAGGCTGAAGCATTCTGTAACCTCCACAACATGACTTCCACTTGTGCCTTAAGTGTGTTTTTGGCTAAGGGTTCATACTGTGAATATGCAATAAAAGACTAAAACTAAAATGATGAAGCCTGGATTGCACTTGTTGTTTGACCCAAGTGTATGCATACACAACCACCTGCCAATACTTGCTGCACTACAGTATGTCCAGTTACACATGACACTGGAGAATCATAAGAACATATTTCATAATCTTAAAGGCAAATGGTCTCTGTGATGCCCCTGTTACCTTATCCACATTACATCTCCATGCTAGTAATGCTTCTTTTAAATGCATCGCATATTTTTTGAAGACGTCCTTGTATCTGCCCACCAAGATATACCAAACAAATACCAATGGATAGGGTTCAGACACTTTGTACCAAGGGAAGCAATGTGAAAGCATTTGATACATTAGTCTAAAAGCTGATTTACTGTAAGTTTTAATGACCCTGCCACTATTTAACCTGAATGTTCTCTGTGAGTTCTCTTTGAGTTAGTGAACTTAGACTGGGTTGACTCTTCTTGTCAGTAAGTTACTCACCAAAGTAACATTACCGTTCAACAAAGATAACTAAAACTGCATATTGCAAGATGCATCTCTCCTGTAATGATATCAAAATCTCTTGCAGATCAGGATGGGTTTAGCCCTTCGTTATTCTATGAATTTGCAACCAGTTATGTTTTTTTAAAAAAGGCGATGAGCTTAAAGGATAATGGCATGATTCTCAACTACTATGCAGTCTCCACCTTTGCTTTATGATGCATGTATTCACCCAATATCTCTGTTCTCTCTTTCTCTCTTTCTCTCTGCGCAGACCCCAAGAAGGACGTCCCCGAGGACTTCGACATCGACATGGACGCTCCTGAGACTGAGAAGGCAGCGGTCGCCATCCAGTCCCAGTTCAGGAAGTACCAGAAGAAGAAGAACGACGACAAGTCTTAGTTGCCGCGGCAACTTGGCAGCGGCAGCTGTGGCGGTGGCGTCTCCGTGGGCCACGGCGATAGTGATAACGACGTCCACGGCGACGGACTCCGCCACGAGCCAATGAATTGGCATGGCGTGATCCTGCATGTAAAAGAAATTTATCCTGTACAGACTCCATAGGGTGGGGGATCTGATGAACCTAGGGTGTGGGTGGGGTCGGGTGGGGGGTGTTGGGTAAAGGGGTGGGGGTGGGTGTTTGGGTGGGGGGACAGGGGTTGGGGGGAAGATTAGGGGGCCCACTTAGACTGTAGCTCTTCCTGATCACTGACATGTCTGTGAAATTCCATAAGTAACCTATTATTTGATTGCTATACCAATAAATTATGGACAAAAAAAAAGTGATCGATTTTGCTCTTCTCTTTCTTCTTTCTGTGTCATCATGTGTGTCCCTGTGCTGTGTCTGCTCCATCTGCTTGCTGCTCTTCGCACCCAGCCTCATTCATTCACAGTGACACACACACACACACACACACACACACACACACACACACACACACACGCACACACACACCATTCCATACACACACTCAATACACCACATGCAGTCGAAACACACACAAAACTCAACCACCACTTCACCACATCATACCACACATTGCCACATATGTACAACACACCACCACACATACACACCGCCACACAAAATATCAAACCACACACGTACACCATACCACTCCACACCCGGCCATGATAGCTTTATCTCACTAAACTATCTGAAAGTAAAAACAGCCCTGAAAATGGCTGACATTTCAGTCAAATTGCATTTCAAAGTGTGAATCCCTCTGGGAATAGAGAGAATAATAACCACAGAAGATGGGGAAGTGGAAAGAGTGTGTGTGTGTGTGTGTGTGTGTGTGTGTGTGTGTGTGTGTGTGCTTTCTATATGTGTTATATTACACGTTCAGTGTGTGAGACAGAAGCTGTGTGTGTGTGTGTGTGTGTGTGTGTGTGTGTGTGTGTGTGTGTGTGTGCGTGTGTGTGTGTGCAATCAGAGGCAAGAGCCTGGGTGCCTCCTGAGATGGATCGCTTTAGTACGTGTGTTCCACTGCACAGCGTGAAGACACACTTCTCCCCACAAAGCACGCTAAAAATAGCCCATTCTTTCAAATGAGTATTGCTGAATAATTCCCTGCTCCGCAGTGCCATGTTCTCCAGTGAACAATCCTCCTAATTGATTTACGTCTTTATTGAAGTCCTTTCAGGCCAATCCCCGCTGCAACAGAGCAGGGAAAAGCAATGGCTCCTTCATCCTTCTTGCTTGTTTCTTTTTGCTTCCAGGCAAAAATGGCTGCCCTTCTTCTTCTTGGTGTTCTTTCCCTCTGCTTTGCTGCAACTCTCCGACCCCTTAACATAGTCTCGTACTCCCCTGCTTTTTGACCGCCTAATTAAACAAGGACATAACGTAATCATCATTGTCCTCAGTCAGAAAAAAAACAACCTCCACAAAAAATAAAAAACGTTTAAATGTGTTTTACTGAAAGCCCTGATTACAGTAATAATGCATAATAGATGAATTCTTTGTGAATAGCTGGATGCGTTGCTATTTGAATGGATGGCCAGTTTAACTCCCATAAGGTCTTATGTATCATAGATAATTAGATGCTGTACAGTCAGTGCATTTATTTGTACTAATGTTTAATTCATGATTTGAATAATGAGGAGTCATGGAAATTCACGCGCTATCACGGCACATGTTGTTATTTATAATGAATGAGTGATAATATATTATGAATACACTTACTCTGCATTATAGATGCAGGCATTGAGCTCTGTGTTACAGATATTTGCACAAATGATAGAGTGTGTGTGAGTGTGTGTGTGTCTCTCCAATGTCAGACCTCCATGAAAGATGCAGCAGGAAAAAAAAGAAAAAGAAGAAGAAAAAAAAAAACATTGCAGGCCAACGCTTGGGCCAAGAGAATTCACTACGAGCCACTTCTCACATGCGCTTAGTTGTTGACAATCTAAAAGGTCTATGGGCATTTTCTGGAAATGGCCTGATTGTACTGTGAGAGCCAATAGCATCTAATGACTTGGCTTTCTGGAATGTTCTCATCATTTCATATTTACATTCAGAATTGTATGTAAGTACATGTATGTATGTAAGTACTGGAGTAGAGGAGTGGAACAGAAGTAAACGTACCATATAAAAAAAAAATGACTTGAGTAGAAGTTGAAGTGTTCTTTGAACTAATTACTAAATATCACAGTATTCAAAATGTTTTGTACATACTGTAAATATTGCAAGTAGAAGTAGCCTATTTTTAAAAATGCTACTCAAGTAGGATACTGAAAGTAAAAGTAGAAGTACTGTGTAAAGAAAAAACTTTGAAAGTTAAAGTTCAAAAGTTTGAATATCATATTGTTTTATATTTATCTGGCTGAACGGAGGCACATTGTTACTGTTTAAATGGGTGGTATTTAAAATACAGTTACTTTGTAAAAAATAAATGGATTACTCAGCGGCATTTTCCAGTTTCTCATGTTTAGCTATCCCCTCTCTAATTTGGGTAATTCCACGCATTGTTGGAAACTAAACTAAATTTATGCATGTAGCCGACCCTTTTGTCCAAAACGGCAGCCAATCTCCCCTAGAGAAATGGGTTAAGTGCCTTGCGCAAGGACACAATGGTGGCAGTATTTGGACCCACAATTTCCTGGTTACTAGCACACTAGCAAGGTTCCTTAACTGCTACGCCACCACCACCCTTCAATCTCACCTTACTACATAGACAGTCTCTACTGTCTAGGCTTCTCACTATTTTGTTTTTCAATAGGTTTATTAGGATATTAGTCTGTGCATCCTTGCCCATAAGTAGCCCATAGTTCTCCCCTATTGAACATTCTAGAACATTCTTCAGCGGTTGAAGCAGGTTGCTGTGTTCTCAAGATGGCTCTGCTCTTCTCTGGGTTAACGAGGTGACCTAAAGAGGCCTAGTCACCCAGGGGGCTGTTGTCTTCCGACTAGAGAGTCATTAACGAGATTAGAGTGCTTTTCTTCCCCAGTCACTTGTGATTTCTTTGTGAGGGGTCGTCCGTGAACTCTGAACCGGCCCGTATTGACCGGCTCCTCTGATGGACTCTGTGGCACGTGTAAACCTGAGAGGATTAAAACAGACCTTGGCCTCTCTGCTGCACCCGTAGGCCTACTAAACATCTGGAATAGAATGGGAGGTGGAGCGGCTCCTTGAGGATAGTGTACCATAACACATGGCCCATGTTGAGGCATATAGCAGAGACCTTATTTAAAAATAGTGTCCATGTGATTTGTCAAATGATTTGAGAACTGAAGAGAATATTTTGCTCTTTTAAATGTATTTTCCTATTCACCAACTCCTATTCACCAAGTTTCATCTTATTTCCATAGTGAACTGATCTAATATAATGCCCCACCAATCACACACAAACACACAGCTAGTTAAATTGAGCTTCTTTAATGTGTCTTAAAGTAATACCACCAGAGACACACCCACAACAGCCCATCACACTTTTTTCACACACTTTCTTACTCATCCACCCGAATTCATTGAGAGAATACAGAGAGAGTAGCCTACTCACACACTTGTGCACTCTACGAAAGCAAATATAGCAAGAGAAACAGAATACAGAGAGAGAGAGAGAGAGAGAGAGAGAGAGAGAGAGAGAGAGAGAGAGGCAGAGACATGGAGAGAGAAACAGAAAGAGAAAGAAGCACTACTCGGAGCTCCTGAAGGTCATCTCTCCCCGTGCGGGCATGTATTATTCACTGCCTCCCACACGGCAGCGCTGGGCTTCCCACAGCCCACCACAGGAGACTGGAGGGAGAGACCACCGGTAGCAATGCCAGGCTGCCATAGACTAATAATGATCGCCTGGGTAGAGGGCAGGAGAGAGGACAGAAGAATGACAAAAAGGAAGGTGGAAGAAGGGAGAAAAATGGAAAGATGAACCTATGGTGATAATCTCTATTCGGGATGGTGGGGGGTGGGGTGCACCGCATCTAAAACAAAACTAAAAAAGGATATTCTGAGGTAAATTAACCCATTTTATCTGAGGTTATATGCTGTCAGTGGGGAAAAAGAATTAGAGAATTTGATACAAAATAATGACAAGGCAAATAGACAGAATAATGAAAAGGCAGTTTTGTGCTGTTGACCCTGTGACTCAATGTAAGACTTTGAAGAAACGATCATCGCCTCAAATTACTGGATACATTACAGAAGTCACGTCAAAATACAACTAGAAAACTGCTCAACTGATTTTTCTTATATGTTCTCTGTTCAGTCTTATCAGATGCCATTGGTTATAGTTGAAGCTAACTACATGTATTGCAGCAGGTGTTACTTTGACTGAACACTTCCATATGATATCCAGTGTAGAACAGCCTGGTTAGAACAGAGCAGTAGAGACAGGGGGAAGAAGAATGGAACCGAGCAGAGACAGGGGGAAGAAGAATGATGGGAGAGGAGGAGGTTAAAAGAGGAGAGCAGTAATGAGAAAAGAAGAGCAGAGAGAGAATGAGAGGAGGAGGAGCAGCAAGAGGGGCAGGAGAGAGAGATGGAAAGGAGAGGGTTGGTTAGATGAGTCAAAGAGAGGAAAGGAAAGGAGAGGAGAAAAGAGAGGAGGAAGGCGAGAAAAGAGGAGAGCAGGGCACAGACCCCCAAAGGGCCCTGGCAGGGCCAGGCGGGTAACTGTGTCATGACTACAAGGAGGTGTGTGTGGTTTGTGTGTGTGTGTGTGTGTGTGTGTGTGTGTGGGGGGGTGGGAGAGAGAGAGAGAGAGAGAGAGAGAGAGAGAGAGAGAGAGAGAGAGAGAGAGAGAGAGAGAGAGAGAGAGAGAGAGCGCACTGTGTCCAACCAGCCTTTTATCTCAGAAGAGGGCCACACACACACACACACACACACACACACACACACACACACACACACACACACACACACACACACACACACACACAGAAAGACACACATACACCAACATTGCCCAGTTACCTAGATTGCAAGGAGAGGAGAGCGGGTCATTCTATTTCCAGCCCAGCCATTAGGAGCAGGTGAAGACATGTGTGGCAACAGGGGCCTGAGCACAGCCTCATCTCACATCAACCCAACCCTACCGAGAGCCTGAGAGTCCTGTGTGTCTGTGTGTGTGTGTGTGTGTGTGTGTGTGTGTGTGTGTGTGTGTGTGTGTGTGTGTGTGTGTGTGTGTGTGTGTGTGTGTGTGTGTGTTACTCAGGAATATATGTCATGGAGAGAACACTGTCCATTGTCCATCGTCTATTCACTACATACTGTAAGTTAGTGGCTTCCTACGCAATTCGCTCTTTGCACATACGGTACAAAGTAACATTCTATAATTTCAGGTTACCTATTGGGTTACATCATTTGCAGCAGTCAAGTTAGAATGTTAGCAGCTAGCAGCTAATGTAATTCTAAATTAACGATTAGATGGCTACCATTAAAGTTAGCTATTTTATTTGACTATGACCAGAGATGACTCAAGTTTGTGTAAGTTACAACGTCCAAATGCAAGTTTGTGTAAGTTATTTTTATCATTATTTAAAATGTTTATGTGCAAGTAGTCTATTCCGCTCAATTGTCATCTTCCTTCAGTGCTACGTCTAAGATTGCGGCCATTGGCCTTTTTCTCCCAGGATGCATCCCATCAACAACATTTGAGAATGGAGCGCAAGAATACAATAGGCTATCAGTCAATGGCTGATCAAATCTTTTTTCAATTTAAACATCTCCAGCAATTATTATTTCTCAAAAGCCAGACTCCCCTTGTGCAAAGAGAAGCGTACAGAGTACATAGAGTACCGGTGCATAGAGTATGTATCTATTAGGGGTTGGCAACCTTTTTGGCATGTAGTGCCAATAAGAGATGACCACTCATTTTGATACATTGTGTGTTATGATACAAATTTCATAAATAAAATGTTTTTAAAAGAAAGAATAATTAAGCGGTTTAAAAGTAATTACCCACAAGCAAAGTTTGTTCAGGGATTGCTAATCGCACTGCTGCACCAGTAATTCATTAAGATAAATAAATAAATAACAGGAACACCTGTTCAGAAATGACCACATAGGAAATGATGGTAGCCAAAGACACATTGTGAACACTCAGGTGACTGCAGACTTGCTTAGTGAACCAACATCAATTTTCTACAGCAACAAGCTCACCCTTCAGGATGGCTATACAGTACAGTTTGATTTGGACACTATTATTCCATTGGGCTGTGATGACAGTGGTTGTTGATTCAGTTAAGTAGAATATTTGACGTGGTATTTTGTTCTTCCTGTATTATCAGTTTAGCCAAGAAATCTAGATGTACTCTAGCGGCAGCAAATAGAAAAGCCATTGGGAATCTGATTGGTCGGACACTGTTGGTGTTCACTAATCACAAAGCATTATGTGTTTAGGGCGGGCTTCGCCGAAAACAGCTTTTTTTTAATTGGTGCTTACATCTTCTTTGTTCCACTGATTGGTCGTTGGCTATCCAATTGCTTTCAAAAGTTTTAAAGATAACTGCCTTGTTCTGCCCACAATTGAGTTTGGTCTATCTATCGGTCTATCTATCTATCTATCTATCTATCTATCTATCTATCTGCCAGACTATACATTTTAGTGTTCTAGGATGGCTTGCCAGGTTATGATCTGTGTGCATTTTGCCTAAGCCACTGCTAAATCAGCAATAGATCCTCCCCCAGCGATGGTGATGATAACAAACTTTTTCACGGACCCCCTGCCAACATGCTGCAGACCCCTGGGGGCCCCCAGACCTCTGTTTGTTTGAGAACCATTCATTTAGGTGACATTCATTCAAATAGAAAATTAACTCTCTCCATACGTCCTGAGACATTGGCCTTTCACACATAATGAATGGTATGAACAGTTTCTCAGAGCCCTCCCCAATAGGGTTCCTATCTTTCTGCCATGCCAATATCCGATAACCTGATCGAGTGTACTTACACCTTAATCAATTACCAGTCCGCTCCAGTGTGAAAAAGCTGTGTAGGCGGCTTCCCTGGGCAGAGATTAAGTTTCGTCCTTAAAACTAAATTCCCCTCTCAATAGAAAATCTTAATTCTAAATGGTCTTCGGTAGTGGGGCGGCACTAAATCTTTCTTCCCTGAGAAAGCAGCCCTGTCAGAGTGAAAAGGAGAGAGAAGTTTTCGCTAATACCGAAACTACTCAGCATTTTAAGCACTTGACAAATCGGCCTTTGGAGCCGATGTGGACCCTACTGGCTCGAGCGCTTAATGCTGCTGCCACATTTATGCGAAGAAAGGATAAGAGAAAGAGAGAGAGAAAGAGAGAGGCGACAGATAAAGAAAAAAGGGGAAAGAAAAATGTGGAGAAAAGTGGAGAAAGAGAAAAAATGTCAGAAAGATGAAGGATGAGAGGTAGATAGAATAAAGGATAACGTGAGAGAGGAAGAATAATGGAAAGGTATAAAGAGACAAAGACAAAGTGTTTATTTCAGCTGTGCTTGTATTCAGTGAATTGTTGCATCGTTCACCCTCTCCACAAATCAAGCACTAATTGAGCAAATAGATTAGTTCACAATGAAGACTCTATCATTGTGGAGCTCAGCATGATTCATGATACGCCTATCAGCGAATGTGAATTGCTACAACCATATATGAGGCAACCCATTAAAAAGCTGTGCTGAATTCATTCAGCATCATTTGAGCAATAATGCCATACTGAAACGCTTGTAAAATGAATTAATTTTGAATTAATTATTTTCATGCAATTTGTCATGAAATACTCATAACCTCTTAGCCTACTGTATAATGAGAATAGCATTATATAGTTGTTGGTGTAAAAAGACCTCTGTGAGATGCCAATTGGTCTGCAGTATCATGTTGTAAAGCTTCTTCTTTGACTTTTGCGGTGGTTTCCTGCCCTCCACCCAGAACTGGCCTATGCATAGCTAAGAGGCCTATGCTTTATCATGTCAAATGACAAGAAAATGTTCAGAAATTAGCAAGATATCTTGCTAAAATCTTAAGCACATACACACCATATTTGGACAGCTGCTATTGTCTAAATTGCTTTGTGCTAGCAGAGTGCTTAAACTTACAGTGTGTTGCCATGATGTGGAGATGGAGCTTGTACTGCACTGTAGCACCCCACACATTGCTAGAGATGTGTAGCCTACACTCCTCCTGAAAGCCCAGCATCCTCCAGCCTCTACCTCTCTGTGTTTGCGCTGCAGGGCCAGGCTTTCAGCTGGGCTTGTTCAGCCTGAGTGTTTTCCTCCTGCCTGCAAATCCCCTTACATGGAAAATCCAAGGAGACTACGGTAGTCAGTGTGCTGCTATAGTACCTTTCTGAAAAACTTACCAGGAATGCTTTCACCCTCCAACCCTTCCTCTTCCTTTCCCCCCTAATTCCTTTCTAATTCCGCTGCTCTTTTTTCTACCTATTTTTTTCTGACAGGCATATACAAAGCTACCTCTCTGCTATTGTGATTAAAGTATTTTGGGTAATATTCCTGCAGGAAGTACATTGTGCATAATATGGCTACCATGCTACAGACATCCATCACACAGTAAGAACACAGTAAGAAACCAATATTTGATACATCACAGAGTAATAGGGCATAAATCAATTTGTGCCATGATATTTAGTACATGAGAAGAAAGAAAATGTATCGTTTTCAAAGTTTCATAGGAGGAGGACATTGTTTGTGAGGATCCACCTCTGCTTGCATGGCAGTGTGTTACCTGACAAAAACAATAGCATTAGCCCACCTAAGAAATAATTAGCTTTAGTGTTTAAAGCCTTGCCTTGCATATACAGTATGGTGTTCAAGGTTAATTAGAGAGACTGTATTCTCTGCATCAATATCAAAATTACATCACGTTGCACCAAGACTCATGCCATTATCATACTGTTTATCTATATGGCTGATGTGGATTTGGCCCTGATATGGCCCCTGGCTATAGCCAGCTGGTCCAGCTGAAGTCAGATATCTCCCTGGGTAACCACTGTTCAGATCGCACCTCAGACAGAGATTAGTCTTCTGGAAGCTTCTTCTGTAATGGCTACACAGCCCAGTCAGACGGAACCTGATCATGGGGGGAGTGGGTAGAGTTACTGCCCCTCTCTGATGTCCTGCCCTGACAGCTTTATTCAACCGTAAAAGTATTTAACTACCTGACCTCGCCTTTACTACTCCGCAGCAGTCGCTGCCACCATCACTGACAACGCTAGCACTCAGGCTAACCAATTAAACTGCCTGCCTCAGGCAACACCGAGGGGGTTAATCAAGCTTTCCATAGACGCCTTGGCCACAGTCACTCAGGGACAGGGAATATATCAGAGACGGGACTCTCAGGAGCTCCTGGTTCAGAACCTACCAAAGACGTGAATCAGTGATTGACAGGAATGACAGATGGCAGATGGTCTGTTGGAAGCCTCGTCATTCCTTGGCAACTAAGTCAGAAACATATAGTTGCAGAAGTACAAGTAACCTAGCAACCATGTCTGGGACATCAGTTGAGCTGATGGACTGGATGCTAGGGGAAAAAAAATAAAATAAAGAGAGCACAATTGAAGAAGAAGAAAAAGAGGTTAGAAACTTAATCCGTTAAATCCCAAAAATACATTCAGAGGCTTTTCCCAAAGTCGTCCAAGTTAGCCTGAAGCAGAGACCTAAGCTCTTGTTGTATTTGGGTCAAACTTTCAAAGACCTTTCAAGGTGTACGTCCAGAAAGATACAAGCAACAAGGACCACAACCAAGAAAGACCTTAGAAAAGAAAAAGACATGAGTTACTTAATTCTGATTAATTTTATGGCTTGACAAAACGTCCTTAGAAAATCTAATACAGGAATACAGGAAGTACTACTAACACAATCAGACTTATTTAGCCTAAAGGAAAAGCAGCATGGAACTACTAAATTATATAGTGTTTTATCAAGGGGTCTAACCCGTCCTTACTTGTCTAGGTGTAGAGCTTCTTATGCAAAAGTGAAGAGTAATGAAAGTCTGACATGGAACTCCCTGCAGTGCATTAAACAGATATAGAAATGTGCGTATTAGATGATGCCCTCCCTGACCTACACCCTGGATCCTTAAAGGCACACTATATAGGCAAGCCTGCAGTTTTTTTGTTTTCTTTTTACCAACATGATAGTGAGTTAGTTAGGTTGTTGCCATGGCGCCGCCCTGTTTGAGTTATTTTGACTGACAAGGAAATAAATGCAATTTTGATTTCACTCAGTTTGAGTCTGGTTTGATATCACGCTGTTGTCTCACTGCAAATATTAAAGCTGCGTGAAGTTGTAGTAGAGAGGGAGCCGAGGGAATCTTCATCCACCCCCTGATAGGCCACTTAACCATCAAAAAGACGACAGAACTCCTAAATTAACCTAAAAATGCCATTAAATGTTGGTTGGTGTGGCTTGGACTGGCATTAATCAACCAATTATGAAGTCAATTAATGTCATTCAAATCTTTAGGCCCCAAACATACAGACACACATACAGAAAACAACAACAACAACAACAACAACAGAGGAGGCAAAAAAACCCTGACACACAAACACCTTTCCTCACTCCCTGGACACACACACAAAAAAGAGTGTTGATAAGAAAGTGTTTGGTAGGAGCTTTACCACCACGAGCAGAGTGCTGCTGGCTTTGATAGCGCTCGCATTCAAGAACAATTTGTCCCCTTTCTGTGGGCCCTGGCTGGCCTGCAATGAAAATGAGCATTGAGCAGGAGAGTGCTCCCTCCTGCAGAAGAATTACCAGGCTTCAGTGGGCAAATAAAACGCTTCGTTTAGGAGGCCTTGTGAGCAGGAATTGGAACATGTTGTATTTTCTCCACTGTGGCTCTCCATTAGGCTGCTGGAAGTGTACAGGCTACCCAGCCCCCAGGCACAGAGGAAGGCAGCTATACTCCAGCAATATGTTCGCAGCCTTTAGAGATTTGGAGGTCTGGGTTCACCTTAAACACCTAAGAGCTGTTATTAAACTTTACACTCAAAATTCAATTCAATTGCTTTAGCCCTTACCTGGCCCCTTCCAGAGTGCACACTATGGAATAGTTGGATATTACACACTGTAGTGTACATAGCAAAATCAACCATGTTGTTTACACACAGATAAACAGACACACACACACACACACACACACACACACACACACACACACACACACACACACACACACACAAATAGGGGTCAGATTTTGAAAACACTCCCCCGCTTTTTCTATTTCCTGCTTCTGTCTCTGTACAGTGTATGCGTAAACATAGTCTTTCTATACAGTCCCATATTTGTTGGGAATGTACATATGGCCTCACACTCTTTTGTCGGTGTCCTATTACATGCCAATAAATGGATTTGTCTGTTTATCTGATCTATATCCACATGTAAGTATCTATATCTTTAAAATTTCATGTATTCATGTATTTCTGGATATGTGGCCCCAATTTAGTGAATCATTGCATATTGTAACTTTGCATTTCACAGGAGCAGCTAAATTGAAGGCAGAACTTCTTTAAAAGTGTCCCTCCATCTTTGCCCTCAATCTAGCACCAAAACTGCAGCCACAGCACCCAGTGAGCTATGGTATGGCCTAGGCCCACATCCAGAGAAAGGTATGGGGACCCAGGGAATAGAGCTTTTCAGATGGCTGGGCAGAAGAAGGAAGGATATGGATTTGCAGAAAAAAATCTATAATTTCAAAGTCAATTTAATTCTAACCAAACCCCAACACAGCATTTACTGTACAGCACAGCCCCCCTCCAGGTCTGTAAGAGCCCTTCATGAGCAGTTTGAGAGGACTATGTGTGTGTAATGAAAGTAAACACAAATAACACACACACACACACACACACTGTCACCTATATATAGCCAAGCAACAGATTTAACTCAGGTATATTATTGGAGAATTAGCTTGTTTAGAAAACTACACAGCTAAATAGATTCTGGAGAAGTTCTATTTTGCCCCAAGGCTGTGTGTGTGTGTGTGTGTGTGTGTGTGTGTGTGTGTGTGTGTGTGTGTGTGTGTGTGTGTGTGTGTGTGTGTGTGAATAATCTCTCACTCTGCTTCTACCTCTGTTTTAGTGTGTGTATGGGAGTTGGTCTGAATCAGTGCTTTGTCTTGAGACCTCTTTGTCAACACCACAATAACTCTCCAGAAAAACAACAACAATAACAAAAGAAAATCAAACAACCAAACATGAGCCAATTTATGACAACGATTCCAAAAAAATTCTCCGGCATGCCAGAATAAATCCTCCAAAACTGGCCCTAGCCTTCACGGTCAAGCCTGCTCCATTGGTGATGAATGAAACCCATGGGCCCTAAAGTCAGCACCTTCAGTATCAATCTCCCTGCTTCAGTCGCCCATGGAAGGGATGCTGAGTTCAGACTTCTACCCCCCCCCCCCCCACCAATGCCCCTGCCCCCCACACACACATTCATTCACCAATATCTTTAATGTTTTTTTTCTGTTATGGTTCTATTCAAAATATTTTAATTGGAAATACAATAACAAGTGAAATTGCATTAATACTTAAACCTATGTTCCTTACTCTGTGTTCATTCTATCCTGTGTTTCTAACCCTGTGTTCCTAACCTTGTGTTCCTTACCTAAATTGTAACTAGTGCTAGTGTCAAACTATTAAAAAGATAATCTGATTAACCACATATTTCTTTCATGATTGCTCATGATAAATTACTTTTAATTGCATTTCAAGAATTTGGATGCTAGGATAGTTTGCATCCTTATTTTGCCCTGGTAAGACCAGATGCTAATAAGCCGGCTTTGGTCCTCTGAAAAGGGACAATTTCCATGGTAACCTTACCCCTAATGAACCCCCATATATCAGGTATTTTTTTGAACAAGATAATCCATTTCAATATAGAAGATCAGGGGAGAGATATGTAATCAAGACTTGGAAGGAGAGTTTTTGGCAAAGTTAGTCCACTTTGACACATGTTTACTTTACTCTCCACTGTTGTTGGTAGTACAGGAGCTAGTCCATAGCTGTCTAAATTGATTTGATAGCCTAGCTGAAACTGAGCACAATGTCATAGAGTGGAACTATATCAATCAGGATTAACCTGAGTTATTTTTGTTTAGTCTGGGTTACCAATGTTCTTTTTGATTAATCACTTGAGTTAAGGCATTAATTTTGCCAGCACTAGTTATAACAAGGTATTCCTAACCTTGTGTTTCTAACCCTGTGTGCGGTAGCTGAATTCTCCCCTAAATGTTCTACACGTAAAGCTTTATCTAAACCCAAAGTCAGAAAAAAGACATTTCCCTGATTGATTGGTTTCAATGGCAATGCTTAAGGTCTCCCATTATCACAGAGTGCTGACCCAGCACAAGAGCAGCTAGTGAACCAGTACATATTAAGCGCATTACAGGGCTGATCAGGAAAAAAAAAAGAAGAAAAACTACGGTGTACGATCAAACCCTGAAACACATTAAACATGAGATTAATTCCTGGCTTCGATGAGGGCCATGAGAAGGTGAGTGTTAGGGTGTGTTGTACACATGACAAATGGAGCTTTGACAAATGCAGTACGTGTCGCTGAGCTTCTGGAGCTGAAGCATACTGTAGTCCTACACTGAGCCTCCACTTCCACTGGAGCTGTATCGATAACAATTAAACGACTCCAATGAAGAGCGATGCAGGGTGACGTTGCAGGTCTAATCACTGGCTGGCAAAACCTCACGAAAGCTCCATACCTCTGCCTCACGCCAGCGACGGGCCACAGCAGCCTCCATAACTCTTGTGACAGTCTGGTCACAGGGAAAGACTCTCTCTCTCTCTCTCTCTCTCTCTCTCTCTCTCTCTCTCTCTTCCACTCCTCCTCTCTCCCTCCCTCTCTCTCTCTCTCCCTGTCTCTCATTTCTTTCTCCTCTCTCTCGGAGCTCTTTATTTACGAGGGCAGTTAATAACCGCCCAGCGAAAGGCGTGTGTAAATCTGGCAGTGTGAGGGCTTAATTTGGTGTGCACTTCGGGGACCACGGGCTTAAGTGGAGGCACTGGTGGTGACGGTGGCTCATGGTCGGCCAGTGATAAATCTGAATGCGCGGCTATGAGTTGAGATTCATCATAGTGGCTTTGAAGTACAGGGAGGAACGGTGTAATGCTGTAACACTTTACTTACGACCTGCGCTACAAGGTAGACACAAGCTTGCCTTAGAACAGGGGTGGGCAATTATTTTGGCCGAAGGGCCACATTGGCGTTTAGATTTTGACTAACGGGCCGGGTGTTAACAGTCAACCGTTGATGCTGGTAAATTGGCAAGTCTCAAACCAGTAGCCCCACTTTCTTTAGAGGATATGTTAATTTGCAGGGTTAAAAGGGGGGGATTTTTATTTCATGAATACAACAAATTTGATAAACCAGACCTATAATGTAATTCCCCTTCATAAAATTAGAATTATTTTTTATTTTGGGAAGGCTCCACGGGCCGGATTAAATAGCTCAACGGGCCGCATGTGGCCCCTGGGCCTTAGTTTGCCCAGGTCTGCCTTAGAACAAGGCATCCTGATGAAAGGTTCCTTGCCATACTGTACCACTACAGATTGTATTAAATTATTCTCTGAGGTCTTCAAATACAGTATGCAACTTTAGTTGGGCTGAAGACCTCAAGTAAGTAACTCTCTAGATATTGTTCATTTTTATAAGAATTCTAGAATATTTCATCCAGCATAAACCGAAGAGCAAATGGCAGCTAACATTAAGTGCTACATACATAGGAAAATGTAATTGTTTTGAATTTGTTTTCGGCTGTATCAAATTTTCTAATTTTTTGTCCTCCCGACAGAACTTATTGACCTCAAACAGCAGGGCTATGGACTGAATCGTACACTGACAGTTTTTAATGCCAGAGCCTCTTTACAACCCTGAGGCTTAGTAATATGAGGACCACCATTTCTACTATGGGGTTTCTCCCCTACATGAAACTGAAGGCCTACAGTATTATGCTGGATGGCTGGTGGAAATGCAACTTGCATTTATCCACTCTTGTTTGAATAAATGTCATCCAAATGAATTTGTAGACGGTACCAAAACAAATGGTCTGATAAAAAGGCTAACTCAACCAATGGTGAAAACTTTCCCTGTTATTAATGCAAGAATATTGCTAGGAGAAAGACTGTGGAGGATGTGTTGTCCTAGGGCAAATAAGAACTGAAACGCTTAGGTGCTTGAATCTGGGCTTGTATATGTGTGTGTGTGTGTGTGTGTGTGTGTGTGTGTGTGTGTGTGTGTGTGTGTGTGTGTGTGTGTGGTTTTGGGTCCTCCCTCCCAAAGCTGACACAACATCACAAATGAACAGATTTGAGCGGAGTGGAGTGAACAGGATAATTCTGACAGAATTGGTGCAGACACAGACTGCGTGATGAATCTCCTCAGTTGAGATGACTAACCTTCCTTCTCTGTCGCCTCTCGTTAAAGCAAATTAATTGTCCAAGCTGCTGAACGAATCAGACTTGCCTGCAGCCCTTCTGCTCATTCAAAGCTGATAGCTCAATTGACTTGCATCCATTTGAGCCTTGTGGTCAGTGGTCTGCCCTGGTCTGGCCAATTGACTATGCACTTCGAGAAAAAAACAGCAGCTGAGAGACCTTTTCTTTCTGTTTCTTTTTGAGAGACGCTCTTTGCCTCCTTTCCTCAGATCACTGAGTCAGTTACGAGGGTTAATTTGCTTAATATTTGGTTATTTTTACTGTGTGTGTGTGTGTGTGTGGGGGGGGGGGGGGTGCCCAGCTTTTTGTGTCTGTCTGCATCTCTTTTGTATAAGAGAGGATTGTGTGTGTTTGGAAATGTCTGTGTGTGTGTGTGTGTGTGTGTGTGTGTGTGTGTGTGTGTGTGTGTGTGTGTATGTTTTTGTGCTTGTGTGCATCTCTTGTGTGTAAGGGTGAGTGTGTGTGTTTGGGACTGTCTTTGTGTGTGTGTATGTGTGAGCGTGTGTGTGTGTTTTGCAGGGAGGCACCATTCAGATGTAATTAAATTCAATTATAAGACTGATTGAACTTGCACACCCACGCAAACACCCAGGGCTTCTGGGGAGCTTTCATGCTTGGGTGCTAATTAATGCGGGGGTCCAGAGGACACTCTTTTGTTGAGGCAAGACCCACAGAGTGGAAAGAAGGCCAAATTCAAGCTGCGAAATTTATTGAAGATGTGTCACGCACGTACACACACACACACACACACACA
This sequence comes from Sardinella longiceps, assembly GCA_027497455.2. Classification (NCBI taxonomy): domain Eukaryota; kingdom Metazoa; phylum Chordata; class Actinopteri; order Clupeiformes; family Clupeidae; genus Sardinella; species Sardinella longiceps. The sequence continues at coordinate 26,476,220 of JAODXP020000021.1, read as the reverse complement.
CACACACACACACACACACACACACACACACACACACACACACACACACAGTATGCAAAGGGGTTTTAAAAATACTAAAAAACATAAAGAATTTTTTTTATAGAACAATTATTTTTAACAGCTTCAATAGTGTCCATTTTTGTATAATATGTATGATATACCCTAGTACCCAAGATAGTTTGTTCACTGTTTTAGGAAGCCATTAAATGATGAAACTCTCTCGCCCTCTACACACACACACACACACACACACACACACACACACACACACATACCCGTCAGCAAATGGTACTCTCTTCTAAGTAGAGGCATACTTTACAAAAGAAAAATCACACTAAGAAACGAGGCAAAAGGACTCAGTGCAAGGACAGGCAGAGGGTAGTTGCCTATTGGACAGATCCTCTTCAGGTCTGCTCTGGTTCTGGCATAGATCCAATACAGAATATGAACTCTCTTTCCAGTGCTGAAGCTACAGCACAAAGCCATTCCAATTGGACCTACTGTCCGCTATAAGCCCTGCATGATGCTATAAGGTGGCTCATTTCCATCTTTTTTTTTCTCTCATCCCTCACTCCTCTCAGTGACACGCCATTGGCTCTCCCAAGGCGAGCTGTGTAATGACAGAGAGAGAGAGAGAGAGAGAGAGAGAGAGAGAGAGAGAGAGAGAGAGAGAGAGAGAGAGAGAAGGAAAGAAAAAAAAACATCTGCAGGAAAGGAGAGGGAGCGCAGTGCTTATCTTCATTTGGGTTAATGAGGAAAGAGGCTTGGCCCGCAACAATACCCACCACGACCTTTACGCAGAGGGATTACAGTTTCTCTGTCAGGAGCAGGGCTGGAAATGTAACACTTGCCGGTTATCTGGAATGTTCTTCCGAGCAGAAGGGGTGAGGGGAAAGTCAGAGAGACTCACACTCTGCCTACTGATACTGCTATATCTCTTAAGGGACTAGCGTAGCCTATAGGGCCCAGGTAATACAGTATATTCTTATGCTGTTATTAACTAGCACTTCACACAAGATGAACATGCCTGGCCATATTGATAACATGAAGGTAGCTTGTCAAAAAAATAAAAATGAAAACGTAAATACAAACATAACTAGGAAAGCACTGAGAGAGTGCAGACCTCCACCAAGGCAATGTGGTCGCACACATGCTATAAATGGTGTTATGGATCACTGATCGCCACCAAATTGAATCAGTTCTTACTTGTTCCAATACACATATACATACACAAATCCGTGCTGTACTTTTTGAGTTTTGTTGTACACAGACAGACACACAGACACACACACAAACAGACACCGGTGAAAACATAACCTCCTTGGCGGAGGTAACTGTAACCATAAACTTTTTCTATGCCAAATCTAAAGTAGTGTATGGCTGCAGAATTCTCAAGCTTGTTTTTAAAACACACTTTTATAGTAGAATTTCTCTGTATGCAGAACAGTGAATGGTGTGTATGTGTGTGTGTGTATGTGTGTTCGGAGGTGGGGAGAGTCATCACTCGTCAGTCATGGGTCGATAAAAGCAGATGTTGACAAAACAGACCACAGCAATGTTGTCTGTGTGTCAAAAGCATGTTGTCTGCCCCCTTCTCTTGTGGATAAAGCATGACTGACTTTGATTTCACAATAGAGAAAAAAATCCTAGCTTTATAGTATGAAAAAGGAGCTAAATAATACATTTAGGTCAAAACATTCAAAAGAGACAGAGAAACACCAACAGAACGTGAAGAAACAACTACATTGACGTTGATGTTTGTGTTAATGTCAATGTTTGTGTGTACAATGAAATTAGCATTGGCTGATTTCAACTAGCTCTGGCCAGGTTTTCCCGGCGTACAATGTGTAAGTTATAAAAGATAGATAAAAGATAAAAAACAGGTGGATAGAATAAAAACATCCTGAGTAAAATCCTAGAAAATTGCCTCTAGGTGTCTTCCTGCAAACCCTCATACCAATCCAACTTCACACCATCCCACGCAAGCATCTCCAAATTCACAGGTTTGGCTTCAAGGTGTGTGTGTGTTTGTGTGTGTGTGTGTGTACTGGCAAGGGAGAGGGACATTTCAACATTTTTTTTCTACTGTGAAACCTCATGCATAGGACCAACAGGTAAAACCATTCCATTTTGTACTGCGATCCTGATGACAAGACTAAAGCTGCCATGTGAATAATTTACATTGCTCTGAAAGGGCCACTCCACACCACCAGTCTCTCTCTCTCTCTCTCTCTCTCTCTCCCTCTCTCTCTCACACACACACACACACACACACACACACACACACACACACACACACTCATACTCACACACAAACACAAACACTTGGAGTATGCTCTACGACCATCCTCATCTGTTTGCCCTATAATTCTACACAGGACCACTGGAATAGTACCGTATTTAAACCGACATTTGTATCACAAGGTTTTTTTTTAATATAATTTTTATTATTTTTTTATTTCAAAGACTACACAGCACCATCTGTTGGCAGTGAATGTTATCTTACCAAAAAGTGAAAGAAATAAATGGAGAAAATAATATTAATTCAGCAATGATGTTTTCTTTTTCAATGTTTTTTTTCTTTCTTTCTTTTTTGTTTGGAGTATGGCAAAGCTGTTGTTTGCAAGTAATCCTTGACAAAAATTGCATCACCCATGTCTTATATCAGTCATAAGTAAGAACCTGCACTGGTGCAAAGTCTATAAAAACATGGAAAGGAACAACAGTCAGTAAGAAAAAGGTAAATGGGGGTGTACAGTATGTGCTGTTTTTCAAACCCTGCCCACTGGGAGTCTTTATACACGGGGGAATAAAACCTAGAGCTTCTGTTTTTGTCTTTTTTTGTTTTTGTTTGTTTTGTTTTTTTTCTTGGGCCACACCTGCAAAGTTTTAGCGTATGAAATGAATGCCACATCTTGTTTTAATGCCAACGTTTTCCTCACTTGTACACATGAGCTCACTGCCGTAGTGGCACTGTCCATGTGACACTGCACAGGACTGGGATCCTGCCGACTACGCCAACAACAACAACAGCCAAAGAAAAAAAAAAAGAAAAAACCTTCCAGTGAACTCCAAGAAATCCCTGGTCCACCGAGTCATGCACCTTGTGATGCCAAAGGCTGTGTCTCCATGCGTGACTCTTATCTTCAGCTTACCAACAGCACACCGGCCTGCCTGCCTCCTCGAGACAACATGATGAGCTTTTCACAGGCTTTTATGTCACTGTACTGTGTGTGTGTGTGAATGTGTGTGTGTGTGTGAGAGAGATAGAGAGTGTGTGTGTATGTGTGTGTAGTTGTGTATAAGAATGACAGGGAGACTGAAAAAGCAATATGTGTGTTTGTGTGTGTGTGTGTATGTATGTGTGTGTGTGTGTGTGTGTGTGTGCGTGTGTGTGTGTGTGTGCAAAATATATGGTTGTTCAAGTTCAGAGAGCAAACACTTTAGAATGTTGAGTTGATCCATGCACAGAAGCGTGCCCTGGCCCTTTGGAGTTCCCCCTGGTTGCACCTCCTGCTTCACAGATTGTGCTAATTGTCAAACACAGATACAAGCATACTTGAAAACTCAAAACAACATGGAGTTCTCACACTTCCTCTACCTGGGTGATTCCCACTCTTAACTTCACTTCACTTCACACCGACCTCTTGTCCACTAGCTTTCCGAGACAAATCTCCTTCTCTCCTAAGAAGGTAAAATGTACTGTATACCCATCTTCAGTAGCATAATGACACTCATATATGAGAGACTTGATAAAGTGCACTAACCCATAGGCTACTCATGGTAGTTGGGAGTAAAGACTTTGCTTCCTCCACATACGATGGTGAATGATATTAGGCTACATCACCCGCTTTTCATGTCATAAGCGTGATTCTTTATTTGTAATTGTTCATCATTATTAGTTATTAGTTTCTTCAAAATTAGTCATCAATTCCTTGTCATTTTCCCATTATCCATTGTTCAATACATTCATAATTGTTAGTAATTCAGGATTTGCACTGGTCATTAAATTGTTAATGAGCATATTTCATTGTTATTGCTTAATTAATTCGGTTGTATCTGTCAGTGGTTTTAAACTAATTGGGTTGTACGTGCTGGCTTGTTAATTTTGGTCATCATAATATCAATTTCCACTCGCGATCACAGTCGTCCAAATCACCTCCTTTCACAGTTTGTTTCACACGACTTACTCTGATTCCCTCCTCAGGTTTGTCCAGTGTTGGTCAAGAACATTCTAGAGAAGTGTCCTTAGGAGTGAACCAACCTGTGCTCTCTGTCCTTCTCAGAGAGGACGGAGTGAGAGGAGGCAAGCACCCAGTGTCTTCCTAATCAAAACAAGATGATTGCAAACATGACTAAGGACTTTATTTTTACCAAATCATTTCTCCCTGTATTATCCACAAATAAAAATGATCTCTCTTTATATATATAGATATATTTATATATTATTAACATTATAATAACCCCCTAGTGTGACAAAAAAACGCTCTTTTAGGTCTCCAGCCGTAACTATAGTTGCCATATTCTTTTTTTTTCTTTTTTTTTTGTCAGTCCTCCATGCAGTCCTTGGAAATGTAAAAACATAACAATCTGAGTGGACTGGACAAGGTGGGCGTGAGCCTCTCTATTACTCCTCTTGTCCTGCCATCTCATTGGACGTTGCCATAGAAAACAGCTAAGTCAATCATTAATCACACTCCGACATAAAAAAGTAATGAATAAAGAATGGAATCTTGTCCCACAGAGAAGACTCGATTCCGATTCTTTTTTTTCTGTTTTTAGATATTTTTTTTTCTATTTTATATAATAATAATAATGACTATAGAATTATCCTTGATATAAATTCAAAAGTATTTTCTCTGTCAATTTAAATAAATAATTTTGGCAATCTTCATAATGGTGTTAGTTAAAATAAATGATTAATTGAGTAGAAAACCAAACGGAAAAAGAAAAGGGAGCAAAAAATGTGATGAAAATAAGCAAAACAGTATGAAAGAAATATGTATAGAAAGGGATAGAAAGAGAAAGAGAGAGAGAGAAGAAAGAAAGAGCGAGAGAAAGAGAGAGAGAGAAATCAAAGAGACAGAAAGAGACAGAATCCAAAGCAAACCATCCATTTTTTCGGACTTCAGAAACATGTATGTACAACTCATTTTCTGTGTTTTTGAAAAGTGTTCCTCTTAGCAATAGAGCTCTTTTTGCTGTCCAGTTTTAAGTGCAGTCCCATGAAAAGAGTGAGGGAGTAAGGGGAGCATTGGAGGTGGGAAGGTGGGGGGTTGTGGGGTTTGTGAAGGTAGGATTGGGGGGGTTTGGGGCTGAGGTTTTAGGGGCAGGAGTGGGGAGGGTTTGTCATTGAGGGTAGTAGAGGGGTTTGGGTGGGGCTGGGGTAAGGGTAAGGGTAGGGGTTGGGTTGGGTGCCCCCTGTGTTATACCAGGGTGTAGGACTTTGCGTAAGGGTTGTTGCTCTGTTTGAGGTGTCCTCTGGAGTCGAGTAGGGACTCCTGGGAACTGCTGAGTTTGGCGGCCTGGGCCTGGGCCAGGTCTCCCGGCTCGCGCTGGGGCAGTGTGGAGGCTGTCCCTGGCTGCCACTGTTGCACCTCGCGGCTGGGGGGCCCCGAGGAGACGGGCGTGGAGTCGCTGGGGGTGGAGGCCACGGTGAGCGGCGGCCGCTTCAGTGTGCGGCTCTTTTGTGGCTCCAGGCAGGTCTGGCCCGTGGCCTCGCGGCCCGATGACGACGAGGATGACGACGCTGCTGCAGCCGCCGCCACGCCGCGGTTCAGCAGGAAGTCCATACGAAGGTAAGGGGGCAGGTGCACCAGCTCACCACCTGACCAGAGAAGAATGAGGGATAGAGAGAGAGAGAGAGAGAGAGAGAGAGAGAGAGAGAGAGAGAGAGAATAGTAGATTGATAGAATGATAGAGAAAAGAAGGAAAAGAGTGAGATAGAGGAAGAGAAAGATACAGGAAAAAAGGATATAAAGGGTTAGAAGCAGAGTCAACTGGTCTTAAGAGTCAGTTTTAGTTTTACCATATGTTTGCAGTTGGTAAACACTTGTCAGCATTGCTAACAAGACTCTGAACAAGGCTTGATATGAAGTGACAATGGGCCAAACCGCCCCTAATCAACTCTGGAGCCCCTCATCCATTGAGACTCAGATCCAATCCACAAGAAACAAACTTCAGTCTGCCTTAAAATCTCTGCTGGCATTTGTACAGCTTCAGTCTACCTTTGAATGGAGAGTAATGAAGAGAGGAGGAGCTAATAACTTTGATATTATTGATATCCGAAGCTGAACACAAGTGAGAACCGGCCTTCCAATCCAATTACAAACTGGTGCCATAAATTAATCCTGTCTCCAATGGCTTACTCAGACTCATTCCTGGATCTGCACCACCCCCATAAAGATTTTTACTTTATTCTGTCCTGCCAATTTGCACTGAGCCACTGGTGTTGTTTCATTTCTCTTCTGTTCCTTTTTTTCTTTTTAATTAATCTGCAGCGTGGCAAAGAAACAATCTGCTTTTAATTGGCCACACTCTCTCTCTCTCTCTCTCTCTCTCTCTCTCTCTCTCTCTCTCTCTCTCTCTCTTTGCAACACCAAATATAAATGCTGCATCTGTAATGTTAGATGTTAGTTCCTGATCTTCTCCTCCCATCATCCCATGTTCCACCTTGGTGGGTATAATACAGCTTTACAAGAGTTATAGAGGTCGGCAGGCTCAGTGTTAATAATTCACTGTATGTCTAATTGGCTTTATTAAGGCCAGTAAATATGATGAATTGCCAGTGGCTTTAATTGAATTAAATATAGATTTAAGCTTTTCTGCTGGAGCTCGTTATGAATTTATTGCGCAGTGTAAAAATCCATCACACAGGAATGGCTGCGGCTTTGGCTTTGCCTCAGGTCCCAACAGCAGCTGGCTGTGGGAAAGACCTGGCCCGGATCCTGACCGAATCTGGCCCAAATGTGAATCAATGTCAATTAAAGAGATGAAGGCTACAATGTTGGAATCCCAATGTCCTCCCCAACTTTAATGCCCTCAACCCTCCAAGACTTAACTTACATGAATCTACTTGATACATGATTGGCTGAGAGTTTGGCAATGAGGATTAATCCTTAGGAGGCCATTGAGATTCAGACAGGAGTTGGGATGAAGGACGTCATTAGAATTCAGACATGTTTTTAAGAGTGCGGTTTGGTTTCAAGGCCTGTTTTGGGTGTGATAATTACAAGCAACACTGCAATCTGAGGCTTGACTTGATGTTGAGGAGAATATTTGGCCTCTTGAAAAGGCATCATCTTGCCCTAGTTCTATCTGTCTCAAGTCTCAATACATGATCAGTGGCAATGCAGTAGTACATGTTTATGTCTAAAAGGTGCTCTTTCAACAGCAAGCTCTGAGCTGAGCCCAGATCAGCCATTAAAAAAAACAGACTTGGTGTGTGAACAGCTTTGGGGTTTTGAGGGGTCCCAGACAGGCCTTGTTATGTCTCTTCAGTTCCACTTCAACAAAACCCAAGCTCTTTTTTTCACTTCGACTCAAATACAATTAGGCTCCCGTCAAAGCAGAAGCAGCACTGACTGACTTGTTCTGTTTGATGAGCTTATTTGGCAGCGGATGGCATTTTCGTCTATCATCGTTCGAACGGTGGTGCCACAGAGGACTGCTATATGCAGAATTCCCTTTGAAGTGCTAAGGAGGTAGACAGCTGTACGTTACTTGCAGTGGAGAGAACATGACTGCCTCAGAAGTGGAAATAGACAGCAGGAGCAGTGCCTTGGATACGGCTTATGAAAACCAAAAAATATGTCTGTGGATGCTCGGAGGGCAGCGTGTATGGAATATGTTTTTAGGAGGTGAACACGCTAGCCAGAATATGAAAAAAGGTGGATTTGTATTCCAGGCAGTGCAAACATATCTTTACTTTCATATCACTTTATGTGAGCTTGTTATGACCCACACCAAAATATTAATAAAGTAAAAGGATCAATATGCCTCATGCAGAGCATATTAAGAGGAGAGGGAAAATTCATGTGAATTAGGGTTAAGATAATGCACTCCAAAAGATGATAAGCCAGTTACTAAACTGCTTAAGGTTTGTGGCTTTAGCAAAGAACTAGGCTACTACTTCTGTGCGCACATCAGCTCAATTGACAGAGTGAAAAAGTTGATACTGTTCAAACTGTTTTTGACGTGGGATTCCCCTTGGTGTCTAAAGACTGAGTAGTGACTTCTTCTCTTTCTGTGCATAATGGAGTCAATAATGCTTTCAAAGTTGCCTGCATCCTTGGGATGACTTTAAGAGCTATTGTGAGGGAGGCACTGAGGACTCCAGACTGACTCAGGTATCCCAGGGAGGCTTTGAAGAGTGTAAAGATCGATGGACGGGCATCACGGTTGCCCCTAGCTTCCGCTCTCTGTGAATGCAACTAGTTCCCTTCTTATTGTTGCGTGGGCCCTTTCAGGGAGAGACTCAATGCTTTAACAGTGCACTCAGACAGGAAAGGGAAAAGGACTCCCATCTCTCCCTACCGGCCCTTTCATTGTTTGCATTCAAAGTGCCGTTTTGTCATGTTTTGTTTTGTTTTTTTTCTCTCTCGATAGACTATACTCTCTGCAACGAGAGATGGCTGATAGCCTCTGTTTGCCCTTGTGCGTCGAGGGGGCGAGATTGACTCCCTGTGACCATTGTGTGTGTGTGTGTGTGTGTGTGTGTGTGTGTGTGTGTGTGTGTGTGTGTGGTTGCATCTAAACAGCGACCGGCAGGCGCATCAATTAGCTATGAGCAGTGACATGCGAGCCCGGGGCTGAAACACAAGGCCTGTCTGGGGCACCACCAGACCTTCCCCCTGTGATCACCACACACAAGGCCCCAGACAGACGAGCAGGACAGGGAGACAACAGGTTTCAGGTCAACAAGTGTCTCTCTCTATATGTGTGTGTGTGTGTGTGTGTTTGCTTGTGTGTGTATGTGTGTGTGTGTGTGTGTTCACCCCACACCCCAAAAGACAACACAGACATGCACACAAGCAAACCGGAGAGACGTCAGGTTATGTATGCGCTCGTGTGTGTGTGTGTGTGTGTGTGAGTGTGTGTGTGCTCCAAAAAGGGTATGTTTCAAGTTGTGGTCTCAAGACATGGGGCAGCAAATAGGGTAACATAAACCCACCAGGAGAGCATGGGGAGAGATGAGGTCAGCTGAGGTGATGGGACACACAGACACACACACACACACACACACACACACACACACACACACACGCATGCACGCATAAACTATACTGTATCTTTCCTTCCCATCTCGCTCTCTCTCTCTCTCTCTCTCTCTCTCTCTCTCTCTCTCTCTTTGACTCGACTGGAAAAGAATAATGCAATGAACTAAGGGAAAACTGTAAGGAAACTTTACCATATCAGGAAATATGGTAAAATATAATATGGTATCCCAATTTTCCCAAAAACTTAAATTCATGACATAAAAGACATAAGAATGATACATAATAACATGCAATAATACATACGTACGTATATAAACATATATACAGTACACACACAACATGTAGGCCAATGCATATTACATTTATCTATGTAAAATATATAAAATAAACATTTATATATTTTAGCTTATGAATAAAAAGTCAAAGTAAAAGGCCTACATTCTACATGCCAAAACAAAGAGAAATGAGTATGAAAAGGAAAGCGTGTTCCCGTGGCTCGTACCAGCCCATGCGTGCGTGCGCCGTCGGTGCGTCTCACCAGGTCTGTGGGCTTTGGGCACGGCCATGTTCATGACGCGGCTGGCATCCTGAGGCTTGGGCGGCGAGGCGGTGAAGCGGCAGATGCCCGACTCCGAGGGCGTGCTGGACGTCAGGCTGTCCGTGTAGTCGTTGGTGCCGGCCGTCATCTGCTCAGACGATGTGTCCGAGATGAAGCACTCGGTGATGGTGAACTTGGCGTGCCGAAGCTGCTCCTCCATCTTGGCGTGCTCGTAGGCCCGTGCCAGCTCCTCATAGGTGGATGAGGCGCTCTCCGTCGACACCATGCTGCTCCGTGCTCGGTCTGTGTGGGATTAAAAAATAAACAAACAAAAAAACTTGCTTGAACACAAAAATTGGTGGCTCTGTTCTTGCACGCGTATGTGCATCCATTCCCTACATGACCATCTGTAGTGATGCTGCATCAGTCTCAAGTCATATCTTCTTGTACAACCACTGGACTATAACATGAATGTTGGTTGGTTGGGTGACTCTATTGTAGGAGGATATACAGTATATGCACCAGATATACTAGATATGTAATTCATTTTATACATTTGGCAAAAGGGCCCACTTTCAGATATGACATAATGAGGCAAGTCAATGCACATATAGATAGATGTCCTACTATTTACTGTGTGCATATATGGTATAGAGTATTGATTCTGCCCAGAGTATTGTAGATCCCCTCCCTGCCTCCCTAAAGCCACTTTGCCATGTCTTTAAGGCCCTGGTCTGCCTGCCTGCCCGGCTGGGTGACTGACCTGTGTCCTGGGAGGGACTGACGCTGTAGCTGTCGCTCTCCTTGTCCACGGAGCCGGTGGCACGCGGAGTGGGCAGCCTCCAGTCGGTGGTGAGCGTGTGCGAGGAGATGGGTGGGTGCGGCCGGTTCAGCGTCCACTGGCTGGCGTAGCGGCTACGCGTGGCCGGGCCGGCTTTGGCTGTGCGGCGGGCAGTGGGGTCTGGAAGGAATCGGAGACAGAGAGAGGGTGGAAAGAGAGGAGGGAGTGTGTATAGATGGATGGGGTGAGGAGGGTTGGAGAGAGAGAGAGAGAGAGAGAGAGAGAGAGAGAGAGAGAGAGAGAGAGAGAGAGAGAGAGAGATTGAGTGTTGGGATGGAAAGAGGAGGGAAGGATGGAGACATTCAATGGTTGATGATTGTATTGGAGGAAGAGGGAGACATGTAAAACAGGAATGGGGTAAAAGATGAGAAAAAATTGGGAGCAGAAAGAGGGGAGGGAGAAACAAAGGAGGAGGAGATGAAGAGGGTGGAACACAGAGAAGGACAGTGGAGAAAAAAAAGAACACACACAAATCAGTAAAGAAGGTAAAGAAATTCACAACCACGACGAGATGATAGATGGACAGAGGTGGAAGAAATATAAGGATAAGAGAGATGTGGAGGAGAAATTACAGGAGAAGTAGAGAGGGATTTGAGGAAAAAAGAAAGAGGCATAAATTAGGAACTCGACTAAGATCATGCAGAATTCTATCAGTAGATGGTAAAATATCAGTGACCTCAATTTTTTCCCCAAATCGATTCAGACCTTCAATTTCTGCCAAAGTCCTAAATTTCAGTTTAATAAAAGTGGGTTTGACGGACAGGGTTGAGGAGTTCACCCAGATAACTGCATATGCACTCATATTTGCTTGGCTTGAAAAGAGAGTGAAAAAAATGTGTTAACGAGGCAGGATTGTAATGAATGGGAGACTGGGATAGTGTGGCATGGTTCCATTGGACACTTAGATGCCTCTCAATTCAAATTCAAATTACAGCGGAAGGAAGCGCGTACGGCTGGACGAAGCGAAGCAGAGAAGAGCTGGAGGGAGAAGGAAGACGCCGGTGCCAGAAGGCAGAGAAGCGTTTAACCCAATCCACTTTTTTTTTCTTTTTTTTCCCCAGCAGCTGTCTCACAAGATTCCCAGCACTGTGTCACTCTAGTTCTTTCTTTTCTTTTCTTTCTTTCCCTTTTTTTCCGCACAGAATAATTCCAATCGTGATCACAGTTGTGAGCGTGACAGAGCTGCGGCAGAATCATTCAAAACCGTGATCACAGATCTGAGCGCAGTGCTGGGTCTTAGCTGCTGGAGGATTGGCGGCTGTTATCACTCATTCAGGAAGGGATTTTGATTTAAGGGTTTCTACAGCCATCCAACTGAGTTTGACTGTAATAGTGCACTGCCAGCTAGGGGGGCTGATAGACATAAATATGCATTTGAATGCATTTATGCAAAAATCTCCAATTTACAATCCAATATTATGAAAAAAATCTAATTTTCTAGGATGACTAAGGAGAGATTAAAATTCTCTAAGTATGGGGAAATATGCATTAAAGTATTAGCATCTAAATCATTTAAAAAGATATGAATATATGATTGTCCAAACAGGTTTTTGTATGTTTAGCAAAGTAGTTCCAGAGGCAGTGTATGACGGGCCTTTGTATTCTCTCACACTTCCTTTCTTGGACTTAAACGATGTCCGTGTCTAGTCTACTCAAGCTACTCAAGATTTGGGCAAAAACATAACATGGACTGGTCTCATAACATCCATATTACTGGTCTGAGTCACACAAATCTTGGTACAGTTGGTTCAGTTGGTCCAGTCAGTGTCGATGACTGATGTAACTATGTTGTTACATTGCTTTTGTATTTTTTATAGTATAGTGTAGCTATCTCTCTCTCTCTCTCTCTCTCTCTCTCTCTCTCTCTCTCTCTCTCTCTCTCTCTCTCTCTCTCTCTCTCTCTCTCTTTCTTCTTTTCTTCTCCCTTAATTTGTTCAGCACCACTGAAGCTTATACAGTATATCCCCTATGGCTGTTAGTCCAGCTAGCCTCTCTTCATGTAGTTCAGCCCAGCACTGACCTCAATCAACACTGTCCTGGAATGGAAGCCACAGAAGGCTACCTATCAACCCCAAGCATTCACAAGAAACAGCCTGGGACCCTCTGCTAGTTCTGAGAGCAAGGGGATATTCCCGTGTAATTCGGAGGGTCCATTACTGAATGGGATCCAGAGGCAGGTTATCAGTGGAAGCCCAGATAATGGCCTTAAAGTACAGTCAGGCTTTGTCTGAACTAGCCTTGAATCACAGGCTGAGTGTTTCCCCACAGACTTGATCAACCTCAGCTTTACAGAGACAGAAACTTTTAATGATCTGATTCTGCCCAGTGCTTTTCTACAGGTTGGAGAGTGTGCTAGTAATGTGTGCTAATGCTAATACTACAGTAAGCTAATACTAATGAGAATTCTAATAGGCTACTAAGAGCTATGCTACACTGCTGCATATTGTATCACTACACTATGCTGTTATGCTATAGTGCTATATTAGGCCATGGTATCGCTCTGTTAAAACAACACTATGCTACAGCATGCTAGTCTATGCTACTCTGTTATAGTAGTATTCTGCTGTATGGTCTATAGTAAGGTCCAGTAAACCACAGCCAGTCACAATATGACCTCTCCAATGATACAGCACAGTTCTCCTATGCTGAATAACCCACAACAGAGGTCTGTCTCAGCTTTTTTTCCCTGCCCTGTCTCTCACTCTATCTCTCTCTCTCCTCTCTGTCTGTTTTTCATGAGGGCTAGCAGATGGTGTGCTTTAGGGCAACAACCCCCCTCTCTATCTTTCTTTTCCCCCTCTACCCCTATCTCCCTCCTCATCTCTCTCCCTCTCTCTCTCTCTCTCTCTCTCTCTCTCTCTCTCTCTCTCTCTCTCTCTCTCTCTCTCTCTCTCTCTCTCTCTCTCTCTCTCTCTCTCTCTCCCCTCTCCCTCTCTCTTTCTTGTTCACTGGTTTTT
>JAODXP020000021.1:26440166-26455166 GCA_027497455.2 Sardinella longiceps | reverse complement strand
TTATGGGTAGGTCTTCCTCCAGTCTGCACTGCTCTGCTCTGCTCTGCTCGGCGGTTAAGTGATGAGCAACATAAAACATGTTGAGTGGCCTGGCTCACCTCAGGAAGCCAACTAAGCAGTTCAGAGAGAGAGAGAGAGAGAGAGAGAGAGAGAGAGAGAGAGAGAGAGAGAGAGAGAGAGAGAAAGAGAGAGACTGGTATAGTTATGGCCCAGATCTGAGGTGAGTCTGGGCCGAGCCCAGCGTATGTGTGTGTGTGTGTCAGGGTAGGGGAGAGTGGACTCCCACTTTAAATAAGTGCCCTGGAGGACCACCCCAGCAGCACCCATCCCAGGTTGCTCAGGGGCCCGGAGTAATCCCTGCGTGATGAATTACACAAGCCCAGCCTCGCTGATTGGAAGCCTTTTAATCTTCCAGCTCCAGCCCCAACTCAGCCCTCTTGTTCTCCTTCATCTTCAACCCTCTCTTTCTCTCTCCTTCTATCTCTCTCTCTTTCTTTTCTCTTTCTCTTGTTCTCCCTCGCTCTTTCCACTCCTCTTCTCAACAATTTCTCTTCTCTTTCTCCTCCTCTTACTGCCCTTTCCTCCCTCTCTCTTTCTATCTCTGTCTGTCTGTCCATCCCTCTCTCTCTCTGTCCTTCTTTCTCACTCCTCTGTCCTGTTCCTCTTCTTTATCCTCCCTTAATCTCTGCTCTTCTCTCTCTTCTCCCACCCTAAGCCTCTCCAGTGCCCTGGATCACCACCCTCACGCTGAGGGCACCCCGAGGACACCAGCACCAGCTCTGGCCTGAAGCAGAAGACCATCTCTGAGTCTAGTGTGTGTGTGTGTGTGTGTGTGTGTGTGTGTGTGTGTGTGTGTGTGTGTGTGTGTGTGTGTGTGTGTGTGTGTGTGTGTGTGTGTGTGTGTGTGTTGAGAATGAGTTACTATCACACCAGGGCTAGCCCCTAGCCTCTGCTTTATACAATAACCACAAAGATAACTGTAACTATAATGATAGTTCTGTCCACACTGATGAACGAGAATGCAAGTCTGTCGTCATGACAATGGATTTATGTCTAAAATTTCATGGTTTGTGATTGGCTGTTAAGCTTTTATTGTTCTAAAAATTGCTCTGATAGTGATCCCCGACGATATTGTTGCAAATGACGTCATCGTTATAGTTGTGGTGTGGACACTGTTGTTCATATTAATTTGAAGCATTTCTATGTCGTTATAGTTTTTCGTTATTGGTGTGAACGAGATGTGACTGGCTGGAGAAAAGAAGGACTGAGGAGAAGATTCTGGCCTTGGATTGGCTGAGGAGAAGACTGAGGGCTGCCATTGGCTGAAGAAAAAGAAGATTGGGGTATTCGATTGGCTAGCACGCTTACCTCTGATGGAGCTGCCTCCATTGTCCCCAGGGATCCAGGAGAGTGTGATGGTAGTGGTCGTCGTCTTGGTGACAGTGAGCCTTGGCTGGTCCGGTGGTACTGTGGAGAGAGTATAAAAGAGAGGAGGAGAGAGAGCAACAGAGAGAAAGAAATAAAGAGAAAGAGAGAGAGAGAGATAAAGGAAGAGAGAGTAGCAGAGGGCGGTGAAAGAAAAGTGTGGTCATGACTATTAGTTTCAAAACAACAACGTACAGGGTGACACACCAGCATTTTGTGTTCTCAAAACATTGTGGGTAGCTTAGATCTTTTCAAGGCATAATATTAAGGTTATATTTGGGCTCTTCCTTCTGTTCCATCGCTATTGTCCTTGGGGAGGAAGCTGCAGTTATGCTGTATAGTCTATGCTAAGGCTAATTAATTAATAATTCATCACTTGTCCTTGAGAAGAAGCTATTTGTCCAAAGCCATTTCCATTAGTGGGTACTATGTTCAGCCACAAGCACATTTCCTTCTTTTGTAACTGAATTTATGGCACTGATACTGCCATGGTCTTTTTGCCAGATTACAGCAACACACAATAGCCAAGGCCATTCCTGTGGATTACAGTGATATTTCATGTGTGATTTGATTGTCTCATGGGTGACCTACCTTGAACTTGGAGGTTGAGTCTGATGTCTTCATATCCCCAGCTGTTACTGGCCACGCAGCTGTAGTACCCAGAATCCTCAGCTTTCACAGTGCGGATGATGAAGCTACCGTTGCTGTGCACACTGCGGCGGCCGTCAATCTGGACAGGGGCGGGTGTGCCATTGCTAGAAGAGACAACACAGACAAGAAGATTGCTTTCAGTCACTGGAAGTTGGTTTTAAACTCAAAACTATCTATTATCTTTTCTGAATTTGTTGGTGATCTCAGATTACTGAGTTGATACTTCAAATAAACAATTGATTGATGCCAATCGGAGTAGGGAGTTTATTCTCACACTCACATGCAAAGAGAATATTGCCAATATTCCATCTAAAACAGGAATACTCCCTGCATGTAACTGGTCGTTGAGACTTACGTTTCCTTCATCCATTTGATGGTAGGCGCTGGCTCTCCCACGGCTCTACAGGGTAACACAATGTCCCTCATCCATGGGGTGGTGACAGTACCGCTGAATGTGAGAATCCTCGCAGGAGCTAGAGAAACACACACACACACACACACACACACACACACACACACACACACACACAATTGTAATTATTTCATACCACAAGATGCACATCTGCAGTGTAATAAAAAATAATTTACAGCACTGAAATAACATGTATTCCTCATTATTTTATATTTATGTGAACATAAATGTAATGATTATGTGCACACAATAGTGCTGTAACTCCGCTCAAACATTCCATCATTCCCACAATACCTTTCTCCAGAGGCTCTATGGTGATGATCTCACTGGCGTTGCCAGGGCCAGCTGCAGTCACGGCAACCACCCAGATGCTGTACCTCTGGCCGAGACGCAAGCCGTGGATGTGGTAGAAGTACTTATCAGGCGGAGCGTCATTGTCATTGTTCACCTGCATTGTGGGAGACATACAGTAGGATATTTCTCACTTTTGAGATCACATGCTTTGGGAGAGCACTGCACTTGTGTTTATATTTTAAGGTCTCGGAGAATACAGCACAGAATCCATGTAGCTATCGCTTATTATTATTGTCATGACTGACTGATCCTTCAAACTGTTCTTAACACCCTGCAGCTATAGACAGTTAGACACAAATACTGTAGAATGAAAGTGATTAAAAATTCTGACTATTAGTATTCAGCTGATTCCATTCCCAGAAATTTGGCACATGTATTACCAGTAAACATTAACACCCATCTAACCTAGAACTACAGAAGCCTAGAAGGGTCAAGCTCTCCATGTGGTGCAGGAGCTACAAAAAAAGTTTTTTTTTCCAGTGTTCTCTATCTTGGGAACATCCATCGTTTACCGTTTGTGGCTCCAAATCTGGGTCACAAAACAAAAGAACAAAAGGTAAACAAAGTTAAACAAGCAGAAGCCTTAGCCCAAGGCCACTAGCATTGACTCCATACATCTGAGTCATCGCTGGGCTTCGACCTGTCCTGCACTCACCTCCCCTCTGGCCAAAGGGTTTGGGGCTAGAGAATAACCTGACTAAGCTAGAATATTAAAGTGCCTGAGTAAGAGAGAGAGAGGGAGACAAACAGAGAGAGAGAGAGAGAGAGAGAGAGAGAGAGAGAGAGAGAGAGAGAGAGAGAGAGAGAGAGAGAGAGAGAGAAAGAGCGCAGGGGAGAGAGGGATAAAACTGTCATTGGTACTGGAGAGGAAGGGTAGATTCATGAGAAGGTCTTTCTGTCCTAAACTCTTCACTTCTCTCCTCTCCTCTCCTGTTCAATCGTTTTCTTACTTCTCCTCTCCAATACCTTCCCTTCTTTGTCTTTCTCTCTTTCCTCTCTCTCCTGTCCTATCCCCTCTACACTTCTCTTCTGCTTTTCTGTCATCTCCTCTTCTACTCTCTATACTTTTCTTCTGCTTTCCTCTCCTCTCCTCTCCTCTCCTCTCTTCCCTCCACCCCCCTCCCCTCCTCTCCTCCAGCCACCCCCGCAGTGTGAGCTGCTGTTGTCGGGTGTGGTTCTGACAGCAGCCCTGACAGCCAGAGTGTTTCCATGATGGAGAGCTCTGGCAGTGCAACAGCCCACGCCAGGCAGCCCTGACACTAATACAGCCCCATACAACCTCCGCCTAGGCAGCCTGCTGACAGCGAGCGGGGCCCGTGAAACCGCTTACGACTCAGGATTTGTGGCATCTGGGAAGCGCCGCGAAGATAACGGGGGGAAACCAAAACTGGACTCTGTCTGTCTGGACTGCAACAGTGCAAGTCCGAGACACTTAAAGGAGCATTATGTATTATGCAGCTTCGCATTACAAGCGTTTGATTTGCATCGTGTTCTGATCGTAATTCCTGCGTGATTCTAAATTACAAGTCGGGCGAAAGGAAGTTCATTACCTTAAGTGCTGTTGTTGTCCCATAAATATTGCATGTTTACCTAGTGCTGTGTTTGTTTGTTTACTAAGTTGGTGTGGATTTAGAGTGATGCTCAAAAGTGACTTGTTTTATGAAGCGCCGTGTTACTGTGATGATGACTTTTGAAAGTTACTCAGACAGACAGACATAGATTTCTTCATAGTGATGACACCAAAGCCTGCTGTTTACCCAACACCAGTGAGGCTGTAAACATCAGTATATGTCGGTAAAGGAATGATAAGTGTTTTATAACCCAACCCTCTGCAACAGTGTCTCACATCTCTTGTGTGTGAAATGAAGAGATAGACAAAGATTGAGTTGCTACAGGAAAAAACTTCCAATGGAGTCTCTACGGTCACTGAGAGAGGGCTCAGGTCAGAGTTTTCAAAGTGTGTGTGTGTGTGTGTGTGTGTGTGTGTGTGTGTGTGTGTGTGTGTGTGTGTTGGTGTATATGGTATATGTGTGTGTGTGTGTGTGTGTGTGTGTGTGTGTGTGTGTGTGTGTGTTTCCATACCGTGGGGTAGTTGAAGGAGCAGTAGATCTTGTATTTCTTGATGATGCCGTTGAGCTTGAGAGGAGGCAGCCAGGACACAAACACCTCTGTGCTGCTGGCAGCTGCTGCTTTCACACCGGCAGGGGGGCCAGGGACTGGACAAAACAAACACAGGGTCTTTAAGACAAACACACACACGCGCACACACACACTCACACTCACTATCTCCTTTGCTAATTTTGCAAAATTTCTCTGCTATGAGGCCAAACAGGGCAGTTAATGTGTAATGGTTTGTATTTTTTAACTTGCATAAAACACTGTCCAGCTATACAATAGCTATATACGAAATTACTGTAATTAATATACCTGTGAAGATACACGTATAGTGTATACAGTACTACAGTAGTATTAGTCTCACACACACACTCACTCACACACACGCACACACACACACACACACACACACACACACAAACAACCAATGTTTAAAAACATCCATAATTCCAAGATTTCAGCAGAATGTGATGCCCTGACTTGGATTACGTTGTGTATTTCTTCTGTAGGTACGGCTAAGCTTGTGGACTGACGGGTTGGCTTAGAGGTAGAGCGCCCACCTCCTGACCGGGACTCAGGGTCAAGCCACAACAAATAATAAAAATGGTACCTGCTGCCTCTACATAGATGGAGTGAGTAAAGATAAAGCATGGGACTACCAGAGGACCACCCCCCCACACTGTTGTCATACTGCCCTATGCATGTGTCAAGGGTAATGTAAATATAGGTGGGCATCGCCTGATGCTCCTGATGTGGAAAGGATTCATGTTTTAACTGCTAGGCTCCCCAGTGGAAGATTTCTTTTGTATACTAGCTGTTGAAAGAATGCTGGAATGCCACATTGCTATGCTTTCACTTACCATCCTCTTTGGTGCGGGCAAAGATCTGTCCACTTCG
Organism: Sardinella longiceps; assembly: GCA_027497455.2. Lineage (NCBI taxonomy): Eukaryota > Metazoa > Chordata > Actinopteri > Clupeiformes > Clupeidae > Sardinella > Sardinella longiceps. The sequence continues at coordinate 26,449,312 of JAODXP020000021.1, read as the reverse complement.
GACGCCGTCTCCGGCCTGGGTGAAGGCCAGTACCTGGATGCTGTAGTTGGTGAACTTCTCCAGGCCATCCAGCTCCAGACGGGGCTGAAGGGTGGTGATGTTACGGATCTCGCCAAGCTCTGCAGAACACACACGCGAAATACATATGGAACATGAGAACCACAGAATGATAGAGAACTAGTGGGTGAATGGAACTGTACATACTGGTAAACATCAATACATTTTGGTGACGTTCTAAAGTCTGAAATTGTGAAACTATGAAACATGATTCTTATAGTCTATTTATGCCCTGTCTTGTGTTGGACAAGTGAACATAAACAGATGAAGCTCTTAGTCCCCAGGTTGATTTTCCTGGTGAACTTTCTCTCCACAAAAGCTCTGACTGACTTTCCATATTCTCATCACGCAAATTTCACATTTATCTCCATCTGTTTTATCTGTCTTTATTGTTACAGACCTGTCCCTCCCCCTGTCTTTTAGTCTCCTACACTAAGCCTGACTCAATCTACCCAATTCACATCACAGTAATTCTATTATTGTCTGTAATGAACTGTGTCCCATGTCCAGTCTCTGGGTCTCCTACACTCTTAAACCTGCAGAGAGGGGAGAGGAGGTGAGGTTCTTGCCCTCTTCCCCCCACTGAAGGCTCATCTTAGCTGGGGATGAAGAGTTGCCTGCCTGCCTGTCTGCCTGACTGCCACACCAGGAGCCCTGGCCTGGGTGGGTCGCCTCGCCTTGTCTGGTCAGGGTGTTGCAGGACATCCATCTTGTCATGAGGCAATAAAACACAGAGCCATGAGGCCATGGGTCCAGACATCCAGCCATGGGCCATAACACTGATCTAATGTGTCCCTGATACTGAGCTGTTGATCTAATACATTGTAAACAGACACACATGTGCTTGTCTGCTTTTGTTTAAAGCCAGTAAATCTATCAACAACAACAATTCTGGATCAATCCACATTTTATAATATCTAGGCACAGTGCATGATTACAGTGAACGGAAATCAACAGATAAATAAGATGTTTTTTGGTATCAAATTGGATGTATACATCTAATATTTTTTTCAGAGATGCTTTAGGCCACATTGATACTGTCAGTGGCTTGGGTACAATTTGTTCTCCAGGAGATGCTGAGTGCCATGTCTCATAAGTTATACTACAGCACCACCTGGTGGTAGGTTACTGTAATGTCTTGCTCAACACTTATTTCAGTACCAAAGGAAATGCACTGGCATGTCTTGCTAAATAAATGTCTTTTTAGTGCGATCAAAATCAGTCTTATTGTTTTTATTTACTCAATTCCAAAATGAATTTAACTTTGATATATGCCAATTTTCTATACATTTACAGTAATAAATAGACGTGGTAGTATACATTTAGTGTGAGCTGTGATGTTGATGTGCTGTTTCCATAGGGTCCTGGAGGAACACAATTTTATTTTACTATGTACATGCCGAATAACAACAAATAACCTCTGGAACCCTCTTTAATATGGAGCTTACAGGAAGAACAGAAAATCAACATGGTCTTGAGTAGCATGATTGAGCATATTGTATCTAGTATCAAGTAGACTGGATCAATTATGTATATAGTCTGAATCATCAAAAACTTACAGTGACAGCGGACATGATTGGTCAGTAGTGTTTGAGGGTTCAAGGGCTTAGAGCTAGGGTGTACACTGTGATTCAGCCAGAGCAGGTGTGATCTGAACAGGTGTTATCAGGTCAAGTGTGATGCTGCTCTGTGTACAGGTGTGGTGGAAGGTGGGGCAAGGAGCTCACCTCCGTCTGCCAGGTTGGCCCAGTAGATGACCCTGTAGCCGAGCAGGACCCCATTGAGTGTGTCATTAGGCAAAGGGGACCAGTACACAAAGATGGCTTCAGGGGAGCTAGGAGTAGCCACCACATTACCCGGGGCTTGGCTGGGAACTACAGGGAGAGAGAGAGAGATGAAAATAAGGAGATGTTAGCATTTGTGAACAAATCACACAATATCAAAGCAGGAGTTAATAGCACCCACTGGTGGCAGACTATGGTAAAACAGCAGTGCCAAGAAAGGACAATAACAACCTCTGTTTAGACTAAGTACCTGTGTGTCTGGACAATACTCTATTCAAAAGGGTTGATATTCAAAGCAATAAAGTCATATTACAATAATTGCAAAAGCTTACTGAATGTAAAACAGGGGCGATAAAAAAAGAAAAAAAAAACATTGGGGTTTATGAAAAACAAAAACCCAGAACATCAAAAGCGCTCTAGTTGGCCCCATGGACATGCACATGGAAAAAAAGACACACACACACACACACACACACACACACACACACACACACACACACACACACACACACACACACACACACAGTGTACATGTGTGTGGTAACTCTGTGTGTATACAGTATGTGTATGTTATTCTTGTTGTTGTTTTCCAAAGGCCAAAATCCTAGTAGAGATGTTGATGAGGTGAAGATCCCCTCACTCACCGTCCTCCAGGGTGCGGATGATGGCCTCCTGCGAGGCAGGGCCCATGCCTGCTCGGTTCTCGGCGTTGACGATGACCTCGTAGAGCGTAAACTTGCGTAGGTTGTCGAGGGTGACGGTCTCCTGGTCACCGGTGGCGTCCACAGTGATGCGCGTGAGCTGGCGGTTCTGCTCTTTGGTGTACTCACGGTAGCTGACGTGGTAGGTGCGGATCACGCCATTCTGCAGGTGCCTCAGAGGGGGCTGGAGTAGGGGATGGAAGTGATGCATTATGGGACTGCCATGGCCTGGTGCATGAGTTTGACTACGAGACCTCATGTTATTGTAGTTGTATTGTTACTGTATTGTTGTATTGTTATATTGTATAGCAGTCTTCATAGAAATAATGAACATTTTACTATGACACCTAATATAATGTTATTGTTAGCCAAATATTTTAAGAAAAAAATGAGACATCAAATCCATTTTACTTGCCACCTGAAATATATTTTGATGGTTTGTTTAGAGATCAATTTCTGAGCAGCATTACTCGGTCAGACCTGTTGTTTATTTTTATTAATGTAAACATGGCAGCAAAAGTCTGTCTTGAGTGTCATAATAATTTTAGAGTTATATTATTTCCTAATTTAACCCTTCATATAATGAGCATGGTCCCTCTAAATGTATATGAATCCTGGTCTTGTCCCCAACTCTAGCCCTCAAAGACATATCATGCAGAATCTGCCACTCATGAAGTCCATTGCTGCTGGTTGAGTCTTTGAGGACACATGCTTATAGGAAGCACTGAGACTCATCCATTGACTTTCTTCACTGTCTGTAGAACATCTTGATTTATATTGCACTGTATATGCAAAGGACTAAGTAAGTCAATCAGTCAGTAAGTCAGTCAGTCTACTTCCTCTGCAGACGTGCTAAGAGAGGGGAGGGGCGTACAGGGGAGAATATAGACTCTAGACTCCACAGAGTTGTGTCAGACGCCATGGGGATCAGTCTGATGCATCTTTGTTTCCGCTATTTGATTAATTTGGTCTGATCTCCAAGATCAGTGGACATTTTGGGCAGAAAAAAGCAACAAACAAAGCAAAGTGTCCTATCTTCAGACACTCTTATCTTCCAGGCTGTCTGGTCCGTCTGCTGTCTTATCAGCAGACATAATTGTGGGTGGTGTGTGTGTGTGTGTGTGTGTGTGTGTGTGTGTGTGTGTGTGTGTGTGTGTGTGTGTGTGTGTGTGTGTGTGCTGCTGTGGCGTGACATGGTGTGACGTGAGGTGAGGTGAGAATACCTTCCAGGTGACTTTGATGCTCTGGGACGACAGGGCCTCCAGCTGGACCTCCTGTGGGGGGCCGTCGGGACCTGGAGGAGGTACAGACAGGTGAGTTAAGGTTAAACACAGGGGGACTATCTGAACTTACACAGGGTATCAGGGTTCAAAGTTCATCATCAGGTTAGTCAGGTCCATACTTTAGGAAGGTGAGTTAGTGGGAAGCGCAGGCATACATTAATTAGGCCTACTCCAAATGCAGAAACACTATTGCTGTTTCTAAAATGGAAACTAACATATTGAGAGAATGCACCTTCATTACTATAATACTGTAGTCTATTCTTTGACTAAACCAGAGCTCTCATTTGACTATTTTACTTGGTAAAATGAACATGCAATTTAGTCAAAGTCTTGTATACAAAAACATCTTGCATGTGTCCATACATGTTATGTGTAGTACAGTGGTTTGCCATTTCAGATACAATGTCTATGAAGAACACAGGCTTATATGGCTCACTCATACAGCTATCAGAACAAGCAGTGAATATGCTGGCCAATTCTCTGACGACAAGACAAAATTCATCATCTTATTCTGGATTATACGGTCCTTGCCAAATATCTTTGGTTTTAGTTTCACTCTAAAACATTGCTGTTTTCAATAACAGTATGTCAGTTGCAGGATGACAATGTTTCCTAATTGTCGTTAAATAATCTCCTCTCAGCACATCCTGTTGTTCTGTATGCTGCTCTTTGGTAAGATTCAAAATGGCAACTAAAACAGCCTATTTGTCAGTGCTGATTTAAAGCAGAGTGCCGTAATGTCATGCTTTAATTTCTGGTGCTATGCTGGGGGAGTAGAAGCATCAGTTCTCAAACCATCTGATTTTAAATTCAATTAAAATTATGAATCTGCTCTCACGCTCTTCCACTTTTGATCTCTTATCTCTTCTAATCTTATCCCGAGGCCAGGCAATGGGCAGCTGTGGTCAATTAATTGATCTGTAACTTTCTCTTCAGTTCTCCACGTAGCCGTTTTCTTTTCTGTAGCCGGTAACATCACAAAAATAGGTGTCATTTTGCCCCCGAGCAAGAATAATCTTCCCAGACCTGGCATGAGGCTTTAATCAACTCTACATATCTGTAGGCTAGGGATTAGGAAACTATATAAGAGTCACACAGTAGCACAGCCAACACACTATCTGCATGTTGTTCTTATGAATATTTATAGTCACTGTTTGCCTAACAAGAGCTGCTGCTGCTGCTGCTTCTGCTGCCATAGCTTTATGATTCAGCCCAAGCTCGTGAGGAATTAACTTTTCATGAATAAATTAGGGTTAATTGGTTTGATGGGGTGGCTGAAGCAGAAAAGCTGCAGATAACTAGCTTCCCTCCAGCAAGAAGAGAGAGAGAAAAAGAGACAGAGAAAGAGCAAAAGAGAGAGAGAAAGAGAGAGAGACAGACAGAGAGAGAGAGAAAAGGAGAGTCAGAGCTCCAGACAGTCACACCCAAATAAAGCTGCAGCAGCAACAGCAGCACTGCTGAGATGCAGTTACCCCACATGGCCACCAGAGGTCAGCAAAGCCCACCACATGAGCGCTGTGACCTTGACCTGGATGACACACTCAGCAGAGTAGCTGCAGGAGGTGTAAACAAACACAAACCCGCCAACTATGTATGACTGGACCCCCCCTGACCCAGTATTTATTTAACATGTGCCACAGCACTCCAAGAATGAAGAAAAGACAGCATGATCCACACAGACAAAGGTGTAGTTGAGGTGCCACCCTCTTTGTATCCCAGTGTTCACTTGCATAGACTGTTTTTCCCCCCCGTATATAAAGATGCAAGCCCCTTTAGTCATTAATCAGTCTTATTCAGATATTCACTTTTTTCCAATGTTTGTTTTGTGCAGCAAGACAGATGTTTGTTGAGCTATGTAAGATTAAAGTCCTGGTTACTTGACTGTCTCCTGGCAGATAGACTGACTATATACACTAAATGTTCAAAACAATGGAGGATCTTTCATAAAAACAAAGGCTGAAGGAGGACACATTCAAACCTTCATCTATGACTGTGTCCTACTCATTTAACTAGAGCATTCAAACTATTTCCTTAAATGGTTTCATGAAACATTTAGCAAACATTTAAGAAACATTTGCGTGATGTTGTGTCTGGCTATACGTGACACTATGAGACTCGGCGACTCACTGGCTTCGTCGGTGGTGATGGTGAGCTCGTTGCTGGGGGCGCTGCTGTTGATGCGGTTCTTGGCGATCATGCGGATGTTGTAGGTGGACGAGGGGTGCAGGTCGATGATAGTGGCCTGATAGAGGGATGGAGAGATGTTCTTGGTGGTGATGGCTGAGCTCCAGGGGGCTGGGGAGAGATAGAGACAGAAAGGGAGAGAGAGAGAGAGAGAGAGAGAGAGAGAGAGAGAGAGAGAGAGAGAGAGAGAGAGAGAGAGAGAGAGAGAGAGAGGGAAAAAGCAAATTTCCAAAAGTTAAGACTCAATCATGATTCAACAGTTTCATCAAAATGAGAAGATATCACAATATCACATCTAATAAGAACACAATCTATAAATAACGTTCAAGAATCAAACAGGTGTGACTTTGAATTTGTGAATATAACAACTTTCACAGCCATTTTCACATCCAGTTCCTGAGTTCATTGTGCCCTGCAAATGTACTTTATGTGTGCAAGTGTGAAGTCCAACGTTATCAGCTACTGTAACAGCCTTACACCATATGAGTTTTTAAAGAAAACGGGGAACAGTGTATGATATTAGAACTACAGACCTAGCGAATTGTTTCTGCATTATACATACCTGACCATTTTGACTATTTTGTACATCAAATGCATGACACCAATGACACCTGATCTTGTGTTTCAATTCAATTCAATTCAATTCAATTCAATTCAATTCAATTCAATTCAATTCAATTCAATTCATTTCAATGCAGCTTTACTGACTGGTGCACAAAGATTTTCTAATTGCACAGACTATCAGACTATCAGACTATCAAAACCAGTCTTTGACTGTCACTGGCCCGGGATTATGACTGTGAATCCTAGTGTCCATGAACCAGCCAATGAAGGCCTCTCTAAGCTCAGCCCTCACGCTCAGGTGATGTGATCCAATCAATGGCTTTAGCATAAGGCCCATTTAAGATCCTTACAGGGACTTTAAACATATTTTCCATTCACTCTATGGGGGATATGTCTAAGCATGAATGACCAGTGTCTAAACGCCTCCTAATACCTCGTCATGCTACAGCAACATCATCAGCATCAGTAATAATAATAATAATAATAATAATAATACAAATAATACAAATAATAATAAGGATATTATTATTGTTGTTCATAATATTACAAATATTAATATTACATGACCTCTTAAATCTGTTGTAGAATTCACTCACACTTAAAAGCAGACACTATGTTTACATTAAGAAGGAGGTAGGGAGGGGTCGGCACAACTGAACATTGGGGAAGGGGGTTTGGGCAGGGGGGGCCGGCTCAAGAGCCCTGACGTCACAATGTGTTTCTCTTGTAGCCCATACCTGATTTGTTCTTGTACTCGATGTCATATCCGGTGATGGGGCTATTGCCGTCGAACACCATGTTCCAGTGTAGGGTGATGATGCGGTCCTGCACGTCGCGGATCTCCACCAGGGGGCTGTCGGGAGGCTCTGTGGGGTCAAAAACGGCCACAAGCTCAACAATAGACGCAGCAAGCAGCACTCACAACAACATACAGTAGCCTAGCACTTTAGCATAAACCATCAACAGGAGCCTGTAAGCCATATTTATCAGAATAGCATGTCTGTCTTTATGTGTGTAACGCAGGCTGAATTGAAAGTGGTGCATTTAGATGTATTGCTTATGTTAATATTTGATACACTGGATGGACCAGTAGTGGATGTTGAGCGGGAATAAAACCATTATGGGAACTGTAGAATTTGCACTTCATATCCAGACTCTGTTTGCAGGTTTAGGTGTTCTTGACCAAGTTGTGCTGACCCGCAGTGGGCGAGGGAGCAGCGATGAGAGCGACAACCTTTTGTGCTCGGAGTGACTAGCAGGAAGTACGCTGGGATTTAAGTACTCTCAAATCAGCCCCTAAGCACTACATGAACACAGGCCATTAACCATTAGTGTTCACCAGGCGGCTCTTAACTATGCTGCTGAACAGGCTGTGTTTGCTTAGAATGGCCTGCCTCCCCGCCAGCCAAGAGCATCCATATGTTGTTTAATTATGGGATGTCAGACATATTCAACTAAGGGGGGTGGGGGAGGGGGGGAGTATCTCACTCACCTTCCACTGTGAGCTGAATGATGCCTTTATCTTCACCGTAGGAGTTGATGGCATGGCAAGAGAAAAAGCCGGAATCTCCTCTTGTCGGACTCAGGATCTATAGATTTGAAAAAAAAGCTTTATTGTCTAACACTTATTAATTAAAACATTTCTTAGGTCAGAGGCTTATAGGGAACTGGTTCAATAGGAGAAGGTACTTTATGTAACAGTAGACATGAAAGAGTTTTTGTTAACAAATCATTGCAAGTCATACTGTTAACACAGATACTAGAACATGCACTCATTGCTAACAGAGTAAACCATACAGCAGTGAATATCCTAGAAATTCTGCCTACATAATCAGACCTCGATTTCCACTTCTTTATTTGGTTTTGTTCACTTTGGTTACCATGGTTCCGGTTAAAACTTCCCAGACATGTCTGCTTTAGTTTTCTTTTTCTGTCTCGCATATGAAAACAGAATATATCTCTGTTAAGCACTGAGTTTAGCCACTGCTGCTCCAGTCTATTGACCTGTGAGACACTCTTGCTTTCAAAGTTGCTAGTGCTACTGTATGTACTGTACTAAGCCCTTATGGGACTATGGCAGGCTTTCATTAAAACAAGAAAGGGTAAAAGCAGAGGGAGAGTTGCAAGCACTCGATAAGATACGTTTTCTTTTTCCTCAAGGGAAATGTATAGAATCTTTATAATGAGTTAATGACCCTTTCTCCATAGTCAAATGAAGTGTATGGGTGTTCTCTCTCTCTGTCTGTCTGTGTGTGTGTGTGTGTGTGTGTGTGTGTGTGTGTGTGTGTGTGTGTGTGTGTGTGTGTGTGTGTGTGTGTGTGTGTGTGTGTGTGTGTGTGTGTGTGTGTGTGTGTGTGTGTGTACACCTCACCTGTAGGGTGGAGTTGACCTCGTCGCTGACCTCATGCACATTGACCACATAGCGGCTCATCTCGGGGTTGATGATCTCCTTCTCCTTCTCCCAGCGGATCATGATGGGCTTCTCCCCTTTAGCCGTGCAGCTCATCTCCTTCTTCTTGCCCTTGGTGGCCAGCGTGGTGTTGGGGTACGACGTGATCATGGCAGGGACTAAG
>JAODXP020000021.1:26427666-26432666 GCA_027497455.2 Sardinella longiceps | reverse complement strand
GTGTGTGTGTGTGAGTGAATGCGTCTGCCAGTATGGGTGTTTGTGTAGGTGGGTGTGTGAGCTGTTATTTATCCTTCTGTGCCAGAACAGCACAGACTTTGGCTCACATAATAGCGAAGTCTGTGTGTGTGTGTGTGTGTGTGTGTGTGTGTGTGTGTGTGTGTGTGTGTGTGTGTGTGTGTATGCTTCTCCTGCATTAGCTTGATAAGAGCAGCAAAGGGAAATTAATGTGAACATCCAACACTCATCAAATGTTATCTCACACACGCACACACATCACACAAATCTCTCTCTTTTTCTCCCTCTGTCTCTCTCTCTTTCTCTCTCACAAACACACACACACACACATCACACAAATCTCTCTCTTTTTCTTCCTCTGTCTCTCTCTCTCACACACAAACACACATTCACATATCAAACACACACACACACACACACACACACACACACATAGAGGAGACAAGAAAGAAAGTCACACATGCATGCACACACATACAGAGAGAGAGAGAGAGAGAGAGAGAGAGAGAGAGAGAGAGAGAGAGAGAGAGAGAGAGAGAGAGAGAGAGAGAGAGAGAGAGAAGCATGCAGAAATATCCATCCTGAATATGAATGAATGCAGAAGGGTCTGGGTGGGGTGGGGGAAAGATGTGTCTCCCTTTGGCTGATTTGGGTTCTCCTCAGAGTCAGTACCTATTCCAGCACGTTCCTCTTCCCATGCCAGGTACCACCATTTATATGGGTTTGGAGTCAAGGCTTGTGCTCTGGTGAGCTAGTCAGCTTAGCCTCACCATTGCACCTCCATTGCACCCACTATTGTATTTTACTACACTATTATATGTTGATATTCTTCTATGGCTTTGGTTTCCTCAGCTAAATTTTGTAGCATACAGTCACCGAACAGAAATTGAAGGCAAAACCAATAGGTTGAAAGATCAAACAAAGCTTCCACCCACCACATAGTAAAGGTATGAGAAAGAGTAAAAAATAGGGAAGCATAAAGAAAGACGACAACAGAGAAAGAAAGAGAGAGCGAGAGACTGAGAGATGAGAGAGAGATGGCAGACCTGTCATGAATTAGAGTGAATTAAAACAGAAAGAGCAAGAGACAGAGAGATACAGGGAAAGGAAAGAGGGAGAAAGGGAGAGAGGGAGATGGACAGACACACTGAGAGAAAGACAGAGGGAGAGTGCTATCGTCTCATGGCCTCCTCCGTCGCCCTCTCAGCACACGCTAGGATGCGCTTGAGAAGAGCTCTTTGGGTTAAATGGAGGGGACAGAGGCTTTTGACCAGAAACACACACACACACACACACACACACACACACACACACACACACACACACACACACACACACACACACACACAGCCCAAGCTGCAGGACAGAACACATAGGAACCCAGTGAGCAGAGACCATGCAGCCAAGCATGATACTCACACACAACATACAAACAAACACACACACACACACACACACACACACACACACACACATCACCCATACAAACCCCAGGGCAAAGTAGACATTGAAGCTACCTCATTCACAGTAGGCCACTGTAGTCACATGCAGGTCATGTTACATAGCAAGTGTGTGTGTGTGTGTGTGTGTGTGGTTAGCCTCAGTCCACTCTAGTGCATGCATGCATCTGTATCTGTATATAGGGACCGGTCACACACACACACACATACACACACACACACACACACACACACACACACACACACACACACACACACACACACACACACACACACACACACACCCACACAATCTATAGTGAACATGAAATATGAACCTGCTTGGTGTCTGCCTATTTACATTACCTACACTTGGAAGCTAATCCCAGAACAGGGAATTCTATATGTTTGTGCAGTGGCACTGGCACTTACTGTATGCAATCTGAGATGCATTTGTGGCTCTGGCGCTCACACACACACACACACACACACACACACACACACACACACACACACACACACTGAGTGATGTGTCTACAGCTGATCGTTCCAACTGGCAAATGTTTCTGTGTAGCCTAGCAGCCACATGGCAACTGGTGGTACTAGCATTAGCGTAGCCCTGATAGCTGTCTGTCTTTCTATAGCCTAAATAGCATTTAGATGATATTTAGCTGAAGCATTATGGCATTTATGATGACTGGCATCTGCTGCCATTATTTATTTCCCTGAGCCCTCTCTCTGCTTCCCCGCAATTCATGAGTCTGTCCTAATGACCTGCTCATCAAAACCACTAACGGGATCAAACGCAGATGAGGTCTGATAATGAGCCTTGGGAATACGGGATAATGCTATAATAAGGGCCACTGTATCACTGGTGCTTCACACACACACACACACACACACACACACACACACACACACACACACACACACACACACACACTATAAGCTATTGTGTGTTTTGTTCATCTAGGAGAGGTTAACTTGGAGTCCCAGAGAACCACACTGGTGAAATGCATAGACAATGAGTAATAAATAGCTTTTTTCTCAATTAATTAAAGAAAAGATTTTTTTGTGTGGAATATCTTGGTGTAGCAAATGATTAGCTTAGTTGTAAATATACTTATTGACAGTCGTATTGTATGCTTAATAAAAGCTACAACAGAATGATCTATCATGTCTCGGTGGAGACAGACAACCAAGCTCATACAAAAATTCCAACCTCCGCAGCTTATTCAACAAAATCATGGCAACAGTCATAATGACACACACCCAGTGAGGATGGAGAGACAGAGAGAGAATAGGAGAGAGAGAGAGAGAGAGAGAGAGAGAGAGAGAGAGAGAGAGAGAGAGAGAGAGAGAGAAGAAAAGCATAGTGAGAGAGAAAGAGGAGGATACTAGAGAAAGATACTGTCTGGGATAGAACATGACATATCTCAATGAATAAAACAATAGAAGGAAGAAACAGGGAAAAAAGTTGAAAAGACAGAAAGAGTGACAGAGAGAAAGAGAGAGAGGATGAGTGCACCAGGGATACAAGAAGTCCATGAAGAGACAGACAGACAGACAGATACAGACAGACTTACTTTTGACGGTGAAGTACATGGACTTGCTTATGTCGGTTCCAACGTCATTGCTGACTTTACACAGATAGTAGCCACTGTCTTCCTGCAGAACGTGCTTGATGAGCAGAGAACCGTTCTCCAACAGCTGGATGCGGGAACCCGAGTTCAGTTGGATGGGCTGGAACTGAGGAACACCTTTACCTGAGAAACAAAGATGGAGGACGGAATGTTGGTGCCGCTGGCCAAACTTCATACTGCAGCGTTGTATACAAATAATCTGGTTACTTCAAAAGATTTATATACAGTTCTAAACACAAGCACAATAACAACATCCACAAATATGGGTCTACAAATCTGTTATAAGTGGACACAAATCTGGTATGTATGGATGATACAGGATACATACTGTGCAATGAATAACTGACATTAAGCTAAATTTCATTACATTTCAAAAGAAAAGAACATTGTAGAACTGGTTTGTAAACAGTAAATGAAGCATGGGCCTATTGTAACTATTCTGGTGTACTAGCAGACAAATACAGACTCTACTTGTCTGCTTTCAAACAGTCAGGGCAGTCAGCTCTGAAGGTAAACAGATGGCAGACAAAAGAGTGCATCACCAGCACAAGAAAGAAATGTACAAAAACAAAAACACAGAGAAAAAAATGTACCACCAGAAAAAAAAATGTAAACATCTGCCCAAGACAAGGGGATGACCTCTGACGTAAATGATTACACAAGGCTGACGGGCTGAGCGGTGGGGAAACACGTCTTAGAATTAAAAATTGGGGGAAACTCCCCAAATCTGTGCATGTAACTCCTCTGGAACAAAGCCTCATCTGGTAGTCCAGCCGCTCTTACATAAGGCATCTGAGGATTAGGCTTGCCTCATTGTGTGATAACATATGATGGCTTCCTGATTGGATTGAGAGATTTGCTTGTGAAAGATGTTGGAGATTTTGCTACATTATACTGTGGATTAAGACAGGGGTTAAAAATCGAGCAATACATGCTTAAATATTGTTTGTGTGTATGTTGGGGGGCGGGGTGGGGGAGATTTCCCAAGTTCCCATACAGAACAAAGTGTATTATTGTGTGTGTGTGTGTGTGTGTGTGTGTGTGTGTGTGTGTGTGTGTGTGTGTGTGTGTGTGTGTATGAAAGAGAGGGCAGAGAGAAAAAAAATGAAGACCGACAGATAGCAAGCTGGACAGATGTATAAGATTGTGTGTGTGCTTAACATGTAATAGACAGTAGCAGCTCGTCTGCATAAAGGTCGTCTACTCTATAGCCAGCTCCTCTGCTCTCATCTGCCCCTTGTCCAGCTGCTGCTCCGGTCATCCTGGCCTCTGTAGGATCAGTGGACATGACTCACACTGTCCACTCAGATCTCCACTCAATGCACACACACAGGCCAGGAGATGGACAAAGGGAATGGGAAAAGAGAGAGAGAGAGAGAGAGAGAGAGAGAGAGAGAGAGAGAGAGAGAGAGAGAGAGAGAGAGAGAGAGAGAGAGAGAGAGAGAGAGAGAAAGACAGAGAGATCTGTCAGATTTATGAAATTGATAAGAGAGATTAAGAAAGAGAAGCGAAGAAGGACCAAGGAAAGGGAAAGAAATACAAATATAGAGAGAGGAAAAGAAAGAAAGAGAATGAAAGAGAAAGAGTGAATGAGAGAAAAAGAGAGAGATCTGTCAGAGTGATGGAAGGGATGAGAGAGATTAAGAAGAAGAGAGAAAGAAAGAGAAGAAAGACCAAGAAAAGCAGTAAAGAAATAGAGAGAGTAAAAGAGAGAGAGCAAGAAAGATGGGGGGAAAGCATGGGCGAGACAGAAGCAAACTGTAAAAGATAGATTAAGAGGGTGAATAAGAGACACATGGATGAACAGAGACAGTGAGAGAAAGAGAGAGCGAGAGAAAGGGGGGGGGGGGTGAAACAGACAGCAGGGCTACACATATGTATACCCCCCACCCCCAAATCC
>JAODXP020000021.1:26405166-26422666 GCA_027497455.2 Sardinella longiceps | reverse complement strand
GTCCCATGCGGTAGTGGCCCAGGTCCGTGATGGCCTCTTCGTCCAGCGTCCAGGTGACGGCCGGCCGCGGCGTCCCCTTCACGTTGCACACCAGAGACACTGGCTCGTTCAGACCCACCATCCGCTCGCTGAAGGCCGACAGGATCTTTGGTGTGCCGTCTGGAGATCGTCAGGACACCCATGGATGGAGGGATGGATGGATGGATGGCCGGATAGGTGTTTAGGTGGAGGCAGGGTAGGTGGAGGTGTTTGGATGTTGAGAGGAAAGAAGAAAAATATACAATGAGCAAACAGGTGAGTAGAATAGGAGCCACATTTCAGAAACACAACACACATTTTATTAACACAACATTCCCCTCATGAACATGTTGATTTTGGGCCTTATATTGCGCACTCATACTAATTTCACTGAGATAAGACCTGTGTTCTTCCAAATGAAGCCCAAACCACTCTCCTCACTCTCATTTCCAGAAAAACCAAAGATGCAGAGGCCGCCCCCATGCAGCGATTCTAATCAGACATAAAACCTGATGCGTCCGCGCGCGCACACACACACACACACACACACACACACACACACACACACACACACACACACACACACACACACACAGACATACGTCTGTTGTTTCTTTTTTTCTCCTTCTTCCGTGTTCTTTTGCCTTTATCCCCTGTTCTTTTTCAAGGGCACTTAGAGAGATGAGTGACTGCAGATGGCCAATGGGGGGCTTTGAAATCTGGGTCCTCTGTGCCTCTCTGATAACCCTGGGTTGCTCAACATCATTATAGATTATCAATATCCTCTTTATACAGTTCCGTGGTCAAGGGAGGCAGTTGCCCTGGCAACCGGGCGCAGGTAAGCAGTCTCAGGCCGGCGGAGGAAATCCAATAATGGCGTCTGTGCTGCAGCTCTCTCTCTCTCTTTCTCTCACTCTCTCTCACTCTCTCTCTATCTCTCTCTTTCTCTCATTCTCTCTCTATCTCTCTCTTTCACTCTCTCACAACAGGTTTATTATCACGCCAGGCACATAGCGAGCAGCGGCACGTGAACATTTGTGCACACACACAAGTGCACATGCACGTGCACACACACACACACACTGCTCAACCACACAAAATCACATATAGGCTACCATAACTTCCCAATTCCGCAGTTAATACGAAATATCCTGAGGTCGAGCTATACCTTCCAATGCATTTTCTTTTCTTCATTCTACTTTCTTTTGAAATCACAAGCTAATGCTGATGCATTAAGAGTAATGTGCAAATTGCACTTAATACATGCAATTAATACATATGTGTGTTCAATGCACGTTTCAGTTTTTTAGGGCATAAAACATTGAAATTATGTTTATACATGCAGCTTACATTACAGTACAAAATATACAGTAGGCCTACTACGCACAAACACACCAGCACAGAAATGTGCACATAGCTGTGTCAGAGCTGTGATCTTTGACATACGGTTCTAACAAATTACATTTACAGTATTCAAGGCCTAAGTTTGACAGTTCAAAGAAATGGTCTGATGAACTTAATAGGGCTAATGATAAGCATATTTCATATTCAAAATAGATTATACACATTCATTTAGCCTATGAACTAGTTAACAAACCTTCTGAAATTAATCTGATACCGGTATTAATATAGCAAACCTCTACATGTTTATTACTGTAAATGCAGAAAAAAAGATTTTAGGTCAAAATTCAACTACCCACCTTCCAAGATGACCTGTGCAAAATCCTGGGCGGACATCTTCGCCTTTCTAGCAAAGCACTGGTACACCCCTCCGTCACTCTTGACCATCCCGTCCATCACAAGCGTCTCCTGGTTGGCTCCTTTCTCACGGTAGATCATCTCCCCGTTGCGGTACCAGGACAGCTCGTACTTGTCGGAGCCGGTCACCATGCAGGAGAGGGACACCTGGCTGCCCACACTGCTCTTCAGGGTGTGGGGACTCACTACCACCTTCAGGGGCTCTGGAAGCGCCAACAGACAGGAGGAGGAGGAGGACAAGAGGGAAGTTAACAACATTGGAATATGAATCGACCAGAAGAATCTAGCAAGACTCATTGTTAGATGTCTAAAAGTTGGTTGAGCCAGACTCATTGTGAGCTCTCTAAAAGGTTTTCTGCTTTTCCTGTGTTTCTGCTACTGGCCAGCCCTTAAATATATTTGTAATATTTGTAAATTGTAATAACATTCAACATTAAATTGCTACAGTACATACAAGGATTTTAGTTTAAAAGAATCAGAAATGTTGAATATCGTCATATATGAATAGCAACAGAATGTCGATACCCACTTCAAATTGTTCTGTATCGTCATTGCTATTTGAGTTACTATGCTAATTAGTTGCCAAATTGCAACAAACAATGAAAAAATGTCCACTTCTGCGACCATCACCATTATGAGTCAGTGTGATCCCCCCGTCTAAAACTCTACTTCCCAGAGGTCTTTATGTCACGTCTCAGTGTGAAGAAGGTGACCTGGGAATGGGATTGAGGGCCACATAGAGGTGAAGGACATGAGTGGATTATGGCACTGGTGTAGCTCTCGTGGAAACTCACATGGGGCAGGAGTGCCACTTACTTCATTAGCATGGCTGAAAATGGCTCCCTATGGCTGGTCAAGACCTTCATCTTCTATTAGCAGTAATGTCACTAAGATCACGTGACATTGGTTCAGATAGATGCACGTTCAATCAGTCATTCAATGGATCAACAGGGAGATTTTAAGACGACTTACGTCCTAAACTGTTGAAAATCCACTGACGGCGCTTAGCAACTTGATCCCTCATCAATGACATTGACTTCAATTCACTAAGAACTCTTAGACATGTGCTCCTGTTGAAGGGAGGAGGGTGTCCTCCAGTCAATTTGGTCATGCCCACTACAGACAGGGAAAGTAGCCAAAGTGCTAAAGGCCTATAGATAGACTACTGTCTATTGCTACAGATAACATCATAACTGTTTAGCTTGTATATTATATATAACGTTGAATGATGCATTTTGCAAACCCTCAAGCTCCGAAGTTTCCTGGTAAGATCACAATACCGTATCTAAGCACTGATCTTCAACTAGTACGTAATCCTACAATAGATCCATTGAAGTGTGAAGTATGGCATTGGTGGCCAAAATAAGGCCCGGGGGACAATTGCGGTCCTTTGCTATCTTTAATGCAGCCTGCCATGATGACTAGTCTATAAAAAAGGTAATATTGTCTGTTGTCACATTAAAGTAATATTAATATTAGGTATAGTTCACTTGAAATTGGCTTTCTATTGGCCCTTGGCTGCTTAGATTTTTCAGTAGACAGAAAAAGTTTTACCACCCCTGGGGCTATAGGCTTGGTCCTACTCAATCCACTCAATTTAAGAGGGCATTGTTGGGTCACAAGGTTTGTTTGGGAGGACATGTCATTCTCTAAACACCTTCACAGAGTACATATTTACTCTAGGTCTGAAAATGTAGGCTGCCATTTTCTGAACTATTATAAAATGTCAACAACATCAAAGCTGTATACTGATTGGAGGGAAATGCTAACAGAACCTTAAAAATCCTTCAAATGGGCAGAAGTCAACATAGCCTCCAGCCTGCAGTTAACTGGAAGTGTCACTCAATCAACGCATTAGCATGCTGGTGTAAATTAAAGCCTTTGGCATCATTGACTCAATGACATTTACACCATCACTGGACCATAAGCTATTAGCAATTAGCACTGTGGCTAAGCAAAAAGGGAGGCCATGGGAAGCAATAGCACATTAGCATTGGTGTCCCAAACCACACAGGAACACCCAGGATTGAGCCTGATCTGAGGTAATTTCCCAAGCCCAATCTCTCTTCAATCCACTTTCATATCAAATGTTTTCTCAATAAAGCAAGAGAAGATAAAAAAAACTATACGTACAAAACATAAAGAAATATGATAGAAACCATTTTGACTTACGCTTGACCTGCAGCTGCCCCACCCTGGCTGCATTGCCCAGGGAGTTCCACACCTCGCACACATAGCTTCCAGCGTCGCTAGGCCTCACATTCTCAATTAGCAGGCCTGTGCTGAGCTGCCGGAACCGGCTGTCCCGCTCCAGGGGGCTGTTGTCCTTCAACCAGCGGTACTTTGGGGCTGGGTACCCTGTAGCCTTGCAGGGCAACTCCACCCGGTGGGAAACCATGACTTCCCTCCGGTCGAAGCCATCCAGGATCGTTGGCTCTGAGTTGATGGGTTCTGGTAGGTGGGAGATGAGATGTGGGCGGTCCATGTTAACAACAGCATTGGGAAAATCAAGTGTATTTGAAAGATTTATCTTTCAAGAAATGAACTTAGTGGATTGTGGATTGGTAGTGGATTGTAGGAGACCGCAGTATGTAGGAGCATATGATTATCATAACCCTACTCCTACGATGGAAAAAAACCCTACATTGTGTTTAAAAATGTCAGTCTCTCTCTCTCTCTCTCTCTCTCTCTCTCTCTCTCTCTCTCTCTCTCTCACACACACACACACACACACACACACACACACACTATGATCACTTTATGTTTAGTCTTATTCAAGAACACTCATAAGTGGAGTAATGCAAAATCCAGTCTCATCTACCACCTGTGACACATGCACCAGGGCTAACATTGCGTGCATGCGTGCGTGCGTGTGTGTGTGTGTGTGTGTGTGTGTGTCCAGGTACATCTTGCAGTAACATATTCTCGAGTAAATAACGGTGTTCAATGAGGACTGACATAATGACTAGGTGTTTTCAAGAAAACAATATAAAAACACACTCAATTCCTTCATCACTCATTGATGATGT
Source organism: Sardinella longiceps (assembly GCA_027497455.2). Classification (NCBI taxonomy): domain Eukaryota; kingdom Metazoa; phylum Chordata; class Actinopteri; order Clupeiformes; family Clupeidae; genus Sardinella; species Sardinella longiceps. The sequence continues at coordinate 26,417,861 of JAODXP020000021.1, read as the reverse complement.
AAAAGCCTAAGTGCTGATAGTAGGCCTACTGTACACACCTGTTACTGTGAGTCGGGCACTGTTGCTCTGCCTGGTCTCCCCAGTGTAGCGATGCCGCGTCAAGCAGCGATAGTTCCAGTTCCCGTCATCCGTCACCACGTCCAGGATATACAAGGCTCCCGTGGGTGTGATGTGAAATCTGGGGTCTTTGGAGAGAGAGAAGAGAGGTAGAGAGAGAGAGAGAGAGAGAGAGAGAGAGAGAGAGAGAGAGAGAGAGAGAGAGAGAGAGAGAGAGAGAGAGAGGGAATAGGAGGAGACAGGTACAGTGAAGAGTAAATGTGGACAGACAGATTGAAAGAGAAGTGAAGTGACAGAGAAAGAGAGAGAGAAATGGAAATAGAGTGTGGGAAAAGAGATTGGGAGATTGGATACAGCAGCAGTGGAGAGAAAAAGAGAAGGAGGGAGGGAGGGAGAGAGAGGGAGAGAAAAAAAAGAAAGAGTTAATAAACGATAACATTCACACAAATCATAAGCATTCAGTGTGACTAGGCATCATCATTAGAGCAAGTGCAGCGGTGTTGGCTGGCGCTGTAACTCCGCTCTCTGTTATGCATGGCAGCCAATTACTCTGTGTGCTTCCCTTCCCTCCGCTTCCCTCCGCTCCGCTCCGCTACAGCGAGGATTCCCTCCGCCAGATGTGCTCCTGCCTCTGGCAGCCACACCGATGGGGAGACGACTACGACAACGACGACAACGGGGCCCTTTGATATCCCAACAACCCCCCACCCCGCCCCTCGCAAACATCACTGGGTGATCAAACCCTTCTCTCGTTTCAGGGCGTCACTTGAAGTTCACCCCGCGCGGTGGTGTTATGTTAATTCAGCAGGATCAAACTGCAACGCTGTACCGGATTGTCAGCTCCCATCGAGGAGGAGTAGTGAGTTTTCTTTATTCTTTCTTTCCTTTTTTTTAACACCTGCGTTAGCACGCTAATGCACTAGCCTCCAGGGGGGAGGGCGGGTGTCGGATCTGATTGAGGAGGAAAAAAGCAATTTGTGAACAGTTGTCTTTGCATGCTTGTGTGTTCATGGACGCAAAGAGACAGCACTGCGTCAGGAAACCACCAGGGCCTCGTGGATTTCCCCATAAGCCGAAGGAAGCTCCCCGGATAGGACAAGACAGGGGGGACAGGGGACATAAGAAAGAGCATAGAGGTAGTGAGGTAAAATTAGTCTGGATGGATCATGAGTAAATTTAAATTAGTAGTTTTAATGAAGAAAAAACTGTTTATTTGTTTGGGCCAAATTAAGATTTTTTTGTTGTTGTCAATCGATGGATTTTTTTTGATTGATTTTATTGATTCTTTTTTTATGTTTACTGTATTAAAGAAAATAATATATAGTTGAGCAGGTTATCCTAGGTTAATTGTGGTGGGACCAGTAGGCCTTTACCTAAGACAGGGGCAGGATATCATTTCAGTCACATTAATTCAATTGAAGATTTCATACTTGTGTTTGGTTTATGGATAAAGGATACATTTATTTCTGTTTATATTTGTATATTTTGCCAGCTGTTTAGAGGCATATGCTACAAGTACAGCTATTCTGGGCTATGCATAATTAAGTTAATTAATTAAGTTAATTAAGTACATTGCATGAAGGTCCCTAAAATAGAACAATATAATTAGGTGCTTTTTAATCATTTTGTTTTATTTTGAACAGTCAAAAGAACAAAACAAGAGATTTTTAAAACATATGTAGGATGAATTGCAGCAGCCATGACGGCACACGGCAGCAGTAACTTCCTATCCACAGTCTTTGAGACACAGCAGTACAGCAGCCTATATGCTGCATGGCAACAGTCTGAGTCACAGCAGCAATAGCCTATGCTGCATGCATGCCCCCAGTCTTTGAGATACAACAACAGTAGCCTGGACTGCATGCAGAGTCTTTGAGGCACAGCAGTGCAGTGCAGTAGCCTATATGCTGCATGCATGCCCACGCTCTTTGAGACAGCAGTTGCCTGGACTGCATGCCCACAGTCTTCGTCAGACAAACATCACAGAGATCAGAGGCAGATTCACCTCTGAGACATGGCACCTACAGTACAGGCTCCTCCATCACACACACACACACACACACACACACACACACACACACACACACACACACACACACACACACACACACACACACACACACACACACACAGCACCTATTGGTATCTTTCCCATCATCATAACTCATTTTATCCCAAAATGTTTTATTCTAAATAAATAAAACACTAACACATACACACAAACAAACACACATGCACACACCCAGCTCTCTAGTACTGTCGTCTGTCGGCCATAACACCAGCTGACAACAACAACACACACACACACAACGCCTCACACTCATACATAAAAAGGAGGAAGCCATCTATCTTCTGTATCAACAGCCTCTCTTTGTTTATCCATATGGGTTTTTAATCTGTGCATCCAACCCTCTGTGTTAGACTACAAACAAGCTCAAGATCTGGAGAGAAGGAGAAATAAACGACGACAACAAAAACAAAAACAAAAACAGCAAACAAGCCAGCAATACAAACAGACGCTGTGCGATCCGCTGCAGCGACACTGGCTGGGACTCCACTGAGATCAAAAGCAGCGGGGGAGAGAGCCAGTTGAGTGGTTAATCGGCAAAATGGGCATGCTTAATATTTAATGTTGATACATATAAACTGACAAATTGACCTTGTGGCATAAATGGGAGGAGGAGGGAGGAGAGAAAAATAGAGAGAGAGAGAGAGAGAGAGAGAGAGAGAGAGAGAGAGAGAGAGAGAGAGAGAGAGAGAGAGAGAGAGAGAGAGAGAGAGAGTCTGCAGTTATTGTAAGCGGTGACCTAGTTAGAGTCCAGGATTTTATATCCTGCAGGGGTTTGAGCTCCTGGTTCAAATGCAGTTGTGCTAGACAGGCAAACAGCAAAGGAACTGGGGGGATGGATGTGTGTGTGTGTGTGTGTGTGTGTGTGTGTGTGTGTGTGTGTGTGTGTGCAAGCGGCATGCATGTGTGTATTGTGTTTGTGTTGCGTTTGCATGCAAGAAGAGGTTGGAGAGTTCAAATGCAACCCTTGAAAAGAGCATGACGCACACACACACACACACACACACACACACACACACACACACACACACACACACACACACACTGCAGAGGCGCTGATAATTCCATGACAGTACTGAATAAATCAGACACTCGTTTCATCTCTTGCCTTGTTTACATCTATTGCCACCACAAACAACCTAAGCTATGCAGTATGCAAATGACGCACAAACAGATGTAATTTTTCATAAACAAGAAAATTACATTTACACAATGTGCATTTACACAAACATCAAACGTCTAGAGCGGTCTGACACAAACTATCGCGGTCTGGCAGGTAATAGTCTATTCAAAAATCAACTGATAATTCTCTCTGTGCAGCTGCCTGTGTTTGGTTGGGAGGAGAAAGTGAGAGAGATAGAGAGAGAGAGAGAGAGAGAGAGAGAGAGAGAGAGAGAGAGAGAGAGAGAGAGAGAGAGAGAGAGAGAGAGAGAGAGAAAGAGAGAGAGAGCGGTGTTCTTGGCTTGGTGTTGGAGGAAAGAGACAGAGGACTAGCAGTGGATCACTGGCCCAGCCAGACAGTCAACACAATGGCTTCCATATTACTGCTTTTATCTTTTCTCCCTTACTCAACCCCCCTTTCCTCTCTCTCTCTCTCTCTCTCTCTCTCTCTCTCTCTCTCTCTCTCTCTCTCTCTCTCTCTCTCTCTCTTCCTCACCCCGCCCCATTTCTCCCCCTACTCTCTCCCAGCTCTGTGTGTCTAGCTGTCTAGTAGTCTGTCTGTCTCTGCAACGCACCCACCACCCATCCGCCACCCCACCCCTTCTTCTCCTTTTCCCCTACGCCCCCCTCTCTCTCTCCCTCTCTCCCTCTCTCTCTCTCTCTCTCTCTCTCTCTCTCTGACACGCTCTGTCTCTGGGCTGCCTGTTTTATTCTGCTCCAGAGGCCTCTGATCCTCCACTGCAGTTTCTGCCCCCCCACCCCCCCAAACCCTCCACCCCTTGCTCCCTGACTCTCTCTCTCTCTCTCTCTCTCTCTCTCTCTCTCTCTCTCTCTCTCTCTCTCACACACACACCTTCTGAGAGCTGCGAGCTGGGAGCCGAGAGCTGAAGGCTGAAATCTGAAAGCTGAAAGCGTGCCTCCGTCTCCAGACACGGTGAGCAGCAGCAGCGGTGCAGCTCTCGGCTCCAGCAACTACACGTGTAACCCGCCACACTCCCAGACAGACAGACAGACAGAGCAGAGCAGAGGAGAGGAGGAGAGAAGAAGAAGAAGAGAGGAGAGGAGAGACTAGAAGAGAAAAGGCTTTCAGATGCCACGTCAAGGGATGTGACAGGAGTCGAGCAGAGGTGCCAGAATACATGATAGGAACGGTTACACATACTACACACACACACACACACACACACACACACACACACACACACACACACACACACACACACACACACACACACCACACAGCATATACACAAGTATCAAGCATGTACATTTTGCACATATGCACACACACTCGCTCACATACAGTATCTCAAGACAACACATACGTGCATAAGGAAGGATTTTGTTGCCGCCGGATACATACATATCACACAAACATACTCACACATATCACACACACGTACACACACAAGCATGAGAAGCTGGAAAATGTGCACACTTATGGTCCACACACACACACACACACACACACACACACACACACACACACACACACACACACACAATGTGATGGATGCACTTCACACAAACACACACGCGCATACACACTCACACTACACACACACACACACACACACACACACACACACACACACACACACACACACACACACACACACACACACACACACACACCAACACCCTGCCCAGAGAGAGGTGTTGGTAGTCCAGTATGTCTGCTGCTGCTGCTGCTCTAGAGCCTTTTGTGAAGGTAAGGAGAGAAAGAAAGACTGGAGGAGAGACAGAGAGAGAAAGAGAGAGAGAAAGAGATGAAAAAGGGAAGGAGGGAAAGAGAAAGATAAAGAGGGATAGAGAAAGAGAGAGAGTGTGTAGAGGAGTGGAAGAAAGAGAGCTTCTATCTGCAGCCAAGCCTAATCTGATCACTGGCACTTTAGCTGGGCCCAAATCGAATGGCTCCTGACGCCTACACTTAGTATGCTAAACGAGAGACTGCACAGAAGAGAGAGAGAGAGAAGAGGAAGAAGCTATAACAAGAAAGACAGCTGACAGACAGAGAGAGTTGGACAGACAGACAGACAGACAGAGAAAGAGAGAGAGAGAGAGATTATGTATATGTGTGTGTGAGTGAGAGAAAGCGCATGAAAGAGAGAGAGAGAGAGAGCTCAAGACAGACAGACAGGCAGACAATGAGATTGAGTATATGCTTGTGCCAGAGGGAAAAGGAGAATGAGTGTGAATGTGAGCAAGAGAGAGAAAGAGAGAGAGAGAGAGAGAGAGAGAGAGAGAGAGAGAGAGAGAGAGAGAGAGACAGAGACAGACAGACAGACAGAGAGAGAGATTGAGTATGTTTGTGCGAGAGGCGAGAGGAAAAAAGAGAGAGGGAGAAGAGAGATGGGGAACCACTCCCTCTCTGCAGCCTATTGTGTGCATGCATGGTGCAGCTGGATGCTGCTGACAATACACTGACTGGTGGCTTCCAGTGAGGAGGCAGCCTCCTCTATTCTCCCTCCACTCACAGCTAGCACTGCACAGCCCACTGGATTAGCACTGGATGCCTTTATTGCATACAATTAAACACACCTCTAGTTAGCACTGTATGCATAGGATCCATAGGATTAGCTTTCATTTCACACAATTCATCAGTCCTCTAGTAGTTACAGGACTACAACTACAAGAATGCATCCTGGTCCATAGAATGTGTACTAGATGCCACATTTCATACAATTCATCAGTAATCTAGTAGTTACAGGACTACAACTACAAGAATGCATCCTGGTCCATAGAATGTGTACTAGATGCCTACATTTCATACAATTCATCAGTAATCTAGTAGTTATAGGACTACAACTACAGGAATGATCCATAGGATGATTTGTACTGGATGCCTTCTTTTCACACAATTAATCAGTCCTCTAGCAGTCACATACTACAGGAATGAATCCTAGATCCATAGGTTTAGTACTCTATGGCTACATTTTATACAATTCATCCGTAATCTAGCCGTTACAGGAATATAACTACATCCTGGCCTGACATATATTGAACACAATGGCTCAAAATGTCTGCCACCATCCTTGGATCTGTGCTGTAAACAACCAAGAATAAACATGTGCATTTGATGCTAAGAAAAGCTCAAGGGTGCCAACAGCAGGTCAGATGAGAGCTTAGAGTGCTGAGGGATTATGGTTTATTATTTATTTATCTATTTATTTGTTTATTCCACTTACTGGTATCTTTGTACAGTTACTACAAGGTTTTCTGACAACATTTCTTGTTGTTTTGCTATAGTTATATCATGTATGTGTTATGAAAGGTGAAATATTACTGTAAGAATGATTTATTTGATGTGATGTGATGCTTCCAATCTAGCACCTACTGAGGGGTCATTTAGATGGCATCCATCTTGAAGACACACTGTGTGAATAAATACCTGCTTATACCACAAAACTGCATTCATACTTAAAACAGCATACTACAAAACTCCACTTACACTACAACCTGCACATCATGAAGCTGCACTTCAACTCAGCTTGAATAAAAAGTAGTTAATATCTATTATGATAATGATAATCAGGATGTATGCAGTAAATACTGTAGAATGCTGAATGCTATTCTCCAAACAGCATGGGGGGGGGGATTACATGACTGTTTTGGCTGTCCACCCAGAGTGTTATTCTGATGTTATTTAGAGGTTGCCCACGTGTTGACCGTGGTAGCCTACTATGGCCTAAGCGGCCCGTGGACATTGAACCCGACCCTTACGGCTCCTAGAGGCTGTGATGGCAGCCATAACTTGCCTTGTGTTGCGTGAGGGATTAGAACTCCACGGGTGTACAGAGATTAAGGCCAAGGAGTGAAGCCAGGCGTCTGCACACACACACACACACACACACACACACACACACACACACACACACACACACACACACACACACACACATACGGAGAGACTACGTCACAACTCATGCCCTCAACACAAAACATCCAAACAAACCAGGACATTGGCTAAAGACACCAGGGCCAGCCACGTCATCGTCACACAAGGCAACAACAACGCCGTAACATCCCAATAACCTCCAAACCCAATGGAATACAGGTCAAGGAATGGATGCCAGGCATCAGCACGTACACACACACACACACACACACACACACACACACACACACACACACACACACACACACACAAACACTTGTCATTACGTCACAAAACATCCCCACACCAGAACATTCCAAAGAACATCATAACACAACCCAGCATGACCCGCAGCCAAGAACAGCAGAGTCATCACTGTAGTTGGCACCATCACCAAAAACATCCACACACACACACACACACACACACACACACACACACACACACACACACACACACACACAATCAAGCAACAGAACGTGTAGTAGCACACTGTGACGTAAGACATTTCAGTCCAACAGTCCTGCTTAGAAAAGAACGCATATGTGAAGACGTCTACAGTACAGTGTTTGCGCATGCATGTGTGTGTGTGTGTGTGTGTGTGTGTGTGTGTGTGTGTGTGTGTGTGTGTGTGTGCATGTCAGGGTGAGTGTGTGAGAAAGACAGAGAGAGAATAGACTGATAGAATGACGATGAGTACTTCATCATTTGCAATCTACCACTGTAAGTCAGTTAGTGTGTGTGTGAGTGACTCCAATAAGGACTGAACAGTTCATCAAATTCAAGTCTGAACAACCCAATCAAGTATGCAAATGATCCAGCACTTCATATTTCACAACATTATGGCTCCAGAGTGCAGGAGAGGCCGGGAGAGCAACAGTACAGGAACTATGTGGGTTTGTCTCAACTGACAAAACACACACACACACACACACACACACACACACACACACACACACACACACACACACACACACACACACACACACACACACACGTGCCTTTGTCTGCCTTTGAGCCCCCCCCCAACCCCCCATCCTCTCTCTCTCTCTCTCTCTCTCTCTCTCTCTCTCTCTCTCTCTCTCTCTCGCCCTCTCTACCTCACTCTCTCTCTACCACTCTTCCTCGCCTCTCCTCTCTCTCTCCATCTCTCTTTCTTTTTCCCCTGTTCATGAATTAATCACCACAGCGGTGCAGGGTGCTGGACCACAATGCAGCACAATAGACTGTCAGTAGCGCCTGCCTGCCTGCCTGCCTGCCGCACCAGCATGCCATCCAGCACACACAGCCTCACACAGGAGGGGGGATCACTTTCTACTGGGGGAAGAGGTTGCCTTTTTTGCTGCTTCTTCTTCTATATGATTTTCTATTGTTTTTTGTTTGTTTGTTTGTTTTGTTTTGTTTTGTTTTTCCGGGGTTGTTTTAATCTCCTTAAAGATTATCTCTGATCAAGGCCATCGTCAACAGTGCTGAAAACCCCACAAATGTATTTACATGTATACGTTTATTGCATACATTGATTACACTTTTCAGATTACTCTTGTTAAGATGATACAGCATAAACAAGATGCAGTACGTAATCTGAGGACAAAGTTGAAACAGCTGTAGTTTTTAAGTCCCACAGATGATGACTTTGTGTTTCAGACAACAAAGCCTTTAATCATCATCACAACAGAAACAGAAATGTTCTATTTTTAGCAACGCTTCCCATTAAAAAAGCATTTAGTCATTATGGGATAAAGGCCAAGGCAACTATCCTCCGCTTGAGGACTGTGCTTGGTGGCCACTGGACACAAATATAAGGGTAAATCCATGCAAAGCTCCTTCTGAATGCAAAATTTGAGAATTTGTCTGTATTCAGCAGCAGTAGTAGTTACATCTAAAACTATCCATAATAACTAAACAATCCTATGCTTTTTCATGCTCTGAGAAATTCTTTATATTAAATGTCACCTCCAAAACCACTGGAAATGCCCATCAACAGCTTTTTTTGCAGATATGAAGTGTGGTCTGCAGTCTTATACTGTGCCATTGCAACCCATATACAAGTATGGGCTGAATTCCCGTGCACTATTATGACTGTTGTTAATTATTGTATGTTTTTATTTCATTTTATCATTCTTTCCCCTTCCGACGGCACTCCAATGACCTTGAACAAATGGGCTATGCGTTAAAATTCTCCAGAAAATTCTTTTAAGAAGCAGCCAAGCATCATGTGCGGCACCTGCTACACCCATGGGACCAGTTATATAGCCACCGATTCCGCTCTACTTCTGGGCCGGCTCTGAGCCGCATGCGCCACCATCCCCTAGCCTATCATGGCCCATGCCTGCGGTGTCTGCCTCCTCAGCGCCTGCCTGCCTGCCTGCCTGCACTCTCTTTTCAGTTTGAGCGTTTGAGTCGCAGCCATCCAGGCTGCATCATAAATCATTCAAGGCCGCTGCAAACCATGCAAAAAATGCCCAGCTGCCACACCACCATTGCATTCATATTTAAAAGGGCAGAAACGCGCACCATCCAACTCAAAACCCTCCCGTCTACCCCCCCCCCCCACCCCCCAACCGTTTCCCCCTAGAGAGAACACACACCATGCTTAGGGTTGCTTGGAGTTGCCTGGGGTTGAGCTCCACAGAGCTGTGCTAACAGCAGCCCTTTAGCCTAGCGCTAAATGGATGAAACCTGAACTCCACTCCAAAGCAACACTGTTGTCAGATGCATTTCCAGATGTGACACAGGCGGCTGCCAGATGCATCTTGCATATGCAACAACTGTTCAGCAAAACTGCGCAATCTGTTGCACGGGTCTTGGACTGCATACTGTGTATTACAGCACTATATCCAGTATAGTATCAACATTTACATAACAAAATGGTGCTGTGTTTGTCTGCTGAATTGTGTGAGTGTGTGTGTGTGTGTGTGTGTGTGTGTGTGTGTGTGTGTGTGTGTGTGTGTTTGTGTGTTTGTTACTCATGGGTGCTCCCCATACTGTCTGTATAGCCGCAATACTGTATGTGTGCTTGTGTGTGTGTGTGTGTGTGTGTGTGTGTGTGTGTGTGTGTGTGTGTGTGTAAATATATCCAGTCGACACATTTGATTCATCTTGACCTACTAGTACCTGAGTGAACCCTGACACGGATTGCAGCTAAAGCTAGACAGGATCTGTTGGATCTTTGCCAGATCCCAGCCGGACCAGGGCCAGACCTGGCTGGAGAGTGAGCAGCTGATTATCCCTGATCCCTCTGACTAATCCCCATTCAGATGAGGAGGCAGAAATAAACACAGCTAACTTGCTCCAATGCCCTAGAGAGCACACACACACACACACATACACACACACACACACACACACGCACACACACACACACGCACGCACACACACACACACATACAAACACACAAACACACACACACACACACACACACACACACACACACACACACACACACACACACGGCTACAGGTGGTTCTCCCTCTCTGTCACATCACATTCCAAACCATTCCAACCTGTAATAGAGCCGTAAGCCATAATGTGTTACTGTAAAAAAGTCTATCAGAGTAGACTTCACTAGCTGATTGCCAATACAGAGAAAGTACATACTGTAAGTGCATACTGTAAGTGCATACTGTAAGTGCATACTGTAGTACATACAGGTAGCCAGGCAGCAGTGCCTGTGCAGAACCCACCCACACAAGAACCAGTTCTCTTGGCGGCAGCTCGCAGGTCGGACAGGCTGAGCGAATGAGCGAAGGAGCGAACGAACGAGCGAGCAGATCGGCGCCAGGCTGAGCCTGAGCCTAAACGGAGCGGAGTAGTAATTACACTCCACTGGGTCTTGGCCCGGCTCCCCCTCAACCCCCCCCCCCCAACCCCCATCAACCACCCCCCCCCACCCCCCATGCAGTTTGTTACAGATGATTTAAGAGCTAAAGTTGTCCGCCGCTCGTTTGAACATCTGCGTGTAATAGACTGAAACGTGCTCAAGATGCTCCTCTCTCCCTCTCGCTCTCTTTCTTTCTTTCTCTCTCGCTCTCTCGTTCCCTCTCTTGCTCGTTTGCTCGCTGCACGGCAATGGTGCATAAATATTCACACCGCGTTTATGGGAGATACCAGATTCATCTATAATTAGAGTGGACATCTTTTACCCATCTACTGAATAACCAATGCACAGCAGTTAGTGCTGTTTGAGTATCTGTATGAGTGTGTGTGTGTGTGTGTGTGTGTGTGTGTGTGTGTGTGTGTGTGTGTGTGTGTGTGTGTGTGTGTGTGTGAGAAAGTGTGTGTGCCTGCGCTGATGAGCTGTGCCTGTGGATATATCTGTTCAATGAGTGTGCTTATCTCTGTGTGTTAATGTGTGTATGTGTACCGGTATGTTTACAACTATACATGGCTCTCTCTCTCTCTCTCTCTCTCTCTGTGTGTGTGTGTGTGTGTATGTGTGTGAGTGTGACAAACACTGTGTTTACTGTACTGTAATGTACTGAGCTGTAAACTGGCACATTAGTTTGTCTCTGTGTCTGTTGTTGTGTTGTAGACATTGTGGGAAGGTAACTGTTCAAGTGCATTCAGATTACAGAAAACAAGTCTACAGTGTAGCCTATAATGACATAACATAACATAAGATTTATTTTTTTTGGCCACAGGACTACTCTGTTACTCCCCAACATTGATTGTGGAAGAGAAAACACTTTCACTTTTTGTGAAAATGTATGGATGCATACATTATGTACAGCTCTGTGTATGCAAACATGTGCTGTGCTGCTGTGTGTTAGGATTGTTGTCTTTTATGAAAGACTTGTGCGCACACACGTTTGTGTTCATGCAGCTCATACGTGTGTGTGTGTGTGTGTGTGTGTGTGTGTGTGTGTGTGTGTATGTGTGTGTGTGTGTGTGTGTGTGTGTGTGTGTATGTGTGTGTGTGTGTGTGTGTGTGTAGTGTAGATGTGTATGAATATAGTCCTATGCACAAGCATGTGTCCATGTGGCATCTCACTCCCACAGTGCACTGTGCCCACTTGTGTTCACAAGGGCCCGTTCCCAGGTCCACTGTGATGAAAGAACCCCACTCACCCCACACACACACACACACACACACACACACACACACACACACACACACACACACACACACACACACACCCACACACATCACCCCGTCCTCCTGCTCCTGCAGTCCTGCGGTCCTCCTCCATACTCTATCAACAGGAAGCTGCTCTTTCAAGACAGAGAAACAGCATTGGACCCTGCCTAGCACAGAGGCCCAGCTCAGCTCCACCTACTCCAGAGCTCCCCTACCCAGACAAGCAGAGAGAGGGAGAGAAAGAAAGACAGAGAGAGAGAGAGAGAGAGAGAGAGAGAGAGAGAGAGAGAGAGAGAGAGAGAGAGAGAGAGAGAGAGATGGCTGCCTGGAGGAATCAACTGCTCCGATTTGAAAGTGCATGGCTGATGAGGCCTTAAAAATTGAGTTGGGGTTGGGGTTGGGGGGTAAGGGAGGGGAGAGAGAGAGGTAAGAGAGGTGGGGGTGGGGGTGGTGG
>JAODXP020000021.1:26390166-26395166 GCA_027497455.2 Sardinella longiceps | reverse complement strand
AGCACTGATTGAATCAGAGGCACAGGATCAGAAGCTGTCATTTCTGCACCTGTTTCACATGAGCGTACTGTAGCGCCTGATGCAAGCTAGCATACCATCAGGACAACCTTACAAATTCTTTTCCCAGCATGCAACATTCTTCCCCAGACACTCCTACAGCACTACCATCATCTTGGATGTTGTCAAAGGTGACCGACTGACCAACCCCATGAAATCTGCATTTCTGTGTAGTCGGGTCGGCCTTTGTCAGTGTATGAAAAAATTCAAGGATTCAAGGAAGTTTATTTGTCACATGCACATGATTACTGCTGTAAAATTATGTCTGGTGTCAGCCTGTTTGTGCATTAATTGGGATGGTGGGTTTAGGGGGGTCCCTGCCAATGGTGATCTTTCCAGAACCTTTCTCCCTCCTGTACTGTATCTCTGGAGCTCTCTGGATAGATATGGCTAGATGATGAGGCAGCGGAGCAGGAGTCTTGCTGAGGAACTGCTTGGTCTTGGGCCTGAGGACCAGACCCTCTCACATACAGTACAGTACTGTAGGAGAGACACAAGAGATTGAGTCTGTGGGAGAAGCACAGACAGCTGGTGACAAGCATCTGTCGGGAATGAGCCAGTCTGCCACACTTACCCATCGCCCTCCCTCCCTCCCTCTCTGTCTGTCTCTCTCCTTCCCTCTCTCCCCTCGTTCTACACACACACACACACACACACACAGAGAGAGAGAGAGAGAGAGACAGAGAGAGAGAGAGAGAGAGAGAGAGAGAGAGAGAGAGAGAAAAGGGGACTCCCTCCTCATTTCTCTAACCTGCCTGAAATGGATGCTTGGAGCCGAGGCCAGTAATGTGAGATTATCAAACAAAATTAGCGCTGTTTAATCTTTCATGGGCTCCTCTCCGGGCGAACTGTGTTTGCGCCGGCATTGGCATAAATTAAACAGCACTGCTGAACCTGTCTGCCACCGCTTGGAGATGCAGAAATCACACAGATGAAAACACACACACACACATAAACACACACACACCAACACATACACACACACCACACACATACACACACACACACACACACACACACACACACACACACACACACACACACACACACACATAGACATAAAAACAAACAAATTTGGCCGTATCTTTGGTTTTTTTGATCGTCTGCCTGAGGGTGTATCATCGCAAAGAAACCAGTAGCTTCTGTTACCATCTGGCCCAGCTGGTGTCATACAATATTTACTGTTCAGTCATGGACACACACACACACACACACACACACACACATACAAGTTTCCATTACGGGCACTACATGTTACTGAATGACAGCAAACGGCAAGAAAAACAAGCAAGCTCTGAACTATGATCGTTACAGCATACAGTATAGCCTATCTCTCTTTGATACTATGGCCATTGTGCAGTAAATCAGCAAACACCACTGGTAAACAACGCCAACCTAACAACCTAACAACAAGCTCCATGCATACTGCAGCAGCAGAACATATTAACATGTTAACATGAAGGTTAACAGTGGAGTCAACAGAAGGTTGTGTGTATTTTCCACTTCATAAGACAGTGACTGCAGGGGACTAAAAGACTTGTACTGGATTAAATTAAAAAAATAAAATAAAGTAAAATAAAATAAAATAAAAAAGGCAGAGGCAAATGTGCAGGTCAGTATGGCTCTGCCCTTCCAACCTTATAAGATGAGTAACCATGAGATAAGGAGAGTATAGCTGGGCCTCATACTCTCCTAAAACACGCTAATAAAAAGCATGAGCAAGAATGGCAGGTAGGCCAAACAATCTGATCCCCTTAAACGGGTGGCTTCACAGGAGACGGCAGAACTTAGTCAGCCGTTGGTAATAAGGAGGAGGGGGTGGTGTATGTGTGTGTGTGTGTGTGTTGGGGGGGAGGAGGTAACGGCCAACGCTGTCCCAGAATTCCAGAGGACACGAGGTTGGGGCCTGCCTTCGCCATGACCCTAATTAACCACTCGTCTCTGGGCATGAGCGCATGGCCAAAAGGTCACAACCCCCGCTACAGTGCATCAGAGAACATGCTAGAAAGAGCCGCTTTCACCATCTCAGAGGGAGACAATAAGAGCCTAGTTAACACACAGGGCTGAGACTATTAGGCTAGCGTTAGCACTAGCGCTACCCCAGGCAAGTATAGCAGACACATCTGATTGATCTAATTCTACTGAATGTGTGCAGCGCAGTGCTACATTTTCTAATTCTGTTTTTACTCAGTATAGTAACTGATGCAGCATATTCAGTGCAAACAGAGGCTTCAATTACTCAATTCAATTATTAGCGTCCCAATTATCCGAAGCACAGAGCTTGTGCAGCTTTTTGTTGTTGTTGTTGTTGTTGTTGTTGTTCTTTTTGTGTCAGCATTGTTGTTGTTTTGAATAGAACAGAGACTATTATGCAAAGTTGTCTGGAGCTACAGTTATTTTTACCATCACCTCTGACTATAAAGGGACCATCCACAGTATCCATACTAGCGTAGCCTAACTGCCTGCTACTTTGGTACAGAAGTTGAAGCTGCAGTTCACTGCTCTTCAACGGAATCTACAGTAGAGCCTAATATGAGTTTGCTGGTGAGGGTCGTAGTGTCAAAGTTCACTCACGCCACTATACCCATGCCATGTTGCCAGGCATTCAGGCTCTAGGGATGACTGCGCTGCTGCTTGGGCAACAAACACGTTAGCGTCACTTCAGATGCGCAACCCGACGCAGCACAACACAACGCATGCGTTTTAAGGTCAGTTGTCAGAAGGCATCGCGTGCCGTGGCTGACGCGCGTGACAGGTGTCGTGGCACATTGGTAAGCGGGTGAGCGACTGAACCGTGCCGGGCGGCCTGAATGAGCACAAGGCCTACAGTAGCATGACTCTTCACCAGCTGCAGCTAAGCTAACAAAACTGCTAACCAGAGGCAACTACACTTAAAGACTATCAACACTACCAATCATGCTAGCTCATTCTGCTACAAAATAGAATAGAGTAGAATAGAATAGAATCCTTTAGGCTATTGCTGTGCAGTTTATTTCAGGCTAATGGCATAACAAAATGAAGACTGTGTGTTCCATTTAAAAGATACACTGTGTTTTAGAAAGGGTTGTACTGATGTCTTAAATGACTGGACATCAATTTGTTGTAGGTGACTCACATCCTTAAATAGCTATACCATTTCTGAGATTCCTGGTAGAGAGAGGCCTTTTGCTGTGCGCTCTCTCTCTCTCTCTCTCTCTCTCTCTCTCTCTCTCTCTCTCTCTCTCTCTCTCTCTTTTCTTCTCCATTCTGTCTTTTTCAGAATTATTCGTTCACACAATAGATTAGTCATTTCTCACTAGGGATGTAGACAGACCCTCATTTAACAATTCTAATGGTGGGATGAGGTGATTTCCAGTGTTAACCCATTCCATTTAGCTACTGTGAAGCACAAGTCACATGATTTTTTTCCCCTCTCTCTCTCTCTCTCTCTCTCTCTCTCTCTCTCCAGCAGACAGGAGATTGTCAGCGCACACAGTAGCAGTAGGAGAAAGCAGGAACCAGGCACTTCAGGATTTGCATAGAGCTTAATTTGATCTACTTGAGATTGCTACTTCCTACACTTCATGTAATTAAAGTCAGATGAGACCAATTAAGCAGACTGGGTGAAGGGAGAGAAATGGAGGAGCGAAGAGGAGAGGAGAGGAGAGAAAAGGAGAGGAGGAGTGAGAGGAGAGGAGAATAGAGGAGTGAAAAGGAGGAGTGAGAGGAGAGGAGAGGAAAAGAGAAGAGGAGAAGAGAGGATTGGTGTCGGCACCTACACAGTGGAGACCAGGCAAAGGGCGATGGTAAATATTGGCACCGCAACCATGATTGCATCTCAACAGGAGGGCTTGTGGTGGGGTGTATCCCTCACACAAACACACACACACACACACACACACACACACACACACACACACACACGACTAGCAGTGGTATTCCTTCATGATGAGTCCTTCTCAGTCAGAGTCATTCTATAGATAGCAATTATTTCAGTGCAATTTGTTGTCAGACAGCTGATGGCTGTTTATCAATGTCAGGCTGACATGGCCCAACACTTTTATGGAGTAGCTCTAACCCTGTGACAGTGTTGATCTAACCCTGTGATGGTGTTGATCTAACACTGTGACGGGCCTGACCCATGTCTGGTCATCAGCTGGCGCAGAACAATACCATCAGCTATGATAATCAGCCATCTGGAATCTGGGTCCAGCTTTTTTATGGCCATCCGGGTTTGGCTGGAACAAGGGAGGTGGAGCTGGTCTGGGTACAGTGTAGTGTTATGGTTCTGACCCAAAAAACACTCTTGCATCTCCTTGCCATCTAATTCAGGAACAGCACATTTCTTTAAGTCTCCAGTTGACATGCAGTATGAGTTTTAGGCCCAGAACTAATACTACAGTAGCATCCCTCTGCAAGCAAGCCATCTGGTTTATGCTCCATCCATCCATCCTCTGTGGCGTCTATAACTGGGGCCTTGACCGAATGCTGTGCAGTGTGCATGTCCTCCCTCACGAGGCCCTGATATGGCCCAGATATGGCCCAGATGCTACGACCCAAACCTGCTCCAGTCCCCCCTATATCCCATCTGGGG
The DNA here is from genome assembly GCA_027497455.2 of Sardinella longiceps. Taxonomy (NCBI): domain Eukaryota; kingdom Metazoa; phylum Chordata; class Actinopteri; order Clupeiformes; family Clupeidae; genus Sardinella; species Sardinella longiceps. Next base: position 26,390,536 of record JAODXP020000021.1, on the reverse strand, counting down.
AGGATGGAGGGGGGGAGAGCCCCTCCACCACCACCCCTCTCTCTTTATCTGTGCCTGCCCGGCCGCTGTGGTAGTGCCAGGGTGCTAGATCAACATCTGGTTGCTCCACTGTCACCAACACTGCCACCCTGCCCTGCCCTGGCCCTGGCCTACCCTACTCTACTCTCCTCTGCTCCGCTAGCTGCTCACCTCACCTCGGGTTTATGGTCGTCCAAATGCAGTGCTAATCACACAAACAATCTGGCAGCCATGTCAATGGACCTTAATTAAACCCCCAGCAATTGGTGATGGGAACTAATAAAGCACTAATAGAGGACTGCTATGCTGACTGCGTTTCACATGGAAAGAGTGAGACAGGAAAACACAGACA
>JAODXP020000021.1:26370166-26375166 GCA_027497455.2 Sardinella longiceps | reverse complement strand
CCCATCTTAAAGCCACAATTTTGTTTACTTAAACCATAATCTTCACAGCAAGGACCACTTAGATTCCACCCGTGGCCACATGAAACACGCTCACAGATTTCCTGATGAACGAACCAACGACTCCTGACAAACAAGAGAACGTCGTCACTCTTTCAACTCCATCGGATTTAATCCCTCAAGAAGCGACAGACAGATGACTGTAAATGCATCCCATAATACAAAGCATATGCTAAAGTGAAAATGCTACAAAGAGTGAATAAAAATGCAAAACCTTGAAATCAAGGTAAAGATGTGTGTGTGTGTGTGTGTGTGTGTGTGTGTGTGTGTGTGTGTGTGTGTGTGTGTGTGTGTGTGTGTGTGTGTTGTGAGCAGGCATTATTGAGAGTATAACTACAAACCCCAGCCTTTCATAAAAGGGGAGTTGTGTGTGTGTGTGTGTGTGGGGGGGGCTGTGGCCATGGCACTGAACGGACAGATCAGGGGCAGAGGGAGGTGTGTGAGTGTGTGTGTGTGTGTGTGTGTGTGTGTGTGTGTGTGTGTGTGTGTGTGTGTGTGTGTGGGAGAGAGGGTGTTCCTCTCCTGTTATTGGGCCAATCATGAAACCTGATAAAAGACTGTGATCCTTCTGCTGCCACCACTAGCGACCAACAACCCCGCCCTAATACACAGACACACACACACACACACACACACACACACACACACACACACACACACACACACACACACACACACACACACACACACACACACACACACACACACACACACACACACACACACACACACGTCAACTCTTGACACAATCTCCATGGAAACACCACCCGCGGGAGCGCGAAGGAGACCTTGAGGGTAAATGTTCTCCTTGTGTGTGAGAGAGGAGGAAGAGAGGCAGAGGAGAGACGAGAGAGAGAGAGAGAGAGAGAGAGAGAGAGAGAGAGAGAGAGAGAGAGAGAGAGAGAGAGGAAAATAACAGAGGTGTGGAGATGTGGAGAGGAAGAACAGGCGAGGAAAGGAGTGGAAGGGAGAGAGGAGTTGAAGAGAGAAAGAGAGAGAGAGGAAGAGAGAGAGAAAGAGAGAGGTGGAAAAGGAAGATAGAGAAGAGAAAAGAGGGAGAGTGACGCACCCTCTGTCCGCTGGGTTAACTGTAATCAGACATGACAAATGCCGGACCCAGGAAGAAGTGACGACGCCACAAAAAAAATCCCCTGTCCACAAAATGCATACACACACATGCACACAAGCGCACACACACACACAAACACACACACCTGCATACACAAACACCATCACCTCAAAGAAACCCGCAAAAAATAGTAAAAAATGGTAGAAGCCAAAATGGCAGCCTACTGATGAAATGCCTCTATATACAATATAATATTTTCGCCCATTAAGCAGACTGAAACAATTCATCTTATGAAAGATGTTCCATATGCATGTAAAATTACAGGAGCTCAGTAAACCTGTGCGTACCGTGTGTGTGTGTGTGTGTGTGTGTGTGTGTGTGTGTGTGTGTGTGTGTGTGTGTGTGTGTGTGTGTGTGTGTGTACCACCCTACTGTCAACCATGAGGTCTTATCAGGAGCCTACCACAGTCTTAGGGAACAATACCAGTAATCTAGAACAGACTGAGCTCGTCAGCAGTTGATAGCTGTGGCCAGACAATAGAAGAGAAGATAAAAGAAGAGGAGAGAGGAGAAGAGATGACGCCCAGCGCTTCAGCACCGCCGCCATTGCACGAGGAAGAGAGGCAAAGGAAGAAGCAAGAAGAAGAGCAACATGGGTACTGCCTCTTAGCTTGTAGCCTGCATGACTGTGTTTATCTCTGTGTGTGTGTGTGTGTGTGTGTGTGTGTGTGTGTGTGTGTGTGTGTGCAGCCTGCATGTCTGTGTTTCTGTCTGTTTGCCTGCATGTTTGTCTGTGTGTGTGTGTGTGTGAGTGTGTCTGTGTCTCTGTGTGTGTGTGTGTGTGTGTGTGTGTGTGTGTGTGTGTGTGTGTGGGTGTTTAGTGTGTGTGTGCATCTCATCTGGCTGGACGGCTAGCAGGCTGGTGGGCCTTTCTGTTGTGTATTGAGGGAGAGGCTCCTGAGAGTGCCTAGCTAGATGCTCTCTCTGCTTTAGTTTGGTCAGGCTAGGCTGTTAGCACACGGCTTCCCACATAACAGCTAGGAGACACTAATTGGCACACCTTCACACACACACACACACACACACACACACACACACACACACACACACACACACACACACACACACACACAAACACAAACAGACTCACACACACACATGTGCATGCACACACAAACACACACACACATATTTTTTTTCCAATACCCATCATCGTGAAATTGAAAATAAGTCATTCAGACTTAATCTTCTATAATATGTATTTTTGTTTTTAAAAATTAAGTTCTTCAATTAAACCATCTATTTACCAAAATGGATGTTTATACTGTGTACAGTGTACAACCATCTTTTTTCTTTTTAAAATAAAAAATGACTGGGCTCATAGTGCTAAAAACAGAAGTGAACATGCTGAAATTTACAGCTAGTTTCCAATGTCACTAATGATATTTTCTGTGTATAAATGACACTGAAATAAGTGTGACATCTGCAGCAAACATGAGATGACTGCTACGTCCTAGATTCACAAGTAATCTTGGTTTGAGGCTAAACTGGGATCAAGCAATCCAGCGCACAACAACAGCTTCATCAGTCGCGTAGCGTAGCACCCCAAGAATCTAGCCCTCAATGGCTAATCCATGCTGACATTTCTAATTTGGTGCATTTGCTAATCTTCCAGTTAAAATAAATTAGACAGAGAAGAAGAAGAAGAAGAAGAAGAAGAAAATAAAACAAAAGGCTTGTGAAAACCTCCTGAGATGAAAATGGCAACAAAAAAAGACATTTTTTCATGTGAAGAAATTTCATAATTGAAGAAAAAAGGAATAAATAAATAAATAAATAAATAAATAAATAGTCAAACAAATAATTAAACATTTCTAAATGTTGAATATAAAAGAGTAGTAAACATAACGTATTGACTGCCTTTTGGTTGGTGAAAAAGGAAGGAAAAAAAATGGCAGCTAATATTTGTTGGCAGTGAAGGCCATGTTGAGGCATGACTCACTGTCTCCTCACAACAACAGAGTATCTCCATGTATTTCTTCCCTAGTGACAAATATTCATTAGTGCTGTCTTTGTATTTTTAAACAGGCATACAGTGTGGATGTACACACTGGATAAATATCTTGCTCTTTTTGAGGGCTAATATCTGTCCATAAAATTTGAATTTCTTTACATATCAGTACATGATAAAGAATACAGTGTCCAAATCCAAGGCCTCTACAGTCATACTGATTCACTGATATTTTCTGATTACTTTAGATAGATAATAATCACTGAAATATAAAAAGACATGTATTTAAGGTCCAAGTGTAATTGAAATGTTTATTTCAAATAGTAGATGGGTATAAAAACAACAACAACAACAAAAAAATCATACATCTAAAAATTTACTATTTGGCGAGCAAGTGAGGGATCCTTTACCCAAAGATGGAAGGCAATGTTTTTGATGTGATTACTGTGATCCTTTTTTTATCTCTAATGTGCTAAGAGAGAGAGAGAGAGAGAAAAAAAATAGAGAGAGAATGAAACAGAAAGAGAGGTGGTTGAGAGAGAAATAGACAGAGCGAGAGAGATAGAATGAAAGACAGAGAGGGAGATGGTTGAGAAAGAAAGAAAGAATGAAAGAAAGAAAGAGAGAGAGAAAGGATTGTCCATTCCATCCACTGCAGCACGAGCGGCCTGTGCTGTGCTCTGCTGTGCTGTGCTGTGCTGTGCTGTGAGTGGCCTTTCCTGCTTTGCAGTCCTCCTGAAAGAGCATAGCAACAGCCCTGGCTTCTCAGTAAAAATAGGCTGGGCTTGGGTGAGGCCAGTGCTGCTCTCCTCTCCTCTCCTCTCCTCTCCTCTCCTCTCCTCAGCTCTGCACTGTACTGCACTGCACTGCACAGGGGTTACAACACTCTCAGCTCTTCATTGATTATGCGCTCGAGCCCTTGAGAGAGAAGCTTACAAGACAGCTCCTCTTGTCTCTCCATCTCTCTCTCTCTCTTTCTCTCCCTCTCTCGCTCGCTCACTCCCACTCTCTCTCTCTCACAAACATAGTCCCTTGCTCTCTCTCTCTCTCTCTCTCTCTCTCTCTCTCTCTCTCTTTCTCTCCCTCTCTTGTCTTGTCTGTCTCACTCTCACACACACAAACATGTACAATTCCTCTCTCTATCTCAAACACACAGACGCACACACACACACACACACACACACACACACACACACACTTTCTCTCCCCCTTACTTGTCTCCCGCTTTTCTCTCTCTCTCCTGCCGGTTCAATTCTTTTTCTCTCCTCTTGTCTCTCAAATTTGGAGCCATTTTCTTTGGCATGCCCATGAATATTTCAAGACTCTCTTCATCCACAATTGTCTTTTTTTCCCTTCTCTCCCATCCCTTACGTTCTCATTCTCCCACTCTCGCCATAAAAACTTAATGCTCATTTGTGACACTTGGGCAGATGTAGGCCAAAAAAGCCGAGGAATGGCAATACAATAGCTGCCTAGCCAGCCAACCTGAGATATAAACACCCCCCACCCCCACCACCACCTCCACCCAACTACACGGGCCCTCCATTTTGTTGTGGATTCAAATGGCTTCCTTTTCTCGTTCTCTCTTGCTCCCTGCTTCCCTCTCGTCATTTTCCACTTTTTTTCTTTCCCTCTATCTCTCCTTTTCTTTTTAACTTTTACCACCTCTGTATCTTCCTCTCTGTCCATCGCCCCATCTCTGCATCCCTCTCTTTCTTTCTCTCGCTCTCTATCTCTTTCAGTAGCCATGTTGTTCTTGCGCCCACTGCAGAGGCAAAAAACAAGCACCCCCCAGGCCCTCACACATACAGAGAGAGAGAGAGAGAGAGAGAGAGAGAGAGAGAGAGAGAGAGAGAGAGAGAG
>JAODXP020000021.1:26347666-26352666 GCA_027497455.2 Sardinella longiceps | reverse complement strand
CAAGACATGAGACCAGAGACAAGAGACAATCCTCTGTCTGCAGCATGGAGATCTCACACATAGAATCAAGATTCAAGATTCCAGATTTAAGATAACTCTATCACAATATCTATTATATTAACAAAATGGTGTCAACACAGGTTTGATGCATCGTAATCATATTGTTGTGCATTGATGTGTGTAACTGTATGTATAACAATGTAAATTTGTCTTGCATGATATCACATCACATGGCAGACTTACAATAAATAGCTAATAAATAGGTGAAAATCTGCTTTTATGATGTATTGTACTATATGTCCCTTGAAATAAAGTGCAAAGTAGTGGGATCTACACTTCCGGAAGAAACCGGAGCTTTAAGGTAAACCATTCAAAAGTGTGTGAGAGCATTATTCTTGAAGAGCAAGCTAATGATGGCATTGGTTCAGCAGTAAGGGGCCACACTAGCATTGGCCACCCTGTACTGTACTGCTGTAATTCAAAGTGACATCAATCAATGATCTGAGGACCAAGATAGAGGATTGGTGGAGGGACTTTGAAAGCCTGAAATGTCTTTCTCCACAAGCAGGAAAACTGCTCATCCTGGTGCCGTGGCGACAACAATATTATCCTGATGTTGTCGCCACGAGAACCATGATGCTGAGCACTGCAGACCAAACAACACCGCTGCATGTCAACATGACGTTAGCATCCATAGTAGCAGTGCATGGCAAAGCCATATCAGCAAATCAAATGGTTGGAATAAAACAAAACAAAAAAAAAAAGATTATAGATGTGCAAGCAGAGAGACAAAGGCTAGGATGAAAGCATGCTATGGAGAGACCATACAAATACAGGAGATGGAAAGAAAGGGATAGAGTGAAAAGAGAGATGACAAAGAGAGAAAGAGAGAGAGAGAGAGAGAGAGAGAGAGAGAGAGAGAGAGAGAGAGAGAGAGAGAGAGAGAGGGGGATGAAACAAGAGAAAAAAACAGAGGATGAAGACATAGGAGAAAAAGGAGAGAAATAAAAGAAAGGTCTTCACTGCTGTCATCCTCCCTTCCCTATTTGGTCCTTTGCACCATTCAACACCACACACACACACACACACACACACACAAACACAGAGACGTCCACACAAGCAAGTGCTTATTCTCCCTGGCACGACTGGGTGCTGGCACCCAGGCTCTCGCTGAAGCCCACTCACCTGCACCCAGCCTTTCATCTCTCTATTAACGCCAGCAATTGTTTATCAAAAGCAGGGAGACGAAAAGAGCGACGAGAGAGAGATAGAGAGAGAGAGAGAGAGAGAGAGAGAGAGAGAGAGAGAGAGAGAGAGAGAGAGAGAGAGAGGGATGGATGCACACTCGAGCGAACAGCTTTTTTTCTTTTTTCTTTTTTTTTTTTAAAGGAACGCGTAGGAACATTTTAAAATGCATGACGGGGTAATGGTAAGTTAGTGGCAACATTAGAGAGGGGCTTTGTGTATGTGCGTGCATGTGTGTGAATGCATCTGTGTGTGTGTGTGTGTGTGTGTGTGTGTGTGTGTGAGTGTGCGTGCACACGTGCGTTCCCTCCCCGCCGCGCCGCTGCCCCTCTCTCTCATTCAAATTGAAAGCGAGGCCTCCGCTTCAAATGCCTACTAAGCAGTCCTTATTTTGAGAGGTAATTCATATTGTAATTAAATTTTCAATCACAGTTGGTTAATTAAGACAAGCCTGCACTGTGTAATCACGCATTTCATCTTCTCCGTGATTTGCCAGGAAATCGGCAGTGTTAGATGGCCAGTGCCACTGATCGTCTGGCTAAAAGGATGTGCCAGCCTGCCAGGCTGCCAGGTTGGTGAACAGCAGTAGAGAGAGAGAGAGAGAGAGAGAGAGAGGGAGGGTTCACTGACTACATAGAAAAGCAACAGCTGCTTTAAAAATAAAAAAATAAAAGTCCCTCAATGGCTATTCAATTTCTAGAGACCCGAATTTAGCTACTTTTGTTTTATTTGTTTATTTATTTTTGCAAATGCAGCATTAGAAGTGCTGATAGGGTTTGATGCTAATTTGTAGGCTACATGGTCATGGTTGACCTGAAGCCATGCACACAGGGATATTTTGCCTCTTCATTTGCTAAGCTAGACATTCTCACTTAAAACTATCTCTTAATAGTATGCAACCTTTCCCAAAGACACGCAAAGGAAAACACACACACACACAAATACACACACACACACACACACACACACACACACACACACACACACACACACACACACACACACACACACACACACAGTTTTAACTGAACCTTTCCTGCAAGTAGCCTCAATGTTACAGTGCTTGATGTGAAAGGGCGAATCTGACTGCTCTTGCATTAGCATGCCATGATGTAACTCATCAGGAGGCCTGAGCCAGTTGTTGTTGGTTTTAAGGAAGTGGCTCGGCCTGACCTTACCATCTGTCCAGGGCAATTAGACCGGACGTGCTATACTGTATCTAAGCATCTCTTGACCTTAGAACGTCCTGGGCATATGCTGTCCGTCCTGACCTCGGTGAGTCAAGTTTTGACGCATACATACAGAAGTTTTTTTTTTTTCCTGATATGTGTGTGTGTGTGTGTTTATGTGTGTGTGTGTGTGTGTGTGTGTGTGTGTGTGTGTGTGTGTGTGTGTGTGTGTGTTTATGTGTGTGTGTATGACAAGAGAGGAATAAATGAAACATTCATTAGCACAGCTATATGGGCTTTCTCAGCTTGGTCCTTTGAGATGGTGTTTGTCTCTGGGCTTTTTCAGGTCTTCCTTTTACTTTCACAAATCACTCAAGGGGGGCCGAATTCCCTCAAACAACACTTTTAGAGACAAAGGGGTTTGTTCCTCAGGGAGACACCTTGCTAGCTCCAGCCTTTTAGTGGAACCTTTTGGCTTTGAAATATGCAGTAATTCAGGCAAATGGTACTGTCTGGTGCAGGGAAGTACAAAAGACTTCCTGCATGCATGGACTGCTGCTCTGACTAACTCCTGCCGAATCAAAATGGCAAAAAGACTAAATAAAGTCCACTTTATCCAATGCTCTTTTTATAGCTAATAGCACCGGTAAATATCTTACAGACAGGCAAGCACACACACACACACACACACACACACACACACACACACACACACACACACACACACACACACACACACATACACACACACACCCACATACACCCACACACACACACACACACACACACACAAACCTCACAAGACACGGTAAAAAAGGCCAGTGCACCATTTCTCTCCATGACAAGGTAAAGTGCATTGTGAACCTGGCACTCATGAAATATTTAGAGTGGAGTGGTGTGAGAGAGAGAGAGAGAGACTGGGCTGCACTGAAGGCTTTGACAGGCTGCACTCACTCCTGCTCGTTGCGCCAAGTGCAGAAACAATAGGCCACATGATCCCACTGCATACACAATCACTGCTCCAATCCAGACACACATGCATACTGTATCACACTCACACACACACTCACACACACACACACACACACACACACACACACACACACACACACACACACACACAACCCATTCCTCAGGAAGTCCACTACCACCAAAACAATAAAATGTGTGCACACAAACAAAAATATAAATTTAAATATCAAACCATTTAAATTCTAAATTTCTTCAGGGGAGCTTGAGTTGGTTTTGATTTAGAAATATATATACTAAAAAAAATAAATGCAGGTTAATATTTTTTTCTGTTTGCCAGTCAGCCAGAGTGACTCAAAACAAGAGAAAAGACCAGAAAGAAGTGTTTCCATGACAACCCTATTATGGTATCCAATCATGACTGTTGATGTTTATTGATCAGGGGCCACATTGATTTTTTTAAAGTGAAATAGAAACATTTCAGCAGCACTGCTTCACCAGCCTTTCCCCTCAGCTGATATGAATCTCTTCATGCATATTTTGCACACTGATAGTGACATATCATCAACATCATAAGGCGCTGAAAAGCGGCATCAAGCGATATCAAGGGCAGCCTGGCACTTGGACTCCTGAAATCCCTGGCTTAGAGTAGAAATCTTTTGTATTTAGACACATTGAATCCAATCCTGACTTAAACCTTTAAATCTTTTTGTATTTAGACACATTTAATCAAAATGGCCGAACATATGTGAACATTCCGGAATCCTGTCAAACAAACAATCCGGTTGCAAAGTACCCCCTCCCCCTAACCCCCCCACCCCACTCTCTTATCCCCCCCTTGCCTCCCACCCATCCCACCCTAACCCCACCCAACTGTCCAGTCCCCTTTCCCAGCCAGTGGCCCCGACTGATGAGCATTTTAACTGCCCCAAATAAACCAACCCCACACCAACCCCCCCTGCAAGGGAGGAGGCAATCGAAGAGTTGGCCCGTCCATTTAACATGTAAGTGATCAACCAGTGCACTCAACGGCCGCAATCACGCTGGAACTGGGTCGATACCGGCCGCCGACGGACCCACTTTAAGCCAGGGGGAGGGCGAAGCGGTCACTTGGGGGTAGAGTAGGGTAGGGTGGGGGTTGGGGTGGGGAGGGCAGGGGAGGGGGTGGGTCAGGATTGTGGGCACCATGATTTAATGTGACAACCTCTCTGTCTGCCCTCAGTAAGCACAAGACCCAAACAACCCTACAGCCGTTTATCAACACAGTACAGTTACCTAGCACAGGGCCAAAATGTAAACGACAGATCAACACCACATTATAGTTTACTGGCACGGTTTGTAAATGTAAACTGCTGAAATCTTTTCAAACTCATGCTGGTAGTCAGTGTACTAACAGCAAACAAAGAGTTATTGATTTGATACCCAAGCAGTAGACCACAGTGCTCTTGAGCAAGGCCCCTAACCCCTCACTGGCGCCGATGTAGCATGCAGGCCACTAGGACACACTTAATACAACGCTTTGTTTGGGTCGTCCATTTTGCCTTCCCATCTGGTTACGAGCACTTACAAATACATACTCATGGCTATAAAGTGAGGGAAAAAAGGAAAAGATTGGGA
>JAODXP020000021.1:26252666-26342666 GCA_027497455.2 Sardinella longiceps | reverse complement strand
ATGCTTTTCCTAAATGAATATCAAATAAAGGTCTACTACAGGGTCTCCACAAATTTTCAAACATCAAAAGATGTCAGCAGAATGATCCTGCAGGCGGTAAATATGACGCATAAAAAATGGGTGCATCATATAAAAATGGAGACTGCTTAAAAGGACACACATGCTTAAAACGGGAAAGGGTAAATGGCTTGTTTCAGTGTGCCATGTCTTAAAAGATTAAGTTTAAAACACGGCTCGGCACAAAGCTAAACGGGAGACTGATTAAGGACGCACGCAGATAGTTCCACTGGAGTTCCACTTCCAATTGGTTGCAGTTCATGATGCAGGCCTGACCTAGTCTAATTCAGGTTCCTGGTACTGTTTGGAACCAGTTCCAGATCCATTAACCAGTTCTTGATTGAACTGCTTCCCCAGCTAAGGCCCTGGTTCTTAATACAAATCTTATTTCAAATTTTTGAGTTTAGAACTTAAGGTACCCCATGAATTTGATAAAATATGAACCATGAGTTTAACTATAGATCTTTTTTCAATTCTGAGGACAAAATTAATGAATCTCTATGATTCACAGTACCATGAATGAACATCTGAATACCATCACATGCCATCACATACCAACACCTCAGCATCCTCTACATAGTCCAAACACCTTGCTGATGCCAAGTACACCAACCTCCCATTCCTTTCCTAGTCCATATGCCTTTAGGATTAGATCTTCTGGACACAGTGTCCCTTTTCCCTTCCATTCTAAGTTTTCATGATTCAGTGGCCTTGATTGGCCAGCGATAGAAGACACTTCCTTCCACCCACAGATACATTTGGCTTTTTACTCAAAGCAACTAGCAACATCAGCAATAACAATTCAAGACTTTTTATGAGGAACAAAAAAAAAAAAAAAAACCCGGCAAATTGAGACTGGAGGTTGGATATTTAACTAAATAACTGGAAGTTCTGGCTCTAAAGAACCGGTGCTGTGTGAATTCAGGCATAAATCAGGCTAAATTCAAGCCAGTTTTTTATCAGAACACAAGCATATGCCACCATGCTTCTTATGTGTGTTTTTGCACTCATAGTATCATGTAATACAGTCCACTCATCTTCATCAGCACATGCTCGCTCTCTCTCTCTCCGTGGGATTTGAAGGCAAGACTTGGAGGTTGTTAGCGCTGTGCTCTACCAGCTGAGCTACAGAGGTGCTAATCTACCAGTCCACCTTGATTAGCGCCAGGGGCCCCCATGGGCCACCCCGGATATGGCCCCCGTCGAGCGGCAGGCGAAGGGGTTACGCTTGTCTTACTTGTCTGAGCGCCTCCACTTCAGCGCTTAACAACCTAAAGGGAAATTCATAATTGACATAATTTTTCATGAGCTCAACCATAAAGACGAAGAAGTGACACTGTTCAATAATGGATTGTGTGCATCCATAATTAATCAAGCTTTTTTTCTTTCTCCCTCTCTCTCTCTCTCTCTCCTCCCAACTCCCCCTCACTCACTTCTGCCTGAACAGGGCAGCATAAAAGACTGTAGCTCTATTTAATATTAACCTGCTTTCTCTAGTGTGAGGAGATGGATGGTTGGGCCGGGGCAGCGCCCCTCTTGTCTCGGTGTGTCTGAAGTGGACGGCCCTGAGTCTTATCGCCAGTGACTTTAATGCACTGACTTTGGTTGCTCCCGCATTTCAAAGTCAGTGGGGCTCAGGTCAGCTTGGCCTTAGTCTACCTGACAAATGAGGGACGGGGGGGTGGGGTGAGGTGGGGTTGGAGGGCCTTCAGCAGGTCAAGGTGATTTGAAGGACACTGAGAAAGAGCTGGGGGAAGGCGATGCAGTAGGTACAGTCTGTCTCACTGCAGCACTGACTGAGGGCTTGCTCTGAGGATATAGTCTATAATGTACATAATGTACATTACACATACAGAATTAATGGAAGAAAATAAAAAGTAAATAAATATCTTGATATATACAGTACATCTTTATAATTTATTTTTAAAAGAAGCAAACCAAAATTGTGTAAGTAAACAACTCATCTGAGTGCCCCTGCACCCACACACACACAGACACACTCCCTCTCTCTCCCCCTCTTTCAATCAATCGTAAACACATACCACACACACACACACACACACACAGACAAAACCCATACATAGGCTCTCTCTCTCCCACGCATACACTCTCACACACACATTGGGTCTACTACGGTCTCCCATATAAAACAATTAAGCTCTTCAATTAGGAACGTTCCGGGCGGTGGTTCCAAACACACTCGACTGGCGATCGGGGTTGATCAATCAGAGGCGTCAGCCGCCATGGGCCGTCGTCCAGGGTAACCACCCATCACATCACGGCCCTTTCAGGGGTACTGTGATGCTTCATTGGAGTAAATGTGCAATCGATGCTGATGGAGCAAACAGTACAAAACACACACACACACACACACACACACACACACACACACACACACACACACACACAACACAACACAACACAACACACACACACATTCACATTGCTGCACTAGACGTGTGCTGATCTGCACATAAATGAGGCATTGTGGGAAATCACAGGAATGTACGTCACTCCAAATTCTTAGAGATGCAACACATAGCTTACTTTATACTGACCATCTATAATGATGCAAAATAGAAGAATAACAGCTTAGGCAGTTCTAAAATTCATTTTGCTCTCTCACGGCCAAACACACACACACACACACACACACACACACACACACACACACACACACACACAGCGCTAGCGTGCACACACACACACTCTCATTTTATTGTCATGATCTGTGATCCTTATTCATCTGTTTGAGGCATCATCAGCCTCTGCTGAGGAGAGGGAAGCAAGGCCTTTCATAAAGGCAAAATCCATCATATATACTGTATGCTATAGTTAGAAAATAGTGCTACTCAAAAATACTGTATATATATTATTTTATCATGTGACAGTATTAGGATTTGGGTATTAGGATGCTGGCTTTTTTAGAGCAAAGTCATACCAGTTAATGTTTAAGAAAACAAAATGGCCACTAACACAGCACACACAGACACAGACACAGACACATACAGACACAGACACACATACACACACACACACACACACACACACACAGACACACATACACACACACACACACACACGCCTTTACTAACTGTTCCATCCTATTTGTTTAATTTTGCTTTTGTCTGGAAATAGCCTAATCTTAGCTTCCATACTTGCAATATGAATGACTATTCTTGTCTATTATTCATAATCCACTTAACACTACTGTAAATAGTCTTACTCTATGGCGAGTAAAAATAGTCCTGACTCCCCCCCTCAAAATCATCTGAATCATCACACGCAATAAACACCAGGCCAACTTAATAAGTCACATCAGGATGGGAATTTACATTGTAGTATCTCTCTGTATGAAAAAAACAAAAGGATTTGCACACTGCTTTCAAGAGACTCAACTTTTAATGTGCAACGTTTCAATCTCTTGATCTCTCTGTATGCCCTAGGTTAGCGGTGGTGGACATACAGTATACCTGTAGGTTCTATTGTAGAGAATAGAACATAACTGGTTGGTTGTCTGTGCTTTACGGAGCTTCAAACAGGTGCAGGTGAAATCTATCTAAATGTATGACGCATATAAAAGCACCATGTGGCCTTGTTGAAGGGGGCGGGGGCCCTTTCGCTTTTTTCTCGACAGCATGCAATTAAGTTGTCCTAAAAGTGGGCTGTCACATGAATAGGACGTCTCCACCAGCAGCGGGAGTTGGAGTGCTAGAGTGTGTGTGTGTGTGTGTGTGTGTGTGTGTGTGTGTGTGTGTGTGTGTGTGTGTGTGTACTGTGGGGGTGTCAGAGATGTGCGTGTGTCAGGGGGGAGGGGGAGGGAGGGGGTGATCACAGATGGAGAGGCAGCAGAGAGCAGAGAACTCTGGGAACAGCTCTGATCTGAAATGAAGAGAGGAGAGAGGGAGGGAGAAAGGGAGGTAGAGAAAGTGGGAGGGAGAGAGGGAGAGAATGAGAGAGAGAGAGAGAGAGAGAGAGAGAGAGAGAGAGAGAGAGAGAGAGAGAGAGAGGGAGGGAGGGAGGGAGGGAATGTAAGATACTTCAGGAGGATCTAAGGAAGCTGCCTATCCTCACCAACATCAACTCACTAGACAGGTAGGGGGGAGGAGAGAGAGAGAGAGAGAGAGAGAGAGAGAGAGAGAGAGAGAGAGAGAGAGAGAGAGAGAGAGTATGGGTTAAGGACAACATGAGACAAACAGAGAGAAAGAAATCAAGCTAGAGATTGACATAAAGAAAATTAAAGTGAGGGGAGAGAAGGAAAGAGAGATGAAAGGAGAAGGGGATAAAAATATGAGGGGGAGGAGAATAGAACTACAGGATGGAGTAAAGAGAAAAAGTGAAAAGATGAGAAGAAGAGAGGGGAAAAGAGGAGTGGACATGAGGAGAGCAGAGGGAGGAGAAGAGAGGAGAGGTGAAGAGAAGAGAGGAGTGAAGAAGGGAGGGAAAGAGAGGAGAGGAGTGAAAAAGGGAGGAGAGAGAAGGCGAAGAAAGGAGCAAAGATAAAAGGAGAAGAGATGAGAGGGGAGAAGAGAGGAGCAAAGAAGGGAAAGAAAGAAAGGAGAGGGGAGAGAGGAAAAGAGTGAAGAGAGGATGAGGAGAGGAGGAGAAGAGAGGAGCAAACAGGAGAAGAGATGAGAGGGGAGAAGAGAGGAGCAAAGAAGGGAAAGAAAGAAAGGAGAGGAGAGAGAGAGGAAAAGAGTGAAGAGAGGATGAGGAGAGGAGAGAGGAGGAGGAGAAGAGAGGAGAAGAGAGGAGCAAACACAGAAGAAGAGATGAGAGGGGGGAGGTGAAGAAAGGAGCAAAGAAGGGAGAGAGAGAAAGAGAGGAGAGGGGAGGAGAAGAGAAGAGAAGAGGAGAGAGGGGAGTCAGGAGGTGAAAGGAGTGCTGGGCCCAATCTGTCTGCTCCTGTCATCCTTCCACCAGGCCACGGTGAGGAGTCGCCACGGAGACAGCCTCTGGCAGGGGTACAGGGGTAATTAAAGCAGCACTCCCCCAAATGCCTAAGGGCCTTTGCTCCACTCACTCGCCTGAGTGTGTGTGTGTGTGTGTGTGTGTGTGTGTGTGTGTGTGTGTGTGTGTGTGTGTGTGTGTGTGGGAGAGAGAGAGAGAGAGAGAGAGAGAGAGAGAGAGAGAGAGAGAGAGAGGTTTGTAGAGCGAGGGGAATATGAGACATGAGGGGTTATGGGTGGGACTATAAGGTGGTGCTAGTGACTCCTAGTGATGTAGGCACTGGGGCACCAGACTAAGAAGGTGAAGGTGGGTGATGGGTGGTGTGTGGTGGTGGCGGTGGTGCCAGTGGGGGTATGTGAAGAGGGCGGCCGCTACATGTGGGTTAAGGCAGTGCCAGGGGGGGCAATGGGACTGGGACTGGGACTAGAGGCCTGCCTGTGCCTGGGACGTTTTAAAAAGCCAATACACACGAGCGCCCGCCTGCCTCTGCCTCTGCCTCTGCGTCTGCTTCTCCCCTCCCGTCCGTCCCTGCACCGGTGCCCTAGGGGTGAGAGAGCGAGCGCTCCAGCACTTGGCAAATGACTGTCTTCCAATTTGCTCTCATGAATATTAACGGGCACATGACAGACGCCAGCCTGCTGCTGCCTGCCGGCCCCTGATAGGGGAAGACAGATCCGGCCTCTGATGTCGGGGAAGGGGAGAGGAGGAGAGGAGGAGAGGAGAGGAAGAGGAGGGAGGGAAGGGGAAGAGGAGGAGAGGAGGAGGAGGAGGAGGGGGGAGAAAAAAAAGCAAACGTGGGGAGTGTAGCCCCGCGGTGCGCCTCTGATTCCTGTTGTCATGTTTTAAATGAGTGAATATGAATCGCTCATTAAGAGAGGAAGAGAGCAAGCCGTCTCAGGCGCACTGGGGTGGGGGGTGGGGGGGTACTAGGGAGGTGGAGGGGTGTGCGTGTTGGGGTGGGGTGGTTATATGCATGAGTTCGCACACTGACGGTGATTATCTCGCACGAATCCGTCGGGTAGCGAGGAAAAGCAATTCTGAACTATCCCAGCTCCCTCTGCTGTTGCTGTGGAGGTGGAACAGAATCTTACCATGGTAAAAACACAACCAGAGAGAGAGAGAGAGAGAGAGAGAGAGAGAGAGAGAGAGAGAGGAGGCAAAGCTGCGGAGATAGACAGTCTGAATTCAGTCTGTTATGGGACTTCCCTCATTTAGTTATTGGTTAAAACAAACTGAAGACTCAAACAATGGCAACACATCCAGACATGAAGAGGTGAAAGGTCAGGCCTGAGTCACTCTTCAGTGTATTACACTGTAGCATAAAATCACTTATTCAAGGGGAGGTTCATATGATATTTTTATCTTGTTAGGTCCCAGAGAGAAACAATCTCTACATGGCACTTTCAACACCAGAAACAGCAGATTTTAATTTTTGAGGCTAATGATTGTACAGATAGAAGTAATCAGAGAGACATTAAGACATTATGAAAATTAACAAGTTCAATTTCTTGCAGAGATCTTTATCAGTGATTTGTTTTCACCGTAAGATCTGAGGGGAATATTAAATCCCTACTGAATTTGAAAATATAAAGACAAACAGCTTTTTTTTTCAAAAAATCCAACCATTCAAAAGCGACATATGCCTTTCTTCCATTTTGTGAACACTAATCCTCAGTACTCCAAACTACACTTTTTATATCTTCAATCCAAAATCACACATCCATTGTAAGGACTCACAAACAATATGCTTTCTTCAGCATCAAAATGGAGACTTTATTGTGACCATATACGGTAACCTACATTTCTGCTAAATTCACACTAGGCAATTCAGTGTATTCTAAACTAGCATAATTCCCTGCCAGCAAATCAAATGAAACAAAAACAACAACAACGCGCTGGAGCTTATGCTAATCCTATTGACAGGCCTTCTCAATGGCAGTCTGACTAGCATGGCTAAATCGGTGGAAATAAATGCGGCCAAAGCACTGCCAAAAGCTAAACAGACCATGTCTGTCACATTTTTTAATAACTTTTCACAGCGGATGACCCTACAAGGTCACAACAGGCAAAAAAAGCCTAGGGAAAGAAACTTCTCCACCCTCCATCTTGTTTTGCTTCTCCTCACCACATGAGATTAGCAGATCTGTGTGAGTGTGCAAAAAGTGCTTCTTTTTTTTAGTTAGTTACCTAGACATTGACACATTTTTATAAGGCAGATGTATTCTTGAGAATATCCAATGGTGGATCTACAGTAGAATACATAGGGGGACAGAGTTAAATCAAGGTGGCCCAAAAAAATGTCAGACGCACCCCTCCGAGAATGGAGATAGAGCCACTCATTCGCCCAAGAACCACAGTCTAATACCAGAGACTGGCGGACCCCCAGGAAGACTTGGGATGTCTGGTTTAGATGTTTCATTGTCCTTGTCCCATAGTCTACTAGGGTATTGTTGTTCAAATTTTGGTGGACAACAATAGTCGAGCAAACAAGTGCAATGGTAGAGCAATATCATCATATTCATAGTTCCTTCACTTATGAAATACGAAAATGAGTTTATACAAACATTCCATCAGGACTTATCCGCAAGCAACTTAATTTGTTTTATTATGGAGAAAAGTTTCTAAATCCTGAAAAACATATTCTGTGGATCATTGGTGGTCATTTCATGTTTTCAAAAAAATATCTGCCAGGCCATTATTCAGTTATGAAAGACAAGCCTTCTTCAACAATTAGGCAACTGAATTGAAACGATGGTCTGTGAGGAGGAAACTTTGGAAGGGTAAAATTGGACTATGATTATGATTTTACTCATTTCTTTTTATTCATTTCTATCTTTTTTTATCAACTTCAATACAATGGGAAGTGCTACCGAGAAGCAAGGTCATAATTCTCAGAAATTTAGTTTATGAAATAAAAACCGTAATGTCTGTCAAACCTATTCTCTGACTACATGGGTCAGCTGTCAATCTCGATGGGACTGGGCCCATCTAGGCCCACCCATTTATCCATGCCTGGTGATATCAATGAGCCTCATGTCCTAAACTCACAAAGACAGCTGCTGCAGCCTTTGAGTCAGCTACTCTTGAATGTGTTAGCTTCTTATTCTTCTTGAATGTCTTTGCTATCTTCTTTCATTTGTAAAAGAGAAATATGCATTTCAGAGTGGACAGAAAAGGGGTTCTGTCAAAGCCTCAAGATGGACCTTGAAGAAATGGGGAGCTCTAAGAAATAGATAAATATTTTGAGTTGCTCAAATGAAAAGAGTACTGTTTGTTTCTAGGCCATTTGGTCAGATTCATCACTTGTATACACAGCTTCCAGAGGCAAGTGCTAGCCACAGAGGTCAATGATGAAGAGGGAGAAAAAAAGAGAGAGAGAGAGATGAGAAAAAAGAAGAGAGAAAAAAGGAAAGCTAGAAAGATGCACTCCTTGTAAATAAAAGAGTCCCTCAGTCCTTTCTCCACAACTCGTCCATTCAGAGGCACAGAGCAGCTCTCTGTCTCATTGGTCAAAAGGCTGCATGGAGTCAATCGCCCCCGTTGTGCGCGGACATTATCCTGCTTTGCATCTCCCACACTGATATATTGAGCGTACCAACAAAGAGTTGCCACTGACGGCAATGTTAATGAGTTCGTCAACGTGCACCATTGGCTCACCAAAGCGAGCACCCACCCCAACCTGAGCACCCTACACACACACACACACACAAACACACATGCCCAACTCCAAAACAAAATGGAGGCGAGCAGGAAGGAGATTCACAAGGGCCACACACACGTCGCTCCAGAGAGCCCATGAAAGAGGAGCCTGTGGGGGCCTCAGTGTCCTCTTTGTTGTGCCGAGGCGGCAGGTGTGTGTCTCTAACACCCTCACACACACTACTCTCTGTTTGCACTTGCAGCGGGAAGCTCATACATACATACACACACACATACACACACACATACACACACACAAACACATTTCCTGTGCAGACTGTGTGTGTGTGTGTGTGTGTGTGTGTGTGTGTGTGTGTGTGTGTGTGTGTGTGTCAGTTGACAACACTTTTTTCTAATGTGTTGTAAGGATACAAAGCACACCTGTTCATCACTGGACCTTCTAAATCAGCCAGGGGCCTCACAATGACATAGAAACAAACACACACACACACACACACACACACACACACACACACACACACACACACACACACACACACACACACACCGTATACACTAGGGCAACAGTTAGGTTCTCCACAGTATGCAAATGGATTAAAGCCCTTCATTACACGGACATATTGTCGAGTGAATGAAACAGGTTTATCCAGTTTTATCCAGCCATAGGCAAGCTAATGTCTCTCTGCCTATTATATGAAAGAACTCTCCTCACCACGGCTAGTTCTCCCCAGATGCTCATTATTCCCTGTACACTCTATTCACATTTATCTTTGAAGTCAGATGGTTTGATTTTCTTAGCATATTTGTTTTTATATATTAAAAAAAACGTCTATAAGCGGTGTGTGTGTGTGTGTGTGTGTGTGTGTGTGTGTGTGTGTGTGTGTGTGTGTGTGTATGTTTATCTAAGTAGGGGGAGAATTTCCAAGAGGAGAGATGGTTGAGTTGGGAATCAAAGGGCCTTACCATGGTAAATGATTTATTTGACCTAACCAAAGCATCTGATTGATCTACATCAGTCCTTCAAGGTTATTCACTGAGCTTAATCCAACATAGAAAAACAAAATCAGCTCATTGTAGGTGATGTCATACCACTGATCATTATTATTCAGTTGTTTTCATTTCATAATACTGAAAATATACTCATTATAACATAACTTTGGGGAGAATATTATGTTTGTTTATTTTCTCATTTTATGATTACATGCAGCTATATCGCAAGTCATTCCTGTCCAGGAAATGCCAAATTTGCCCAAAGAGCATTTGTTTGTTGTCAATAGAAGAGCTACAAAGCTGCTGTCTGGTGGACACCTCTACCACAAAGATGCGTGTTCAGCTCCCGCTAGCCACTCTAACGAGCATGTTTCTCCCAAACACACACACACACGCGCGCGTACACACAAACACGCACCCTCCACTTCTCTGTCTCTCTCTTTCTCTATCTGTCTGCCATTGCTTTGATCAGAGTGTTTAGTCAAATGGAGGCGTCTCTAGCGAACAGCTGCTAAAGTGTGTCAGCACTTATGACACAGCAGCTGGATGCTGCCGCCGTCTCACAGCTCGTCTGATTAGACCATCCATCCTCCATACTTCAGTGGTGAGAGAGAGAGAGAGAGAGAGAGAGAGAGAGAGAGAGAGAGAGAGAGAGAGAGAGAGACTCAATCTGGACCCTATCAGCTTTGCTTACATATCCTCAAGGCTTCGCTCGGAACCCTAGCTAATGTAACCACTAATGTAGCCACAAGTGAGTTGTGTGTGGATGAGCCTTTGAGCTTGACTTGAAAAACAGAATTGCAACAATGTAGTTCTTTTAGTTTTGAATAATATAGAATTTAATGGAGTGTCTTAAAAGCAACACCTGGAATTTCACTGTTACAAAGACCAGATTTTGATCTGCATTTGTTGACCCACTTCAGAAAAGTAGGAGATGACAGCTATGGCATCTGGACCGAGCTGAATCTTAGATTGAGCTCATCAATCACGTAAACCAGGCTAGTGATGACACTTTGACCCCTTTTATGAGACAAATTGGGTCCCCCCTTTGAATTAGATGAGCTGATAACATTCATGGAAAGGGGGAACTCTTTATCATGTCCTACCCACAGCGCTAAAACCAACTCTTGATATAGCAGTTACTATGACGACATAAGCATCCACATTGACCCATGATCAGAAATGTCACTCATGCTTTTTAATGTCAGGTCTAAAAATATGGCGGTTTGAGATGACCTGTGAGTGTTTCTGTTCGAAAACACCTCAAAGCAATGGCCAACAATAGCACCATTAACACTACAAGGGAGCATTGGTTTGATTCAATTCCAAAGATGCACACTGATATACAAACATCCAGTATCTAATCAATGCAAATGTAACCCCACATGTTGTGGGTCAAAGGTTGTGAAGGTGACCTGTATTCGAAAGGATTCACACTGAGACCTTATAAGACTAACAGATTCAGCTTTACATAATTGCACTAATGTTTAAGAAGGTCACATGTTGGTTTGCCTGGAACCTTTTAGGTAACTTTCATTAGTTAAATCTATAAATGGTCCTTAAAGCCCTTCTGCTTCCAGCAGGTACAGAAAGAGAGGCTAAGACACCAAAGTCTCATCAAGGACCTTGTTTTACATACACGTGAGGCCCTTCAAGTGAGTGAATTCTATCTATCTATCCACAGCTGTGTCACAATTAGACACCAACTCACTCAACACATCAAACTAGCAATATTAATCTTTGCCTCCAAAAACACTGTCACTGTCAGTATATATAAAAAAACCTTTTCTGTCTACTGCGTCAGGCCATGGTCTTTTTCTAGCGTATTCACAAGGGGACAGCGGCTCCATCACGCCAAGCGGCCAAGCTGACACAAATGTATTCAAAGCATTTAGTGCACGGGATTAATCGAATTATAATTTAATCATCTGATCAAACACCAATTAGCATAATCACTTCTGGGGGAAGGCTGATAGGAAAGAAAGCACAGCAGCACCTAATAAACCTCAGGCTACACCATACTCCTAATGGGACATTTGAAAGGGGAAAAAACATCAAAAAGACGCATTTGCTACTACTGGGGGTCTTGCACATTTTTTATGTATAAATTAAATAAGTCCCAACCGTATGATTCCATGTCTGTTTCTCTTATCAAATGAATGTACTGAAAAGATTATTAGTCTGTGTACTCTTGAAAAAAATAAATATTGTATATCACCTCATCGAATATTAAATAATATGTTAATATGTGATTATGTAACGAGCTAACTGACAACACTACATAGCCTGAACATGAGGCATTGAATTTAATCCGCACAATAAAAACTACAAAGCCGCCAAAAAATAACAGCCAAAAAAAAAAAGAAGAAGAAGAAAGAAAACAATAAAAAATAATAAAAAAACAGCCAAAAAAATAACTGCCGTCTGAGAGGTGGGAAGACAACCTTATAAATGATACATGACCAATAGCTCAACTCAAACGCAACTGGGCCAAACTAGGCCCAGATCTGCGCCAGCAGCCTTCCTCTGTCCACTGCAGTCTAGGAAGCCATGTTTGCCAAGAAGACTGTGCACAGACCCATCCTGCAGCCCACTCGCTGCATCGCACTGACAAAACGCCGCAACATGGTGCACACACACACACACACACACACACACACACTCAAAAAAATCCCTAGACAAGCAGGAGGAGATGAAGCTCTGTGGTTGGAAAACAGGCAGGTTCACCACCTCCCACGACACCATTTTATCAGGCCTCTCACTCAGCTTTCATCATTCCCCTTCCCTGCCTCATAAAAAAGGAGAGGGGGAGAAAAATATAGGACAATGGAAGAAAAACATGTGCACCTCAAAATATGACAAGGGCACAGAAAGAACAAGAACTTCATCCCTTATATTGAAATATCTTCAGAACATCTGTCCACCTCGGGGGTGGATTTTATTTTCAAATAAATAAACAAACAAACAGATAGGCAAATAAAAAATATAAATAACACTGAAGACAACAACAATAACAAAAAAAAAAAAAAAAAAAAAACAGCTAGCAGCGAGTTGCCCTAGTCTGTCTGTCTGTCCAGCCTAGCCTCCATTTTAAGTTGCCTCTTGCAGTGGTGCTCAGAGTCCTGCCTGCCTCCCTAGCCTAGCACCCTCAAACACATAGAGCGTGAGGAAGAAAGGAAGAGAAGGAGGGGAAAGAGAGAAAAAAAAAACACACACACACACACACACATTGGTTGAGGGTAGAAAAAAAGGGAAATGGTTTCCTGATAGGGGTTTCTAAGGATCTCTCACTGGGTCCCTGGATGTTCCCTAATTATAAAAGGGTCAAGCTCATGTCCACAGCTCACTAAGCACACACACACACACACACACACACACACACACACACACACAGATGGTTTCACATTCAAACACATCTTCACCCACATCCTCACACACACACACTCTTGCACACATAATAAGAGACACATAGAGGGACACATATACACATAGAGAGCAAGAGACGCACACACACACACACACACACACACACACACACGCACAAACACACACATTTACACACGCTCACACAAATGACAGCACCTTAAAAAATGACCACCTAAAAATACCAGCCTCAAACTTGCTGTTACATCTGCAGCGTGGCTGCCATGTTTAAAAATAAATCACAACGTGGAGAAGGAGCAGCCCACTCATTTGTCTCTCTGTCATGCTGTCTATCCCTACCAGGTCCTGCCACGCTCTAGCCTACTTAGGATCGGCCTTAGTTATCACTGAAACCCAGCGTGATGGCCAAACCAGAGCATGACAAAAGAAAACACACACACACACACACACACACACACACACACACACACACACACACACACACACACACAGAGAGAGAGAGATATGGCAAAAGATGCCTGAGGCTTTGTGATGGTTCACCACTGATAAGACGAGGGTGTTCAGAGTGTCACCAAAAAGCGGGCACGGGAAGATGTTGACATTAAAAATGCCAACTGTGCCACCTTCTTACATGCTTCATCAAACATCTACATCTGGGGCAAGTCTGCTTCATCTTTTTTTCTTTTTCTTTCTTTCTTTCTTTCTTTCTTTCTTTCTTTCCTCTCACCTCACCCTACTCCATCCCACCTCACCTCATCCCCCCGATGTGGATCTAAATGATACAGTTAACATTTCAATGTGAGAGACATTAACATAGGGCTTGTGCAATTATATTGTCCTTATTCAGCAGATTCGGGCTGAGGACACTCTCTGATTTGTAATTAAATTTTACACTGGCTGAAAGTTAGCGCCTCAGTCTCCTGTGCCTTCCTCCTAATTAGACTCCTCTCCTGGACTCTCGCTTTTTTTTTTCCTTTTTCTTTTTTCTTGTAAGTCTTCGCACAAGAAGCCTTCATTATGCAGCCATTCAATGTGTGTGTGTGTGTGTGTGTGTGTGTGTGTGTGTGTGTGTGTGTGTGTGAGAACATTATAGGTTATGTATGTGCAAGGCAATGGGGGTAACTGTTATATATTAGCCCAGTGTCCTAGCGCTGGAGACAAAGCATCTGTGGAGGAGATTCCTCTGAAGAGACCCTCAGTGCAATTATACTTCATAAACATTTGCCAAGCCCGTTTAACCCTCCTGATTGTGTACGCTGTGCAGCAAGGCCCGACCTCTCCACATTAATAAGAACGGCACTATTAGGAGCTGAGGAACCACCACGAGAGAGAGAGAGAGAGAGAGAGAGAGAGAGAGAGAGAGAGAGAGAGAGAGAGAGAGAGAGAGAGAGAGAAATGTACTGAGTGAATAGAAATATAAATTTTTGTGATTCTTGAACATTATGTTCGAGAGAAAACCATTTAAATGCACTCGGCTTGCTGACTGTTTTTCAGTGGCTAAATCCCTGTTGGATTTATTTCAACTTCAGAATCGTTTCATATGTATGACTGTGTCTATGCGTGTGTGTATGTGCGTATGTGTATGTGTGTGTGTGTGTGTGTGTGTGTGTGTGTGTGTGTGTGTGTGTGTGGAACGCCAAACGTCTAACGAAGACAACGTGGTGATGCCTTGCCGGAGGTGGTTGGGATGATAATGACCGTGATGCGCTCCGAAGAGCCGCAGAGCTGCCACGAGCGAGAGAGAACCTTAACAAGCCATGATATTGGTCTGGCTCATCCTGCCTGCAGAAAACAGGCCAATCTTTGTTGTTTCCCCACTGCAAAGCCACATTCGGTACAGCACAAAAAGAGAACGAGAGAGGGAGAGGGGGGAAAAAATGAATGAATTTAAATGGAGGGAAAAAAAGGTTACCTGAGGGGCGATTTTAAGCCAGGATTTTAAACAGGCAGTTTCTACATACAAATAGTATTGGGTGGCTGGGAATTTGGCTACAACAAAACAAATAGCTGAATCAAGCTAGAAAAAGGTGGATTTCTTTCCCTTTTCCCTTCTATAGATTTTGGATCACATTTTTTTATATCCTGTCTATAACGTTGTGTGTAAACACCATGCTATATGTAGTAATGGATAAACTGTCTGACACACTGGATGTGGAATGGGAAAAGATAGCTTGCAGCTATGGAATCCATTTCCCATACACCCCTTTTTTCCAATGCACTTAAAATGGCTTCTTTTTTATTTGGCATAGCATTGGGTGCAAACTGTAAATTTACGCACATTTTTTTTTTTTTTAAATAACGAACATGCCAGTAGCAATGGAACATTATGACAGAATTTTCTTCCAATTTTTTTTTTTTTTATTTAAACCGAATCTACCATTTGTCTCTGCCGTCATGGTACTATCAATGAATCTCTTACAAAAACAAAAAATCTTGACATTGTATGTCTGTCCTCAGTAGTCAAGGGAAATTGTACATTTCATCTATCAATATAAATATGAAATCAACTGGTAAGAATTGGTTAAAAAGGCACACGGTATAAACTATAGAGAGAAAGGCATATCTGCATCTCTCCCGGGAGTACACTGTTCTTTGCTAACATCAACACACACAGATCCTTCTGGAAATCCTGCTGGACCTGCTGCTCTGTGCTTGTGCTGCCTTGATGTTTCCAAACCAACCAAACACAAAAAGACCAAATGTTAAACGAGACAGTGACAGAAAGAAGAGAGAGAGAGAGAGAGAGAGAGAGAAAGAGAGAGAAAGAAAGAAAGAAATCATCTACAAATAAAAGCAACGAGTCTTGAACGCGAAGGGGGAAAAAAAACTCTGTAGTTGGACTGTCTGACATCTTTGTGATAATTCAATGTGACACTGGGACAACTGATGCTTTTTCTGAGCCAATTAAGAGCTATCTGTCACCCCAGCTCCAGGTTAATGCTAAACAGCACTCCTCTGAAATGAGTCATCTGTGAGCAGCAGTCACTATGAGGGCCAGCCTGGGCACAGGCATGCAGTTCTAAAATATTGGTTTTGATAGGTGGCACCAGTCCCAAAAATATTTTATAGTGCTTCGAGTAGGAAGATGCAAGGCTATATTTATTACATCTGCCCAAAAAAGGGGGACAAAAGCAAAAAAGAAAGAGAGGGAAAGAAAGAAAGAAAAAACACTCTTCTTGTCATCCTCTAAACATCACAATGATTACATCTATCTTAATTTATTTGAACACTGTATGTGTGAATTAAATTCATTTAATCTATTCTCCCCTTTTTAGGGTCATGGAAAAAATTGGCCTGCAGATTTCAAGGACCCCAGACAGATCTGTATTGGTATTGTGCTATGACATAGAGTATAGTCATGGCCTGGGCCTGCTGCTGCTGCCGCTGACGCTTTACCCAGATAATGGAGCTGTAAGTCTATCAGGAACACCTTGGCTGCCGTCTCCTGCAGATGGGCTTCCAATCAGTCCTTTGCTTTAATTGCCCCCAGCAGATTAGCTCCCACCGAACCCACATTTGCCCCCAGCCAAATTTGCTCAAATCAAAACCTTTATTTAGAATAATGACTGCATGTTGGCCTTTCCTTGGTCGACATGTACCCCCCCCCCCCCACCCCACACACACACCCATCCCTCTCTCTCTCTCCTTCTTTCTGTCTTTTGCCATCCTCTTTTTTTTCCCCTGAAAACATTCTTTGCCAAGATATCCATTTATGTAATTATGATATGTTGTTCATGAGTTTGATGCAGCGTGTATTTTAGGGCAGGGCACCGGCAGACTACTGGGCCAAAGCAGTAAAACAGCAGTGCTTCTGTCTAGCTGACTAGCTGAGTCTGCAGCCAGTGCAAGCCCAGTGCAAGCACTCAGGTGAGCCCATGTGCTCTTGTGTTGGATGCCCGCTAATGACGATGTAACCATAGCAGTCAGGTTCCGTTTGAATCTGACTTGCCTTGGGGCATCATTAAGACAAAAAAAAAAAGAAAAGAAAAAAAAGAAAAAACTCCAAGTCTCCCCGTGCAGCTGTCTATCCGATGACACTCACTGAAATGACTTGTTTAAAAATTGCAAAAATTATACGGCCTTGTATTTTCATGGTGGGGTGGAGAGAAAAAAAATCAAGGAAATATCAATTTGAATTCCATTATCAAGTAGGGAATGTAACATTACAAGAGTAACGTGTCAAACAAGAATTTGATAACATTATATAGTTGCCAATGTCAGCCACAAATATTCTAGATATTTCTAAATGAAAATGGAAAAATAATCTCAAACGCATATTCAGATGAGCCTGCATAGCAATGCACTGTACAAAAATATGAGATTCAGGCATTGCACATACACACAATGAGGACGTATCTGTGGAGAGGAGGAAAAGTACTTCCGGGGTCAACACCACAATAGCCTTAGCTCACTCTCAACACTACTACTGCACACATAATGGACGTTACCATAGAGACGGGCCAAGAAGCATGTGCTAAATCAAACTCAAAAAGCCAGATTTTTTTTTTTTTTAACTGCACAGAACCAGAAATACAGAGAGAGAGAGAGAGAGAGAGAGAGAGAGAGAGAGAGAGAGAGAGAGAGAGAGAGAAAAGGACAGGGAAAAAACAGAATAGCAATGCAAGGTTATGTGTTGTAGCCAATCTTGCTGAAAACCCACAAGCAATTTAAAGTAAATAAGCCGCCTTTTTCAACATGCAAAAACAATCCCATTTCAAACGCTGAATCTCTCTCTCTCTCTCTCTCTCTCTCTCTCTCATTTCAACATTTTTGTCCACCAGGAGCGTATCACAGGGGCTTCTAAAATAGATTAAACATCCTACTAAGATAGCATTTTAACATTTTCCACAGGGTCTAATCCCTTGCCTGGCTGGCAGCAGTAAGATGTGTCGTCGCGTTCCCACTGTTTGAATGGACGGCCTCACCAGTCAGTCAATCCACACACACACACACACACACACACACACACACACACACACACACACACACACACACACGGAGGCACAGGGGCTCCATGATTAATGGTGAAGCCTTATTCTTCCCTTATGAGTTTCTAAGGGGGCTCTCTCTAGATGGAGGTGGTATTTCAATATGAAGTTATTACAAAATAAATCTGATTTTTTTTTTTCTTTTTTTTTTCTTTTTTTAGGAGGAGGAGGAGGAGGAGGTGGGGGTGATTGCAGTTGTGGAGCGTTGTTGCTGGGAGGGAGGTGGGGGGGGTAAAGGGGGGGGGCGATTGCCTGTGAGAGACACATGCAGAGAGATGCTTTGGCTACAAGCAGGCTTTCACCATATCTTTCCTCTCCACACAGCCAATGGAGGACTGTTGTTGCACTGCCTTTTCCTTTTGGAAGGGATTTTTTATTTTTGTTATGATTATTTTTTTTTTTTTAATGACAAAATTATTTTCAAGTAATTGCCCTCTCCCACATCCTCATATAGTTCCACTGGACAGTCATTATTATTATTTGGATATTTTTATTTGTTGTTTACTTATTTTTTGCCAACACAAATAATCGTCAGAAAGGTATCCATCACCTCACAGGTTTCCAATATGGCTCTCCGTCACTGGTCGCTTGTCACTTCCGAGCTCCTGTTTCATTCTTTTTATTTGCTCTGTCTGTCATTTTCCGCAAGGCTCTTTCCATTTTCTTCAATCCCCCATACCACCCCCCCTCCAACACATACACACATACACACACACACACACACACACACACACACACACACACACACACACACATATACACACCACCACCACCACCACCACCATCACCACCATGATCGCCTAGCTCCCTGTTTTTCCCACCCACCCTAGTGCTATCAGTGCGAACACACCCTAGACTGTTTTTATCCACTGGCCGAAGCCCTACGCCTACGTCTCCCCACATCTGATTGCATTCCATCCATACATGTTTGTCTTTAAATGTGCGCCCATTCCAATTTAAAGGATCTATATGTGAATTTATATATGTGGGGGTGGGGGTAAATGGCTTGGAAGGCTATGCACTGCATGCTTCAAGATAGGTGTCCACATTCGCGTTCACGCACACACACATACAAGCACGCAAACACACACACACACACACACACACACACACAGCTCCTCTTGCTTGCATACACATATAGCTGGTCACACATAGCTGTACACATACACACACACACTCACACAAAAAATACACCCATGCATACACACACACACAAATACACACACACAACCTCTCGCACGCATACACAGATGCACATTCTAAAGAACCGCATAGCACACTTATACGCATTGCATGCCTATAGTGGCTTACACACACACACACACACACACACACACACACACACACACACACACACACACACACACACACACACACACACACACACATCCTTTCCATCCTTTTGCACACAACTGCGAGGCACCAAGAAGAGGGAGGCTGTACCCTTCAATCTCCTCTTAGGAGGTTTGCCTTATAGGCTGCGTGGCCTGCCAGCTCCTTCAAATGCTCCTCGCCCCAACATTAATCTCTATAAGCCCGTAAGATTATTTGTCGCCTAGTTTTTAATTTGGATGGCTTTTCAAGGGACGCGTCTTCACAACAGTATCTTCCTCTCCTAACACACCAGGTCACTCCTCCAAAATAGATTCCTTATTTACACCCTTGCATACCTAAAATGTCTAAAGATAATAGAAATGCAATGCCTTAGTCCACCTGACAACACAAAATATCTTACAAATAATTATATCAACTCATAGCAATAATGAGATGTGATAATTAATGCTGGTTTATAATAATTGATTTAAAAAATATATTTTCATTGCAAGCACCCATTGAAACACTAGTAGGCAAATTATTTGCCAAAAGCAGTGCTGATGCTAAAATGCAATTTATGAATAATAATTTCTTCAATTGGCATTTTCTCATCATTTTCCTACTTATTTTAAGGACAGTTATTCACAATTATGCTGTGTGTATGAATGGGGGGCCAATATGCAATAATATAAAATACGTCACTCGTGGTACAGATCAATATCTCTTTCTAAAAGGACGTAAAAATCCTAGTCTTCAACTTGAAAGGAAATCTTTACAAATCAATGTTTTTAAAAAACACTAGTTAAGATCGAGGTCGCATCAATTAATAGTTCACACGGACGACACATGACAAGAAAGGCGCATCATGTGCTGCCCCCCTCCCCCCACCCCCCTTCTTACCAGACCCCCCCTTTTTATAATCCTAAACATATTGACAACATGCAAAGCTATTAAGACTTGCATAAATATACTTTTATGCTCTGCTGTGCTACTCTAGTCGTGCGTGCTGCTGATTGCAGTTAGGGCCAAATTATGTGACAAGGTAAGCTTAAATGAACGCAGCGCAGTGGCAGCCTCGCCCGTCAACCTCCTTTTGCATAGGTGACCACCCGTGGCACCACTGAAATGTTTCAATGAATTTGCATCACGCGTGACTTTCATCTCCCCATGTCCCCCAATTCTGCCAGCTTTGCATACCACGCGGAGCAAACTGAGGTCAATTAAGTTTTCCCCCACTAATGAAGAGAAAATTAAAAATTTGACTAACCATTCAAGATGCTCTGGGAAAAGATAAAAGCCAATATCCACATGCCCCGCTCCTTTCAATCCCCCTGCTAGGCTTTTCTCTTCTCTGTCCTCGCACTTTGTCCAGTGGTTATTCTTGATCACCCTTAAATGTGCCAGTTGCAAGGTTATAAGAAAAGCAGTCCAGCTCTCCACGGAAGAAGAAGGGGGTTTACACTGTGGCTATCTCCGCGTCTCTCTCTCACACACACACGGGTGCGCTCCGCGAGACTGGTGCTCCAATTCCTTCTCACCCGCTCCCGTCTTTGCGCTGGAAGGGCGGATGTGCTTGTATGATTGTCTAGGTTAAAGCTGCGATGGAACTCATGCGCCGCCGCTCGCGCTGGCTGCCGTGTGCTCCGGTGTTTCCTGGCTGTTGCCTTGCCTGCGCCTCAGAGAGCAGCTAAAAGGGGCTTCCGCGCACAGTCGTCCAGGTGCGGTGCTGAGTCAGAGCTACGGCGATGGCAAAAGGCAGCAGCTCCTTGCTACAACCAGGTGGGAAAACGTGTGGAAACGAACGCAAAAAACAAAACTTAGATAGTAAGGATGCGCGAATTAAATGTGTCATTGAAATGAAGTCAGGAACAAATAAAACGAAAGCATGTCCGGAGAGGAGGAGAGAGAAAATAAAGGAACTAGGAAAAAAATTAAAAAGCAACTGAAAAAGAAAAGGAAGTCATGAGAATTCAACAACAATGGAAACCAAGTGTGGAAAAGCTAAAGCGGTAGACAGAATGATTAGATCCAAAACTCAGACCATCTTCACCACCTCTCTCCGGCCATAAGGCAGCAAGCTCACGCATCTTCTTCCCCCAGCCGGTATAATGGCATTGGTCCCTGCGCTACCCCTCTCTGCCTTGGAGCATTACAGAATAACACTCTCCCCTGCCTTCTCTGCCGGTTTAATTCCTCATAGCCTTAAAGGAGCCGAGGCTCCCGCCTCTTAGCCACAAGGTGTGAGTACAGACCATCAAAAAGCTCCTCTCTAATAATGCGCACATTCGTCTCCGTTTATAAAATGAATTAGGTTACTTGATAGCAAATAAAGTTTGCTTTTTTTTAATGTTTTGGCAGAGACAATGCCGCACTTTTTTTTTCTTCGCACACGGTTTTGAATCCCGAATAGTGAACCACACAGCTAAAGCTTGGAAATGTCACAGGCTACCGGTAAGGTTTTTTTCAGCCTAGTAACCATAATAGATTTTTGGTAGAGCGAGAAAGGTCCTTATGTATATGTTTATAGCCACTTATAACTGACAGACATGGCTTAAGTAAAGCCCCGGCCCCCACCTACTCATTGACCTTGAGGACGTTAATTCCTTCGCCTCCAAAGGAAACAAACAGTGCCCAAGGACAATAATAAAAATGGCATCTCTCAACAAACAAACAAACAATCACACAAACACACCATCAGTGCTGGAGGGTGGTGCGGGTGTGTAGAGGAGTAGAGAAATCAATTTCACCACAAATTTCAGCAAGGGTGGGTGGCTGTCTCTATCTGCTCAACCATGTTTTTTTCAGTGTTTATGGAGTAGCCTTTCTTCTAAATGGATCATATCTGTAGCATGTTATTTCAACACAGTGCAGGGTCAGTGTCAGGCCACTAAGACCAGCACATTTTGTCAGTGCAGTCCAATAGCAAACATGCCTCATATTCAATTGGACATGAAAGCACAAAGATCCAGGTAAATGACTAGCATTTTTTTTATCATTTATAAAAATAAAAAAATAGGATTTTTTTTTTTCATCTGCACTGCGGAAAGAATGTGATTGGAGAAGTAGATATGGATAAAAATTAATTTAAAAATATGAAGAAACAACTTGATTTTAAAATTGTTCTAATAAAATTAAGATATTTATCTAGTACTAGATGGTATAATAATAGTAATAATAATAATAATAATAATAATAGTAACAGTAATAATAATAATATAGTCATTTCATTTGCATATTTGCATTTTTAGATAAATATGTCAAATTTTGAGAAAGGAATATGTATTCATCATGGAGGGGTGTGGCAATTTATAGTCAAACACAAAAAAATAAGGTAATATAACTCATTACAACTACAACTACTCAAGTCAATTTAATTAGGACATTATTCCATTTTATTCCTTTAAAAACCTTTCAGTTCCAGTGACAAGTTTCTCTGACATTGATTCCACAGAATCCTGTCAAATTGTGGACATGTTGATGGCGACTGCCTGTGAATTTTCTGGCTCGCCCTCTCTCTCTCTCTCTCTCTCTCTCTCTCTCTCTCTCTCTCTCTCTCTCTCTCTCTCTCTCTCTTTCGCTTTTTGGTCCAGCCTCGATTTGAGTTCAAGTCCAGCCTTCGTCTCAACACAGGCCACATCTCATTCGCTTAGCCGCCACATCACACGTCTCCACGGCAATAGGAGGACCCAGCAACATTGGAAGCCCCCGAAGCGCTCCATCCGGGTGCTGCAGAAATCTGGGGCCCTGCACTGCAAATAAAAACGCAGACAACAACACAGACGCGCATCCAGGAAGTGAGTTCACGCTCTCGTTTCGCCGCCATCTTTGTTACGCTTTTTTACTTCCCGCTCTGTCTTTCAACGGCTTCTCAGGACTTCTGCCTCCATGCAAACACAGCTCGAGGGACGAGTCGGCTACCTCGGCATTTGATGCCCATTTCTTCTCTCTAATCCGGTTTTTAATCCCTTCTTCAATAATAGCTTTACTCTCTTTTGCATGAAATTATTTCATTACGATTAATCTGGTAACAGCCACTTTGAAGCGGACAACCCCATCTTATCAGGGATAAGTCTTAAACAGCCACTGAAAACTCCCCTGCATTTTGGTGCAGCCATGATGCTTTTGTCTTAACTCATGTCGACTGTATCTTTTTTCTTGTTTTTTTTTCCCCACTTGAAATACGAAGACGTAATGTCACCAGTATTTACAAATAAACAGAAAAGTATGCAGATAATTCCTCTAGCAAATGTAACAATGCTCCTCTTTAATTGAGGATTAAAACAGAAGCGTGTTTACAGAGAAATATGTTTCACACAGAACGTATGTGAAGCAAGTCTTTTTGTGAAGTCTTGAGGGATGTGCATCCAATTGTACATTTCAGCAGCGGAGCAAACCCCAAGGCCATATGCCTTTGTGCCGTCTCGTTTTCTATGAACACAAATACAGCGTAGAAAACTGAGCTGCCAACTCCTTCCCTTTCCCACTCGTTTCTTTCATGTCTGTCTGTCTTGCAGATGCACACACTCACACTTGCAGATGCACACACTCAC
This sequence comes from Sardinella longiceps, assembly GCA_027497455.2. Lineage (NCBI taxonomy): Eukaryota > Metazoa > Chordata > Actinopteri > Clupeiformes > Clupeidae > Sardinella > Sardinella longiceps. The sequence goes on along the minus strand of JAODXP020000021.1, from coordinate 26,318,773 downwards.
ACATACATACAGACATATACACACGTACTCTCTCCGTCTCTCTATCTCTCACACATGCTCTCACACACACTTGCGTGCACACACACACACACTCACACATACACACATATATACTCGTACTCTCAATCTGTCTCACACACACACATGCTCTCTCTCTCTCTCTCTCTCACACACACACACACACACACACACACAGAAAGAGTAAAATGGACAGAGAGGGAGGCACCAAAGATAAAGGGGTTCTGGCGGTGCATGTTGATGTGGTGAAGAGAGAGTGCGCAGAGTGAGTAAGAGAGAGAGAGAGCACAGTGCTCGTATGTGTGTGTGTGTGTGTGTGTGTGTGAGAGAGAGAGAGAGAGAGAAAGAGAGAGAGAGAGTGTGTTAGAGAGACAGGAGAGTCAGTTAGAGTGAGTAGAATGAATGTGTGTTTGTGTGAGATAGAGAGAGCAGAATGAGTGAGAGAGAGAGAGAGAGAGAGAGAGAGAGATGTAGAGAACAGAAAGTGTGTGTGTGTGTGTGTTTATGTGTGTGAGTGTGCATGTGTGTGTTTATGAGAGAGAGAGAGAGAGAAGGAGAAAGAGTGGAGTGAGTGAGAGATGGAGAAAACAGAAAGTGTGTTTATGTGTGTGAGTGTGCGTGTGTATGTGTGTGTGTGTGTGTGTGTGTGTGTGTGTGAGAGTGTGTGTAGAGAGAGAGAGAGAGAGAGAGAGAGAGAGAGAGAGAGAGAGGAGATTGAGTGAGAGAGAGATGGAGAGAACAGAAAGTGTGTTTATGTGTGTGAGAGAGAGTGTGTGTATGTGTGTGTGTGTGTGTGTGTGTGTGTGTGTGTGTGTGTGTGTGTGTGTGAGTGAGTGTGTGAGTGAGTGTGTGAGAGAGAGAGTGGGTTAGTGAGAGAGAGAGAGAGAGTGAGAGATAGAGAGGGAGAGAGAGAGCGAGAACAACAGAGGCGTGAGGTTGAGGAGCTGTGAGGAGTGTTTGAGGCACGTGGCTGGAGGGGTTAGTGGGTGATGGGCGATGAGACACTGGTGAGATTGGCGCTGTGTGGCACAACAGCAGCAGCCATAAGAGCTAGTAGCTGGAGTAGGGGTAGCCATCTCTGAAGCAACACACACACACACACGCCAACCACTCACCCCCCGCCTGCAGATACACACTCCATTCTGCACGCCTGACAGGCTAAGATCCTGTTAGCAGACCACCTGAGGGAGCAACCCCTGCACACACACACACACACACACACACACACACACACACACACACACACACACACACCACCGCTACCACCACCACCACCACCCTCGACCGACCCCAAGCCCCAAGCCCCAACCCCCACCTTCAGACCCACAGACCCAGCCGACCCCACCCTGATTCCTGCAACACCACCATCACTGCTACCGTACAACTACCACAGCCCACAGCCAGCACCCAACCCCCACCCAACACACCACGCCAGGCCAGAGTAGAGCTAAGACCCCCCCCCCTCCCCTCCTCCACACACACACACACACACACACACACACACACACACACACACACACACACACACACACACACACACACACACACACACACACACACACACACACCAGCCCCTGGCTATGTTACAGTGCAGAGGACAGAGATGCTGAAATAAAACAATAACAGAGCGCCTTGCTTGCTTCGTAGTGCCTCAGTACCATCTGACGTTTCTGCACCGCAACAACCAACCAGCCCAGCTAGAAACATGAAGGGTTTTGTTTAAAATGTGTGTGTGTGTGTGTGGGGGGGGGGGGTGGGGGACGATTATTTAAGCACAGTATCATCTATTATTTCTGCTTTAGTCTAATTACATAATTAAGTAAGCTAATGTATGTGAAGTGTAATCTCTAGTCACCATTTATCAACTATATTTGTGAGGTCATTTTAATACAAATATTTAAGTAATATTTAAGTAAATCGCTTATGTGCTTAAGGAATTTGGGGAAATGACTGCAATCACACCAATGTACAAAAGGCAAGGCAAGGAAATGTGTGTGTTTGTGTGTGTGGGGCAGGATGCTTTTACCACTTCTTCTCTCCTCTCCTCTCTTCATCTGTTCACTCTATTGTCATCCCTCTCTCCATCTCAGCTCTTCTTTCTTTTCTTCTATATTCCCCTCCCGTTTTGCCCTTTCCTTCTTTCTTCTCTCTTCTTCATGTCTCTTCTTTTCTCCTCTCCTCATCTGGTCCTCTCCTCTCCTCTCCTCTCCTCTTGGCAGACCCTGAGAGGACACAAGCCCAAAAGACCCCATATTACATCCGGTAACTCACACACACACACACACACACACACACACACACACACACACACACACACACACACACACACACACACACACATACACACACACACACACACACACACACACACACACAGGTGTTCAGCAGGACAGGCTATAAGAGGACGCCCCACAGAAAGACCCCCAAATGTCCTGTCACATCACTCCTCGTCACTGCTGAGGAGACCCCAGGAAAGGGCAACGTCCCTGAGATGTCCTGCTGAACGACCATGTGTGTGTGTGTGTGTGTGTGTGTGTGTGTGTGTGTGTGTACAAAGACAACTGCTGACGATGCACATGGGTCTGTGTGGAAAAAGGTCAGAAAACCATCTGTGTTCTGTTGGAAAGCGGTAAGCAATGTTTGAAAATGTACATTTGTGTGAAAGTTTAATCTCTTTCTCTGTGTCTGTCTCACTGTGTGTGTGAGTGTGTGTGTGTGGTGGGGGGCAATCTGGGATTATACTGTATTTTCTCCACTGCAAACTCTGTTTAACACAAGATTCCTAAGATACAGAGATACAGTGTGTTCATATGTAGATCTACCACCTGTTAGCAACATTAAATTGATATAAGGTGCTTACTCATAGTAATAACCACAACTAGCATACACTCTGCAGAAAGGATGTGTATATGTGCGTGTGTGTGTGTGTGTGTGTGTGTTTGTGTGTTACACATGTTACACACACTTTTCTTTAATTCACACAATAATGTTTTGGAGGTAACCTGCTGACTAACAGCCAACAAACTGTATCAAACGTGCTAATTTGTATCAGCTAGTGTCATTAATGTGTTTATTAGGTCATTTAAGCAGCTTGCCTTCCTCTAACATTACAGAGCCTTTATTACTAGTCTTAGTAATGAACTTATTACTCACAAGCTAACGGCTAATAAACAGCTTATAGGGCCATTATGCAGGCGATGATGAGAGTTTAATAAGTATGGCGGGGGAGAATGATCATCTCGGCAGCTTATTTTTGTGAGCATGCAGGGAGTGCGCAAGAAAAAAAAAAAAAAAAACACACGCGCGACAAAAAAAATAAATAAAAAAAATACACGCACAAACACACACAGATGACAAACGTGAAAGTCGGGGCGCTGCCATTAAAAAGCCCACCTCCCCGAGTCTTAATTGTGACACTTGCATTCTGGGTAATGATGCATCAAGGAACAATTTGGGACGTAACGACTTGAGACTCATGCTCTGGCTCGTCTGTGTCGGCTGGGCTCGTCTGCCAGGTCGTTCCCTTCTCTCGCTCGCTCGCTCACCCGCTCGCTCCCTCGTTTGCTCGCTTGCACAATCACGGCAGTAATCACCGGCCCTCGCTGGCGTTTATGCAAATGCGAGCAACGCAGCAACGGCGCTGAAGCGGCGGCGGAGTGGCAGGGAGCGAGGTGAGAAACAGATCGGGAGTGTTGCTTGCGGGATTAAAGGAAACGGCAAGCATATAAATGTGCTCAGCTAACAGGTGCTAGAAGGAGGGTAGGAGGACACGGAATGGAGTCGGGAGACGGCCATAGTGGGGGGGTGGAGGAGTCTAGATGGGGGGTGGGGGGGGGGGGTAAGCTAGCGAGTAATGGCTCAATTACACAGGGGCGGGAAAAAGAAAAAAAAAAAGAAAGCCAGTGACAAAAAAAAAAAATTCCACTTGAAGACCTCCAGTTAGTCAGTAAGTCAGTCAGTCAGTCACAAGCCATTGGTTGTTAATGATGCATGAGCTCTTAACGAACAATAAAGCTCTGGCTCCTTGGGGACTCGCCACGCACACACACACACACACACATGCACGCGCACACACACACACACACACACACACACACACACAAGCACGCACACACACGCGACATGACAGAGCAGACGTGCAACTTGAGACAGTCACACACCAGAGACGTGTAACTATGACTTAAGACACGACGACAGAGCGTATCGTTAGAGCAGAGACTACAGCCTGACTGAACCATGTGCACAGGGGCTTGTGTTAGTGGACTGAGTTGATTTATTTTATGGGAAAATTTAAAAACAATAAAAGCATCTGCTATGCTAAGATCTAAATAGGACAACAGGGAACTGTGAGAGTTTATGCAAATATGTTTCTCAGTAGTAGTACACTCCCTCACACAAACACACACACAGCAGACAGACACATATACACACACACACACTCCCCCATATTCTCCCCACACACATAAAGACACACACATGAATGCATACACAAATACAACCACCCCCCCACCCCCTCCCCCAAACAAACACACACACACACAAACACACACACACACACACACACACACACACACACACATCTGATGGGGAATATCACCTTCCTCCATCCACAGTGAGAGGCTTACTGTAAGTCTCCACACCAACTGTGGCGGTGGCCATGCAGGTGTGGGTGAGTAAGGGCTAGACAGACACCCTCTCCTCCTTCCTAACCTCGTAAAGACACTCAAGTGACGGTGGCCTTCATGGGTTGAGATCTGGCTGTGCACTCGTTTAATCTGGGCAGCAGCGGGTGCTGGGTTATGAGGGGAGTAGAGGGTGTGTGTGTGTGTGTGTGTGTGTGTGTGTGTGTGTGTGTGTGTGTGTGTGTGTGTGTGGGAGGCGGTGGTCTGTAAGCCCCAGTTGCTTAAATGCCAGTAAATTGAGATGACAATGAAGGCCCTTTGGCTACACAGGCTTGGTCTTGCCATGGAAAGGTTGTGCGTGTGTGTGTGTGTGTGTGTGTGTGTGTGTGTGTGTGTGTGTGTGTGTGTAGGAATATAAGGGAAGTAGGGGTGTGTGGATGCGTGCATACGTTTGTGTGTTTTCATGTGCACTTGTGTATCGGTTAGTAGCCATACAGTCGGAGTGTGTATGTGTGTGTGTGAGTGTGTGAGTGTGTGTGTGTGTGTGTGTGTGTGTGGGGGGGGGGGGGGGTCAGGGAGAGACACACACACACACTAATGCAGAGGAGAGGAGAGATGTCTGTGTTTTTAAGGTCAAGATCCAGTGCCTCCCACCACCTGCTATCACAGGAGGAGTGAAAACATATGCTGGAGCATCCATTTCATGAGCCCCACGACAGGCAATAAACCCCCCAAAACATGGCTGAGGGAGGGGGCACACAGGGGGCACACACACACACACACACACACACACACACACACACACACACACACACACACACAGGGCTGAGCTGGGGAGAAGGGGGCAGTTGATCCTGAAATATAATGCACCATGACCCATGTGAATAGTTTATCATAAGATATTCCCATATACTATTGCATATGATGCAATAATATAATATAATCTAGTATAGTATAAGTATAATACTTACAGTATACTGTATATTAGCATTATAATAACTTTATCACCCAGAGAAATGAAATACTTTTATGATTGCCTGAAAGGGTATCCATTATTCCCCGATAACGGGACACCAGTGATGTTTATCTGCTAAAAAAAAAAAAAAGAAGTTAATCACTGTTTCATTTCGATGCTCTTCAGAATGGTAACTATAAGATATACTGCAAGATGGTGCATAATGTTCATCATTGTAAATATCTACCGAAAATAATGATAAGGTGACTGAACACTGATGTGAACAACAGGTTATCAGGTAACTGTACATATGGTGTATTTGTATGTTTTTAAATGTCTATATATTGTATATTATTTTATATTTGGAAGAGCAGGTAGAGTAATTGAGTGTACTGGGCCACAGAGGTACTGTAGAGGAGGAATGTGTGCTGACAGGTGGGCAGGGGGTGACAGATATCTAATCAGGTGGTCTCCGCTCTGGGTTCTAGACACACACACACACATACACACACACACACACACACACACACACACACGCGCGTGCCTACTGTCAACACACACATTCTATTAGTAACCTTTTCAACACAATCAAGGCATCCATCTGTGCATGCAAGCTGCGGGGGTCCATGTGTGTGTGCACACATGTCTGTGTGTTGGCAAATGTGTTGATGTACGTGTGTGTGGCTGTCTGTGTACAAATGTCTATGTGTCTTTGTGAGTGTGTGTGTGTGTGTATATATATATATATATAAATTTGTATTGTGCATGCATCTGTATCTGTGTTTATAAATGTATATTTCTACAGTATGTGCATCCATGTGTGTACTGTATGTACAGTATATGTTTTATGTAAGTTTACTGTATGTGTGTTTATTTCTGCATATGTATACGTGTGTGTATACACTCTACTGCCTGTCCCACACACACATACACAGAGGCGGGGAAGCGAGTCACTCGGACGGTCATTAAGAGCAGAGTCCAGGGGTGTGTGTATATGTGTGTATATGTGTGTGTGTGGGGGGGAGAGTGATCCCCTCAGGGCCTTCCCCTGGTGTTTGGACAACTCTCCTGAAGAGCGGTGTTCCCTTACAACCAAACAATGGGTCGCCTATCACTGGCAAAATGTCAGCGCGCCTTCGCTAAGTGACCTGACGAGAGATCGGGTTCCACGCTCGAAAGCTGGGCCATTAGCCAGGAATAGCGCACGCTGTCTGATGCATCGGAGCGGCCATACGATACGCCTTTGTTACCTTAAACACACGACGGCCATCAGGGGACAACAGAGTGTGTGTGTGTGTGTGTGTGTGTGTGTGTGTGTGTGTGTGTGTGAGCGCGTGTCGGGTCCGAATATAGCCCAGGTGTGGAGTTACAGGCCAAGAGCAAGTGTGGCACTTGGGGCCTGTTGGAGGTCCTGAGGCGAATGAAAGAAGGCCCTCAAACAGCCAGTCAATCATGGACATACTATAGGCTACATGGGTTTGATTGCAAAGGACTGTGCTTGAAGGGGGATTAGGATAGCCTGGCAACGCCATCCTACGTAACTAAAAGATTTTTACCTCCGTACAGTAGTCTGGACCAGCCTGCCTACTTCGGTTCGCGTACGGTTTAGCCAATCAGCACACAGTTTAGAGCGATGTCTCTGAACTTGCCAGAGGGCGTTCGTTATTTTCCCCCCTACTTTCGAATTACCTTTACAAAATTGGTACATGACATTAACATCCATGATCTTGAGGACTTATTGCCGCAACGATGTCAAAATAAACTGGAATTAGCCAGCGATCTGTTACTGCTGTTGGAGGCGTGAGAGCCAGGTGAGAGAATACGTCATATCCAAACAGAAACATGTTTCAATTGCATTGTTCCAGAATGTGACGGAGTCAACAGTCGGCTTATTAGCCATGGCTAGGATTAGGATGCCCTGTAGTAGTATCATGTCTTAGGAGTCAGACAGACCTCATTATTAGAGGACAGATATGAAATGCTTGAAAGGAAAACTTTTGATTGAGCTTTTTTTTTAAAAAAAAAAAACGTGTTTTAGAAGGTCGTCAGACCGAAAGCTTGCAGCACATAGAGTAAAACCTTTTTTTGCAAAGACTTGAGTGTGCAGATTTTTCTTCACTTTTAATTGAGCGACTTTTCAATCCTGCACCTCAAAAGATGAGGTGAGATATTATTGTTTAGTATTTGATTGAATTTGATTTGATTCAATTGACAGTGATTGAGTGTAAAGAAGATTTGAAAATGTTTTGCAAAAATGGCCTCAGAAAATTTCACTGCCCAGAAAAGATCCCATAGTGCACACACACACACACACACACACACACACACACACACACACACCACACACACACACACGCACTTCAGACATCATCATTAAGGCTTCCAGGCCTTTATGATAAGGAGTTGCAGAGTGCTATTGGACACAGTGAAAGAAGAGAAAATTCATAAAAAGCATAAAAACAGCAAAGCTAATTAATCGTCTGGCCATTCTACACACTGCCTATTGGATGATAATGGAGATAATAAACCCTTTTTTATTGATATTATTTAAATCACAACTGTACAGAAATTTAAAAAAAATAACCCTTACTTTTCACATGCAAGAATGCCTCTAACTCTAATGCACTTAGGTAATGCTTTCACATTTTAACTCTTTTTAAGAGCAAATATTCAATTTAATGTAATCTGTACTTTAAAACAAAAGTGTCAGTCAAACGCAGTAAATATTTACAGATAAAACAAACCAAAAGAAAACCAAACGAGTTTTAGGGAGCACAGGGGCTAAATCAGCGCTTCAGTCTTATTCATTTCAATCCTCCCTCACTGCCAATGTTGCTGATATCAGGATTGCAAATCCAGTAACAATAGTCCGCCGCTGACCTTTAAGACAAGGACGCATTGATGGATGCTAACCAAGTGTTTGAAAGGCCTCCCCAAGCAAAACCCAGTTCAAAGAGGGGGCCAGAGACTGTGCAGATAAGATCATGTAATTAAAGGGGAGGTGACATGTGCCACGGGGACCACATTACCGCGCTCACCTTTTCTCCATCTCCGCTCCCCGCCCAACACGAATCACACGTTGTCACCTTTAATAGGAAATATCAGAACTTTCAGCTCAACCCTATTCTGAGAACTGGCCTTTATACTGTGTAAGCTCTATGATTTGTTTCATTTAACATGTAGATGTGTCTTAGGCTCTTTTATTTAAAGCTGTTTGGTCTAAGAGCATGTATAGCGACCGCTGTGCTATTTGCTCATCTCGTCCAGGCAGCCTTAGAGAGAGAGAGAGAGAGCGGGGCGAACATGGAGGGGGAATAATCTTCCTCTTATCCACCATTTTGTGTAAACAAACCACAACTCTCCCTCGGGCAGCGTCAGGGTCTGCGATGCGCTGGAAAAACAAATGAAAAAGCCGCCAAGGCTGCTGCTGCTGCTGCTGCTGCTGCTGCTACTAGTAGTAGCGCTGGTGCTTGTTGCTGTTGCCTCTGTGGCTGCTGCTGCACCAGACTCTGTAGTCTGTGCTGTTACTGGCGCTGCTGCTGACACCATCACTGCTGCTTCCGCTGTCACCGCTGCCTGCCACTGCCCTTATCTGAGCTATTTGTTTTGGTAAACGTTATTCGGCTTTTTTCAGTTGACGTGTTGTGGACAGCTGTCAGCACGTATACTCACAAAGACTACAGTATGTCAGGTAACCCTGCACAATCACCCTAATCCGACCCCCCCCCCCAAACACACACACATCACCATACAACCCCCCAACAACCAACCCACCCCGCCTGTCCACAATATCATGGACAAGAGAGAGTGAGCGGCAGAAACAGACCTAATACCCCCCCCCAATACACACACACGCTCCTTCCTCCTCCTCCTCTTCCTCCTCCTCCTCCTCTTGGCTGACCCCCACCCATCGCTGTCTCCAGTAGCGATGGGGATGTGCGACACCGAAGCCCCACCCTGGCTCAGCAACCCCAGGCTGCTCCTCATTGGCCAGCTGCCGCACACCAAGCAGCATATCTATAGCCAACCTTGAAGTGCTAAACTAGGGCACTGAGGGGTTTCATGAGAGAGAGAGAGAGAGAGAGAGAGAGAGAGAGAGAGAGAGAGAGAGAGAGGGAGGAAAGAATGAATTCAGGAAAAAGGCAAGAATGTGATCCTCTCCTCTCCTTTTCTGCATTTCTTTTTTAGTGGCTGGGTAAATGACAGTTTCTCTCATCTCTCTCTCTCTCTCTCTCTCTCCCTCTCTCTGCCTCATAGGGATATATCTCTCTGGGATTTATCCTTAGCTACTATAAATGATTCAGAGGCTCAATGGACCATATTAATTCAGATCAAGTGCTATCCATCCCCACACACCCCCCAACCTCCCCTCCCTCCCTTAAATGGTGAAAAATCAAACATTTAATTCATATCTCATGCATAATTTGACTAGGTAAAGAATGATTCAGGAAGGGAGGGAAGGGAAGGAAAAAAAAAGAAGGAAAGAATGAAAGAAAGAAAAAGCAATGGATGTGTGTGTGTGAGATGTAGATGAATGAAAGTGTATAAGGCTTTAACACCAGTGCTCTGTCTGTCAGTCATTAACCTTGCAGTTGCCTGCTGGTCCTGCTCCGACTCTGAGCAGCTATCAAAGTGCGGCTCGCACAAATTGGGTCCGGTGGCTTGTTAAGCGTCTGCGCAGGCATGGCGGTAATAAGCGTCTTGAATTTGACTTCTCCGCTTTACGACTCAATCCGGCGCGGGGTCGCAGTGTTGCCTAGTAACGATGGCATACAACTGACCTTATCTCGCGTGGTCATAAAAATGTATGAAGCCCTCCCCACACACACACACACTCTCTCTCTCCTTTCCTCCCTCCCTCCCTTTCTCTCTCTCTCTCTCTTTCCCTCAGTCATCCTACAACAGTCACATACACACACACTCCTGTCCTTTATCCATACACCCTCTGTACACACACACACACACACACACACACACATATTACACAAACACACATCACCACACTATCACCCACATGCAGCCAAGGGCAAAGCACTCTGTGCATTCTCTTATCCTTGTGTCACAATGCAAAATGATGTGTGTGTGTGTGTGTGTGTGTGTATTTGTGCGTGCAACTGTGTGTTTGCTTGCCTCTGTATGTGTGTATTTTCTGTGTATGGTTGCTCCTGAGTGTAAGGTTGCTCCTGTGTGTTTATTTGTATGTGTTTGTGGGTGTGTGTTTTTGAATGTGTGTGTATGTATGTGTGTGTGTGTGTGTGTGTGTGTGTGTGTGTGTGTGTGTGTGTGTGTGTGTGTGCCTGGGAGCTCCCTTGTTTCATTACTGTGGGGTTATCTGAACCAGAACAGAGCTGGCTATACGGCACATGACAACATGGGGAGAGGGGAGCCCTATTGCTGCAATGGCTACTACTACTACTACCACCACTACCACTGCTGCTGCAGCAGAATGGAGACAGAGAGAGCAAGAGAGAGAAAGAGAGCAAGAGAGCAGGTATCAGTGGTCTCTTCTTCCTCCCCTTCCTCCTCCTCCTCCTCACGTGGAGGAGGTGGGGAGACCACTGCAGCAGTCGTAGTCATACAGCAGGTATCACCAGGCTGGACTCACCACTGCCACCACCTCCCCCTCTCCCCCTCCTTCTCTTCCTCCTCCTCCTCCTCCTCTTCTTCCTCCACCTCCTTTGCTGTGTCTTCGCCGCTGGTTGGAGGAAGGATGACAGAGCGCTTGAGCCATCAGCAAAGATATGGAGGAAGCTCCGATGGGTGACAGGCAACAGCGGCAATGATCATTACCACACGCACACACACGTACACACACACACAGAGGCACGCGCACACACACACCAAGAGTGGTGTTATTACAGGGGGGGGTGGGGGGAGGGGGAGGAGGGCTGATAGCCAGTGGAATCCATCCTTGCAGGTTGCAGAAGTGCACTCACACACAAACGCACGCACACACACACACACACACACACACACACACACACAACCACAGGGGCAGTGGGATTCAACTGCACCATTTTTGTTAACCCATTCATACCCATATCCCTCCAGACAGCACTGGTTGTTGTTGTTGTTTTTGTTGTTATTTCTTGATCTTCCTAATAATATTAGCGAAGCATTTAGATTTTTTTCTTATTCAAATTCATGATAAACCTATACTGTAGCCTATGTGTTTAAATAGTGAGGCATTGGTATCTGTATGTCTTAGCCATATGTTATAGGCTGTATACAGTAATTATGTGTCAAGTATACAAGCACATACACACACAGTATACAGCCTTCACATAGAAATATATGCTCATAAGCATTATATTATAGTTTCAGTGTATGCAACAGGCAGAGAGAGAGAGAGAGAGAGAGAGAGAGAGAGCAAGGATGTCTAAACAGCGCAGGAGGCTCTTGATTGGCTAAGTGTTTGTGTGTGTGTGTGTGTGTGTGTGTGTGTGCATGTGTTTTCCCTGAGCTGGCCTGGACTCGGCTGGGTTGTGGCAGTAGGCAAGGAACTAATGAGGCAACATGTGTGTCTGTGTGTGTGTGTGTGTGAGTGTCTGTTAATGAGAGTGTATGTATGTGCGAGTCCCACAGCGGCTCCCGGGACTCCCATGGGAGAGAGCACTTGTTTGTGTCACAGCACCCTGAGTCCCTGCTCCTGCTACCGCTACACCCATGCTGGCTATAGGAGCACCAATAGCGACTCCCACCACGCCGCCGCCGCTAGGAGACCAACAGCTTGGCGACGGCGATGACGACGACGGCTGTGATGACTCCCCGCCCGGCTCCCTTAGGAAATGCCTCCCCTTCCGCTGCCACGGGAACATGCGAGTGTGGCGTTCCCGTCGAGAGCAAGGGGGCGAGACGGGCACCTGCGCCGCTGCGTGTCCCTGGAGCAGATGGCGCGCCACGCAGGGGGGCACACACGGCAGACAGGCACAGGTGAGTGGAGGGCAACTCAGCCACGCAGGGGCAAGGGCTGGCACTTACTGTGCACTATATAGACAGAGAAGGAGAGAGAGAGAGAGAGAGAGAGAGAGAGAGAGAGAGAGAGAGAGAGAGAGAGAGAATAAGGATGGATGCAGATGATGGGCGCAGAGACAGAGAATGAGGGATGGATGGAATAAAAAATACAGAGAGGTATGGAGAGAAAGAGTAAGTAAGTAGCCTAAGTAATATCCATTTATAAAGCAGATTTAAAACAGTTATTAACAGTAAGAGTCATTAAGCTGCCCCAAGTGCTGGTACAGAGTAAAGAGAAACAGAATAGGAAGATGAGGGAGTAAGACATTCAAGTGTAGAGGGGACGGGGAGAGAAAGAGAGAAAATGAGAGAGTGAAAGAGAGAGAGAGAGAGAAAGATGGAGAGAGAGTTCTAATACTAATTGGCAGAAGCACTGACACCATGCCTGCCGGTGACACCTGAGAGGAGACTCTGCGGCTCCAGATGGCTCGCCTGGGGATCACGGAGACTCACCGAGGCTCGCAGCGCCACTGCCAAGAAAGCCTGACAATGCTCAAGCACTCAATATCACAGAGCCAGACCAGACAAGCACGCACACACACACACACACACACACACACACACACACTTACACTTCAACAGATGTGCCATTTGCCACTTTGTATTTCTAAAGAAACTTTAAGCAGCATAGATTCAGCGGAGATAAAGAGAAAAAAAAAGAGAGAGAGAGAGAGAGAGAGATTTCTCTACTGTTCTGCTGCTGTAGCTGATCCTCATTACTGTGCTCTGCCACAGAGACATGGAAAGTAGCCCGCGGATAACGAGGGGCTGGACAGAGCGTGAGGTTGAAACATGCATGAAGCAGGTCAGGGGAGGACACCTGTGTGCAGGTGATTTGAGCGGCCTGGTTAGGTGTCCTGCACCAAAGGCAATGCCTCCTGGATGTCGGGAGTGTAGTTTCAACTTCCAACTCATTTTGGTCATATCTGCGGGCCCTGACAGGTAAAGTTTTTAAATCGCAGAATTTAAGTAAAAATCTGGAGTCAATCCGTCCATATCCCTATTCTTTTACGCTACCATGAGCTATCAGTAGGTATCAGAATGGCAACATAGACTGAATATGCAAACAGCTAACACTACATACACTTGTTAACTAAACTTTCATGCCCTCATTAGTAAGTATACAAATCCTCTCCAGTTTAATCTGTCTGTTTTGCCAGTTTTATTTGTTGTGCTAGTTGGTATTACTACTCCGAAAATGAGTTCTAGAATGTTCGAAATACCACGTAAAACGTGTATTTCACTGGAACAACAATAGATTCCACTAACCACTCGGTGAGCAGCACATGTTTTAAAATAAAGTTTTAAGGTTGTTTCAATGAATTTATTGGACATGTACAAAGCCAGCCATTCTGAAGTAGCCACGAGTGATACCCTCGGGTAAGGCGGCTAAAACCTCCACGCAACTAACTAGCCAATTCAAACAACGCTAAGCCTGCCCAATGACTCCCTGTCCAGAAAAAACGTACAAACATACGTACAACCTATGGCTGATGGCTAGACGTACTCGACGAGTAAATTCAATTCGCTACTGCTAGAGTCCATCTAGAGTTCTAGGCTAATTCTGAAGCAGACTGGGAGGATTCTAAATGAGCCAAATATTCAAGACAGGACCTATCATCAAAAGATTGATGTCAATGATTCTATTTCATGCCAGACACTCCAGAAAAGGGGCTAAACGTGCTAAAACCGAACTTCCCCTTTAATCGGTAGTTAGATCCGTTTCAGGAGTGTGCATGAATATGGTGATATTGAGGGTGTGAAATTTACATTGCAGATCACTTACTGCATACGACTAGCCTTTCCACATTTGATATTGAATATTGAATATTGGCTCCCAGTCAACTGGCTAAAAAGCTTTTGAGGTGCTGGGAGGGAGGTTTACTGACAATCTACATGCATACGAGAGGTTTATGTAACAATAAAGCACGATAGGCCAGTGGTTATGTTGGTTTTACCATGGGTGTGGTTAGGTATGACGCATGCTGGTGGACACCGTGCTAAAAGTGGTTTATTGCGTTTCTGATTAACCTGGCATGGTTTAATCAAAGTAAAATGCATGTATCAAATTATTCATAGATGTCAATTCCTCTGCCAAAAAATATGTTTTCTCTGACTGAATCGTGAATTTACAACGTTAAACATGACTAAACCAATCAGAATCAAGGACCGGAACTATACTATTTAGAATAACATTCTATGTACATCTAGGCTAGTTACACTCCCACAAGCATTTCAGAAAATGGAGCTTCTGAGACTGGAAAAACATCCTGGAGTTAGTGGCCGGAATCCTGGATCCTTGGATAAATAGCTCTCCGGCTTACCATTACAATGGTATATGGGTCACATTGGCGAACAAACCAGTTTGTTGTGTACACAGACTGAGCAGATCGTATGGCTAAAACAAATCTCTTTTAAGGAAAACTGTGGCATGAATTAACCTATATAGATCACTGTTACTTCAGTTCATGTGCTGTTGTAGGAAGAGAAATAAGTAAAGTTGATGCAACTTGGACCAGCAGCATATCCACAGGGATATTGTCAGATTTGCACCAGACCTTTAATTTATGAACAGTGGATCACTATTCAGGTCTATATACCACTCTTCTTTCTTCAATAAATTAATTTTTTTTTTTCAATTTATTACTATTGGGGGAACCCATGTGTGGGACTACATACAATCTGCGATGTGTTTGAGGGAGATGGGCACACACAGACGCACACACGGGCAGACACACATACACACAAGCTCCTGGTTGGCATTGTCTATCCATGTAAGTATACTCTAGGCAGTTTATGCACAGATGCTTAAACCATGTGAGAATACAGAACACACATCTACAGCAGATAAAACATGTGCTCTCAATTAAAGAAAGAAATTGCAGCAACAGGGAGATAGAGTTGTTCTCTCTCCTTTTCTTTACTCTCTCTCTCTCTCTCTCTCTCTCTCTCTCTCAAGTGACATATGAGAGTTAACCAGGCGATTTTGAAGTAAGCGGGAGCACTTGTAGTGAAAGCGGCACGCAGCCCAATTTAGCAGCTATGCCAATATCACTCACAGTGGGGTTGCCCCCGCACCCCCCTCCACCTCCCCCTCCCCCCAGGAACAGCCATAAACATTCAGATGAATGCGCTGAATTAAGAAATTAAGAAGAGCAGGGAGAGACGGAGAGAGAGAGAGAGAGAGAGAATGAGAGTGGGAAAAGAGAAAAGGAACGAAACAGGAGGAAGAAAAGAGGTGGAGACAGCAAAGTGACAAGGGAAGGGATAAGTGAGAGTGAGAGAGGGAACAGAGAGAGAGAGAGAGAAAGAAAAGAGACAACACACATGGAAAGACAAGAGAAGAAATAGAGAGATAAACAGCTGATTTGATGAAATATGACATGAAGTTGTAAAATGCATTAAAAAAATATTAAAAAAATAAAAAAAATCCCACCACCCTACCTTTCTAGACATCTTTCCCTTGTTTCCCTCACTAACAGACAAGGTGGCAGCAGGGCTCAATCCAAACTGTACAAATCTCCCTTACCCATCTCTGCATCTCCTGTCCTCACCTGACTTCCTTAGCTTAGCTTACTTTAGCTTAGCACAGACAGCACAGAGGCAAAACAATGCACCCTCTGGCCCCAATGCACTACAAAAGGGCCACGGCCTCTGTCCACGTAGAAAATAAGATTTAGCGCAGAAACATGTGGCGCGGTCATTACGGTACATCCCTTCTTAATCCCAGATTGTCCAGCTCCTCTCGGCTCACTGTAATTACACAATATCCAATATCACATGGAAATACCAACAGATGCCCAGTGTCTAAGACAGGCATTATGTGCTTAGAGGAGGCCCAGTAAGGCTTCCACTGCCAGGACCGCTGATTAACAAGTGTTATGCTGCCATGTTCGGGGGCCTTCTGTGAAAACACACACAACACAGATGCGTGTGTGTGTGTGTGTGTGTGTGTGTGTGTGTGTGTGTGTGTGTGTTTGTGAGTATACACACACAACAGGTGGATCAGAATCGAGACGTCTGTGACTGACTGAAGATGTAAACACGCAAACAGCTTCCTCTCAGTCAGACAGAGTGACATAGTGGATGATCTCATGACGAAATGAGTAAATAAATAACAACAGTCAACAACAAGATTCTGTTGTTGTTGTTGTTATTGTTATTTTCATTAGTGCTGCGAGTGAGACTATTTGTATGTGATACCATGTTATGAATCATTTACTGCCTACATTTACGAATAGCCTATATATTTCAATATTTCAGTGTTGATTTTAAGATGGGCATAATAAACATTACACAATATCAATTTCACAAAGGAAATTAAAAGACATGTGCATGCTTATGTGTGTGTGTGTGTGTGTGTTGTAGGCTACAATAACATCAACAAGAATCCCAAAGCATCTGCCTGCGAAACACCTATTGAACACATTTTGACAGAGAGCCCTAACATTGATGCTGCTGTGTAGACTTCAATATTATTCTCTGCCTGCGTTTGAGGGAAACATGGCTACTACCTCTTGCTTCTTCCTCCCATTCAGCCGCAAGAGAGGATTGGGCAGAGGCTAGGGAGGGGCCGGGATGGGGGGGGGGGGGTGTAGAAGGAGGAGTGTCTCTGTGTCTCTGTCTTAAGGTGAAAGGAGAATGCAGCTTTTTTTTCTCTCTGCTCTGCTTCTTCCTCTCAGAGCGGTCATCCTTCGTGCCTTTCATTAGTAGAACGCAAACCGGCGCTTGCCTAAGATTAGGAAGCAATGTTCCGGCAAAAGGAGATTTGCACACCAAACTGTGCGGCCGCTCACTCCACTAATCTGCCTAATTTGCTGCCCAGTGCGTCGGAAAACACCGAGTGGGGTTGGGGGAGAGGGGTCAAACCGAGGCGTAAAATGGTATGCGGCGCTCTCATGTGGTCAGAAACAGAAATACAAGCACTTTTTTTTTTTTAAATTCACATTCCACCATATACTGTAGGTTTCTCGCCCATCACGTAAAAGCTCAGACAACAGCGTAACCTTTGATCATTTCAAAGCTAGGACCAACATCCATGCTAGTATGTATAATCATTAGCTAGTCAACAAAAAAGGTATTTATTCATCCCCCCCCTAAATTGTCCACTCACAGCTGTTTATTGCCCTCTACCCTTCTATACACAATAGACCGACGAGCACTGCTGCCCAGTGATAAGCGGTGCGTTGGACGTGCGCGGCTTTTTTAGGGCATGATCTTCCGCAGACTGCCACAAAGTGGCCAGTGACGCGTCGTTATCTCTGCGTCCCTATCCCCCAAATAGGCTACTTTCTCTCACTCTTTTATTACGGTAGGCTGATCATGCCGTCTCTGCGACATCAGTCACGTGACCCTAGCCTCTAGGGAGTCTCCACCTTAATGGCACTTAAGTATCAGGTCAGCAGGTCATTTTCATGAAATCACATGGATCAGCGGACTGTAGCCCGGGGATGAAGATGCGGGCAAATGGAAACGGATCTGCATTTTGCATTTTGGGTTTATTCATTGCCGGTTGTAAAACACTACTTTGGCTGAATGATCAGACTGATAAACTGTTACCTATCCCAATTAATAGCCTAACATGTCCCACGGTGGAAGAAAGTAGTGTTCGCTATTAAAATGTTATGGTTATAACATCCTGTTTGAAATTAGAAAATGACGCAAACCATACTACAATGAATATAATAGAAGTAGCTTAAAAACATGATGAGCATTTTTTTTCTTTCTTTCTTTCTTTTTTTTTCTTACAGATGTGTTCAGTATCTAAAGTGTAATTTATGGTTGAGCATTAATAACTGAATATATCTAAATGGTCCACTTCACTATCCTCCTTCCTGTCGGATTTGCATATGCCAACAGCAGGGTACACAACCTTGCACTGTAACATACTACTACTAGGCTACTAGTATACTACTATTAGGCCTACTACTAAAGCTACAACAACAACAACAACATTATTATTATTATTATTATTATTATTATTATTATTATTAGAGGTCTATTATTGTTTTTTGTTTTTTAGCAAAGCTAAATCTAAACACAACACAAAAATTAAGGAAGTTTGTTCTGTTATTATCAATGAGTCTTTGCAATAAATCTTGTACCGTTGGAAAGCCCGTTATTTCTTTTACATGCTCGGCCTACCCAATTTGAAACAGACGTTTGAGGGATGAGGAGCAGAGCTGCATAGGCTAGGTCTATATCAGTTGAGTCCATGAAAAAAATGCCAAATCTCCTCTGCCATTGTAAAACAGCAATGCAAACAATGATTCGTTTGGTTCATTGGATGTTTGAAGAAACAAGACAAATTAGCAATTAACAGCACGCTCAAGCTGTTCCCACAAGTGTTAAATGGGGTTGAAGTCAGAACTGCTGGCAGGCCATTTCATTCCATCCTCTCAACTCCCAAATTCAGGAGGTAGCCTCGGTGTATAACTCACTGGCTACTCAGCTCTGCTGCGCATCCCACAAATGCTTCTTCCGTGGAAATGGGCACAATTTAATGGGAAACAAACCACGCTTTCCAACTGTATTTAGGATATTAACTTTTTTGTGCAATGTATCTATAATATTTTGTACATAAGTAGCCAACCAAACGGTCTCTCCTCATGCAGGCCTACCTCAAGATCACATGTTTTTTCTCCTGCCTGGGAAGAAGCGAAAGTTTGGAGCTGCGTCGTCATATCCGTCATCTGGCCATCAGGAAGTTTTAAATTCCTAATGAGCAGTGTTTCGCAGCGCAGTCGATGCGCTCTCACGGCTCTTTGCGGACAGCGTTTTCACGTTAATCTGTTACCCTCAAAGCTCTGACAAACATTCAGCAATCACTGATTTATCAGCATCTTGGGGTGGGGAGGTGTTGACTAGAAAAACTAACGAACCATGTGGATGTCGAGCAGTTGACACTTTAATTTTGGAAATATCGATTTGCTCTGAATGCATTTTTCCTATGGAGAAAACTCAGAGCACGTTACCCGTAAGGGTGTTACTCTTGTGTCTGTCCTTTTCTTTGTGCAGTGCAATGTTTGCCATTCCTCTCAAAATGTTTACGGGTAAGTTCAACTCCTCCGTGGATTTGGACTTGACTCCATTGCGAAAGATCGAAACATCTGGGAACGGTCTGTCTCTGGCGTCCGACCCGTCTGGTATTGTGAACTTCTTGGATATGGTCAACAACTTGCAAGGGGATTCAGGAAGAGGTTACTACATGGAGATGCTGATCGGGACACCGAGCCAAACGGTATGGAGTTCACAGTTTTTTTCATAACTTAGTATCCATAAAGTTAGCAATTTTTGCACTGACAAGCAACTGCGTGTAACGCAAACGCAAGACTGCATTGTGCGCGACTGTCTCAAACTGCTTTAAGAAACTCCAAATATTTATGTGAATACAACATCTTGATGAAAATGATCGTAACCTTATGGAATGTGTAAATCATGCTTTTGCCAGTAACGTTAATGAGAAAGAGGCTTGTGTGGGACATGTACAATGTATAATGAATTGTGTGTTAGATGGGTAGAGAGTGTGTTTGTGTGAGGTCTGTGGCTGAACTGTATGCTTGACTGTATTCTTTGCCATGTGATGGCAAGGACAAGGTGGTTTGTTCACTTTCTTGCATTCCATTGGCCCATGGGAGAGGATGGTATGTGTGTGTGTGTGTGTGTGTGTGTGTGTGTGTGTGTGTGTGTGTGTGTGTGTGAGGGGAGGTAGCATCATGGGGAGCAATGAAAGACAAGAGATTGTAAGAGAAAGACGGAGAGAGAGGGAGAGAGAGAAAGTGCTCAAGGCCGTGCAGCAGCAGCTCTGTCCTCAGAGTCTGCCAATCCGCTCCCGTCCCAGCCTGGCTCACATGAGCTCACATGATGGCGGGCCCCAGGACCCAGAGCGGCCGCCTCAGCCGGGCAGCTGACTGAGATTATGTGGTGTGTGTGTGTGTGTCAGGAGGGGGGCGAGTTCGGAGCTGAAGCTCAACCCTGGGCCCCAGCAACCACAGAGCAAGAGAGAGCTGATCTGACTGACTCACACAAGTATTCCCTCATTTGAGTGACTGGAGCTTGGTTGGGACCAGGCCTGTTCTGTGTTGACAATAGATTGGGAGTGACTGGAAGGACTTGCTATGGCTGGTGTAAATGGTGTGTGTAGCCAAAGTTGGTTTGACCACACACACACACACACACACACACACACACAAGAGGAACACACTTACCACTAAGCTGAAAAGCCTCAGCAGTTAGAAACGTTCTATAGGCTAGGTGTGAGGGTGAGGGGTGAGAGCCATTTACCACATATTGCCGCCAGCTAGCCCAGGCTAGTTAGCATCAGTCACAAGTGGACATGTGGACATGTGAAATCTCATTGTCAACAGACTCACTTGGACATGCGTGGAGTCATTCAAGGCAACGTTGCATTTATGAAAGTGAGTTTCTATCTGACTGCAACTCCCAGAACTGACTCACTGACTCTTTCAAAGTTGGAGTGGTTTTGGTGGGGCTCCATTGGCTGAGTAACCTGTCAATGCCGACGTCTTTCATCTTGCTGATGCTGTATAGCCTACTGTAGTTATATCCATCCCCAAACACAAATAAACAAACTGATGTGGTAGCCTAGTCCGTAGAGTCAGGCCTAACTGCTGACGCACTATCTTGGAAGTCTCACTGAAGGTCTTCTCATCCGATCTTTATTAGATTCATAACTAGGGGTTTTCCACTTAAATTCACATCTCTGCCTAGGACTGTAATATGTCTATATTGAATTTAGCTTATTGGCGTGGATGTGTGTGAGGGAGTGTAGGGCGTTTAAGTAATGAGGCCCAGTGTGAGCGGAGGGTGTTGTGTCTGGGGTCATGCTGCAGTACAGTGTGTCTTTGTTAAGGGCCCGGAGCTGGACTGGGAGCTGTGTTGACATGAAGGGCTGGATGGGAGACTGCGCTGTTACGTCACTCGCTAAGCTAAGCTAAGCTTCTCTCTCATGACTGCCAGGCGGGTAGAGAGCGTGTTCGAAGGTGCTGTGTCACTGCTTCGCTACCTCACATAGTTTCTACACACACACGCACGCACGCACACAGAAAGCACACGCACACACACACACACACACACAGTCAGGCACTTACACACATTTATGTAGACGCACACACACACACACACACACTTGTCCTCCACTTCCTGGGCTTCATCAGGTTATCATCTTGATGAATGAGTGATGAGAGGAGTGGGGAATTGGGGGAAGAAGTGAGGAGACGTGCGTGTGTGTACGTGTGTGTGTGCTATTGGGGGGTGGAGGGGTTAGCTCCACACTGACGCAGCAAACGGCGCGGCGGCGGCGGCAGCCGGGTGCAGCGGCTGTGAGGTAATTAAGAGCCCTTGTGCTAAACGAGGCGGCGTTCAAACGAGCGGCTAATTGTGGAGTCGGTGGCAGGCGGTGGAGCGGCGGTGTGTGTGTGTGTGTGTGGTGTGCGGCGCGGCTGCTGGAGAGACTCCCAGCTGCTAATTGGGACAAACAGGCAGCAGATGCGTCCGCCACCACGGGGCCGCTGCCAATTAGCTAAGCCATCTCAACGCCAGGAGATTAGAACAGCACGCCTGTGGAGGAGAGGAGAGGAGAGGAGAGGAGAGGGGGAGAGAGAGAGAGAGAGGAGTGGAGAGGGGGAACGAAACATAGAGAAGGGGAGAGAGGAGAGGAGGAAAGAGGGTGATATGAGAAGGATAGAAGTGGAGTGATGAAGGGAAGAGGAGAGGGGGGAAGAAACAGAGAGAAGAGGAGGATGGAGGCTGAGAGGAGGAAAGAGGGTGATCTGAGAAGGATAGAAGAAGAGTGATGATGGAGGGAAAGAAATGAAGAGAAAGGGAGTGAGGAGAGGAGGAAAGAAGGTGATATGAGAAGGGTAGAAGTGGAGTGGTGAGGGGGAAAGAAACAGCGAAGAGGAGGATGAGAGGAGAGGAAGGAAGGAAGGTAGAAGTGTAGAGAAGGGGAGAGAGGAGAGGAGGAAAGAGGGTGATATGACAAGGATACAAGAGGCTGAGAGGAGGAAAGAGGGTGATCTGAGAAGGATAGAAGAAGAGTGATGATGGGGGGAGAAATGAAGAGAAAGGGAGTGAGGAGAGGAGGAAAGAAGGTGATATGAGAAGGGTAGAAGTGGAGTGGTGAGGGCGAGAGGAGAGGGGGAAAGAAATGAAGAAAAGGGGAGGAGGAAGAGGTTGATATGAGAGGATAGAAGGGGAGTGGAGAGGAGGGAAGAGAGGAGAACCTTGGAGAAGAGGAGAGAGCTAGAAAGAAGATTAAAGGTGTGGAGCAGGAGGGTGGAAAAGAGAGGGTGAGGAAAAAGAGATATGGGGGAAACATGGAGATGGAAAGAGAGTAGGGAAGGGTATGGGAGAACTAGAAAAGAGGTATGGAGCGAGCGATGGAGGAAGAGAGAGGGGAGATGTGATGAAACGAGAGGAGAAGTGAGTGAAAAGGGGGAGGTGAGAATTGAGGTTGAGGAAAAAAGAGAGATAGGTAGGAGGGTGAAGATTAAGGGAAGAGAGAATAGAGAGGAAAGGGAGAGTCAAGAAAAAGGGTGAAGTAAAATGACTGGAAAGAAGAAAAAAGGAGAGAGTGGTTGAAAAGGTGAGATGAGATGAAAGGAACGGAGAGGAGTGCAGACAGTGTTTAGGGAAGAGAGAAGAGAAACCTCTCTCTCTCCTCCTTTCTCTCTCTCCCTCCCTCTCTCCAAGTCATAAGCCATAATGTAAGATGGCTGTGTTGTGATGGTTGACAGGCTTAATTGACAGATTTCGGGTTCCCAGGTCCCCATGTTTGGCCCTAAACACACTGGGAGTTGGGCTGCAGCCACACGCGAGAGACTAGACCGTACGCAAGCTGTCAGGTAGACAGACAGATGGACGATAGGCAGGCAGACAGAGAGATAGACAGACAGATAATAAGGCAGATGGACAGGCAGACAGGCAGACAGGTATGGAGCCTGATAGCCTGGCAGGTCAGACAGACTAATAGATAAACAGACAAACAGACAGGTCGGTTAGCCACCCATCCACCTGTGCTACTGGGAGTTGGGCCAGGGTCTAGAGCCATGTGGAACAGCCCTGCCGTGTGTGTGTGTGTGTGTGTGTGTGTGTGTGTGTGTGTGTGTGTGTGTGTGTGTGTGTGTGTGTGTGCGCCTTACCACGTGAAAGTGGCTCCTGTACTCATAGAGTCAGGGAGATTATGGTCCTGCTCTTGGCAAATCATGTGTTGGTTAGCTTCTCTCCTTTCTGTCTGTTCTAAACACACCCTTAAACAGATGTAAACACAGGGAAATAATAATCAGAGAGCAGGATTCAGTTGTGGTTGAAGTGGAAATCCTCCATGGTTAGTGGAACCTTTTACATTGACTACAGTATGTCCACCCCAGTCCACATACCTACATAGGGGTCTGTTTCCCAAAAGCATAGTTGCTAACTAAGTTAGCCACCAAACTAGTTAGCCACCAAGCTAAGTTGGCCACCAAAGATGCTAACTAAGTTAGCAATTTTGCATTGCAATTCCCGATTACCAACCAACTAAGTTGCTAACTGTTTACCAACTATGCTTTTGGGAAACGGACGCCTGATGTATTAAAACGAATACTGAAAAGAAACAAGAACAAAACAATAAATGATGACGGTGTTGAAGTTAAAGACTGTGTGGAATTTGAGGTCAAGTAAAGAAACTAGTAGTATTTCTCTTTGTCATCTCTCTCCATTGTGTTCAGCACTACCTGAATCTAGAGCTTGACCTACTCTTAGTGCCTTATTCAAATAAAGACCTTAAATAAATGCCATAGTTTAATGGCTTAAGATTTAAGACCTACTTGGAGAAGGCTGAAAAAGCCCTGTGTGTGTGTGTGTGTGTGTGTGTGTGTGTGTGTGTGTGTGTGTGTGTGAGGGGGAGAGAGTCTATTTTCACACATACATACAGTATGTATGAGAGTGAGTGTGTACAGTGTGTGCAAGTGTGTGCACGTGTTTCCCGAGTAATGGCTGCAATGCTGTTGGTGCCCATTCCTGAAGGTGCCAGCACTGTGGTATCTCATCTCATTAGTTCTCATTCGATGAACGTCCCTACTGCTCACGGGTCATCACACCACACTCACAGCTCACTCACTCACTCTCTCACTCACAGGCCTCTCCACTCACTCACTCACTCACTCACTCACTCACAGGCTTCTCCATTCTCTCACTCACAGACTTCTCCACTCACTCACTCACTCACTCAGAGGTATGTCACTCACTCACAGATCTCTCCACTCACTCACTCACTCACTCACAGGTAGGTCACTCACTTACTCACTCACAGGTCACTCACTCACAGGTAGATCACTTATTCACAGGCCACTCACTAAGTCCAAATATCCCCTATCTGCCTCAAAATCAAGATTTAGCTGTTATGGACCATCCAATCAAGAAGTAAATTCATGCCAGTTTTGAAGGGGTTTGGAGATCAGGGAAAGGTATGTTCTGGTGTACTCCACCCCATAGTCCTGTTGGACATGGTCACCAAGTTCTTTTGCTAAGAAGAAGAGCAAGAAAATTTGGTGCATTGATAAATAAACCGAATTGCAAAATGGCAGCTGATGCTACAGTAACTAGCTGCTAAGGAAATAGCTAAGGAAAATGAATGATTACTGATTTCCCTCGTCTTTATCCATTAGCATTAGCTGTTTCTCATTCTTATTCTTAAAGACGGCATTCAGGTACCTGGATAAACAGGGCTATTGACTGATTCACACTGGATTTCTCCTTTAAGGGGATCACAGATTCACTCTCTCTCTCACTCTTGTGTTCACTTCTGGTCATTCACACACTGTTTTGTTCTTTTGTCTGCTCACACTTTAATTCACACGCACACACTGTTCCTTGACACTCTCTTGACACATACAAGACAGCAGTCTAGTCTACACACACATACATACACATACACAGACAGGCTCACAGAGACACACAGACAGAGACACACGCGCACACACACACACACACACTTACACATCTAATCGTATGCACCATTTCTCTGTTTTATGTGGTGATTTTTGAATGTGACACAGGGCTGTGGTATAATCCACCCATGAGAAGCTTGTTTCCTTTAATGCCGTCCTTGTGTAATTACACACGCCGTCAGGCCCACTTGCGCTGATGTCTCTGTGCTAAGAGCCTAATTGGAAGCCTGGTTAGACACATGATGCCTTTTGCAAGGCTGAATCTGATGATGAAGTGCCTTCACTGGGAGGATGTGCTGTCTTGGATGGGAAGCCCTAGCGAAGCAGTTTCCTACTGTCGTCTCCACACACACACACACACACACACACACACACACACACACACACACACACACACACCCCTCCTCGGGGGAGCGCTGCTGAAATAAACTGCTTTATTATTCATTGTAGCACTGTTAGATGGCTCCAGGCTCTTTAGCTTGTTTTACATAACCGTAAATGGCTTGAAATAGGTACTGTTGAATATTACCCATTAGCGCTGACAACAACTGCAACAATTATCATTGAGAATTCAATTAATGGCTGTGGCTGTACTACAGCTCATAAATGGGTTGTTTGTTGTTGGAGCAGAGTGCAGTCACACACCATAAATGGCCGTTTACTCTGTTAAACTGTTGAAGACTAGGCTTGATGATTTAGGTCTTAGGACTCTGAGTTCTCATGGAAGTTGGTATTAATGGAAGATTATTTATATTATAATGTTTGTTTGTTGCTTGAAATCTCAAAAGTATAATTTTTTTCTTATATTTCTGAATTTCAACTGCACCACTAAACTTCATGGTCTCTGGATGCTGCTTCTAGTCATATTGCTAGTCTGTCCCTGTGTCTTTAAAAGCAGTCCTGACTTAGATACTGTTAGCCTCTCCCCTCCACCTCTCCGCTCACCTGTATCCAGTCTCCACTGCTTGGCACCACCTGAGGTGTGTGTGTGTGTATGTGTGTGTGTTGAAGAACAAAGGGGACACCTAGACATGACCTAACACTCGCATACAGGAAAAATAAGTTTTGAATAAAAAAAATGGCACCAATAGGTATTCAAATATTGTGTGCTTACATGATCCTTTGTGATGCTGTTCTGTCAGCTGAAGGTGATGTATATTATATGACCTCTATGATATGTATGGGTTCTATATGATATAATGTATGTATGCTTGTATTGGTAGCAGTGACAGTAGAGTGAGAAGTGCAGACACGGGGAGTGACTCTTGTTTTGTATTTGTCTTGGCAGCTCAACATCCTGGTGGACACAGGAAGCAGCAACTTTGCCGTGGCTGCCGCACCACACCCCTTCATCACACACTACTTCAACCGAGCGCTGTAAGTCTTCAAACACACACACTCACACACACATTCACTTATACAAACACACAAAAATCAACAAAAGCACTGCAGACAGTAGGAAGGAGAATGTAGAGGAAGAGAATATTGTTGGCCGCTTAGGCCCGTAATATAATTTATACTAACAGAATGAGGCATAGAAACTCACTTTCAGTTTCATTTTTCTATGCCCCCATTCAATTAATGTCAGCAGCTGGTTTGCTATTTAGTCTATCGTATCGATTTTTATCATTCTTTTCCCTACAGCCCTTGGTAACCTCAAACAGGCATATGGATTGAATCAGACCAAATTTATCCTTTAAGTTTCTATGTTTTAATAAAAAAGTATGAAGAAACGGTATAACATTTGCCAGATCACATAATGTATTGTTATTATGAAAAGATCTACAGTATTCAGTATGATGATGTAATTTTAGTCATATTTCTCAGCGCTAAACCTCAGTCATAGCTATATGCTTCATGTAGCCTGCTAGCTAGCGTCAGTAGCAGTATTCCTCAGCTAGTCCTGAATACAGGTGTAAAGGCTTTTACTCCGAGACCACAGGTGTGTGGATTTATTTATTTATTTTTATTTATTTAATTATTTTTGGACTAGTGCAGCTGTGACTGAATCTGTTGGTTCTGGAGAGTGGGCATGGGAGCCATGCGTTTGGATCCAGCCGAGAATTAAGCCGTTTAAAGGAACAATCTCAGCGGCTAATGGAGTGAATTAGAAGCGAATTAGCTGAATGCCAAGGTCTAGCGGTTGGCAGGAGCGCCGGTCTCGCCGGTCCTTCACAGTCATGATTGGCCACTCAAGGCTGCCTCGCACTCATCATGCGCCTCATTTGCAACACCGCTGCATTTCCGCTCTGTCTCACTCACTGCTACTGTGTGTGTGTTTGAGTGCGAGAGTGTGAGCGAGAGGGAGAGAGAGAGAGCGCATACATATGCACAAACACACACCATTACTCAGCTGCTTACAAATACACATACATAGTTACACACACACACACACACACACACACACACACACCAAGTGTTTTGCTGTTATCCATCTAATGAGGTTAACACTGAAATATAACTATCATCTGTCTCTCTCTCTCTTGGCTTCAGTTTGATTTCTGTCTTTCCTCTCTTTACATCCCTCTCTCCATATCTCTCCCTTTTCTTTTCACTATCTTTCACCCCCTATCGTTATCTCTCCCCATCTCTCTTCTTCATATATAACTCTCTACTGTATCTCTCTCTCTCTCATGTCTCATTCTCACCCCCCTCTCTCTCTCACACTCTTTCTCTCTCTCTCTCTCTCTCTCTCTCTCTCTCTCTCTCTCCTTATTCTTTCTCCCTCTCTCTCTCTCTCTCTCTCTCTCTCTCTCTCTCTCTCTCTCTCTCTCTCTCTCTCTCTTTCCCTCTCTCACCCATGTCTCATTCTCCCTCTCCTCCCTCACTCTAGCTCCAACACCTACTCGTCTGGTGGGCGCTCTGTGGCGGTGCGTTACACCCAGGGCAACTGGGAGGGGGAGCTGGGCACCGACCTCATCTCCATCCCCAAGGGCCCCAACGGCACCGTCACCATCAACATCGCCGCCATCCTCTCCTCCGAGGGCTTCTTCCTGCCAGGGGTCAACTGGCAGGGCATCCTGGGAATGGCCTACCCCCTGCTGGCGCGGGTAAGAGCGCTGGGCACCCGTGGCACTGCCCTTTTGAAGCTGTGTGGCGAATTGGTAGAGATCTGTTAAAGTGGTGCGGCACAGTGGCATGGGGGTGAAGAAGGTGGGGGTGAGGAGGGGGCATCATGGTGTGTTGGCACCAGAGGAGTGTGGGTGTGTGTGTGTGTGGGGGGGGGGGGTCATAGAGATCAGATACAAAGTCAAGTGTATTTGTGCACACACACACTCGGTGGTCATTAGAGACGGTTCATGGCTGACAAAATCTAAGAACCCAAGTGATCCGTGTCCTGAGATGGCCTGGAGGATGTGGAGAAACCTCTGACACACACACACACACACACACACACACACACACACACACACACACACACACACACACATTCACGCTCACTCTCACCCCTGTGTTCTAAGCCATGTCCTTTCGTTTTTTGGAGGGGAAAAAGCACTTATTCACTTGCAGTAATTCAGTCAGGAAAAGGAAACCCTATGTAGAACCCTACAGTATGCAGTCTTGTCAAGTCAAGTGTGTTTTATTGTCATTTCAACCATATACACTGTATAGTGTACAGTCAGACAAAATGGCGTTTCACTGTGTGGATCAAGTGGTGTTACATTTAACTGTATATATAAAAAAAACATTCAAGACAAGTCTACATATTTTAACTTGACACTTAAGATCGTATTATACAGTATGTAGGAGACATGTAGCTTCCTGTCCAGTAGAAAATGGAGAGGATTGTCCAGGCTGTGTCCAGGCCCTGTCCATAGCTCACTGCAACACAAGCTCCATTGAACATGAGGAACATGAGCCCAAGCCAAAGTCACACACACAGTGAAGCGATGAGTCATCTCCAGTACCCTTTAGGCTCTTAGTCACATGGTCTTAGAACAGTGTTATCATTAAACTAACACTCTCACATTGACACTTAGCACAAGAAAAGGCTTGCCAGATGAAGTAATGACTTCTCTTTCTTTAATGGGAAAGATTTCAGAACTGACTTCAAAAAGGTGTTAAATGCTAATTCTACAGATGAAAGTCTGTACTGTATGAGGCTGAGCAGGCCTGTCGAGGTTTGGAATGAACGCTTGAGATGCTGTTGCACACACAGAACAGAGAATACTCCCCTTATTCTGTGACTTCTATTTATATCCGAGTGATGATGACACACAACTAAAATCTTAATGCTGTTTTTCTTTTTCTTTTTTTTTCTAATTTTGTCTAATATTGAAGATAACTAAAACATTTAAATGTCTTTTTATTTACCCTCAAAAAATAGCAACACATAATGCCAGGTCCTCCTTTTCAAGTAGTGGTTAAGGTGTGTCTAGAAAGAGATCTAGTCCAGCGTTTCAGTGAGTGTACTAAATGAATACTTTAATTAATAATAAGAATGAGTCATGGCTGTTTAATCAATACCTCTGGATAATGGATGTTTACTAACCTAGTAAATGATGAGCTAGTGATTACTGTGAAAACAACTCTTAAAGGTACAGTCTATGTGTGTCAGTGTTTCTAATGCTATACACTGTCAGTGTCTTGTGTGTGTAGCGGTAACACAAAGGTAGATTCACACGTACACACACAGTCTCACTCTGCAAATACACACAGACAGTCTCACATTACATGTACACACACACAGTCTCACTCTCAGATACACACACACACACACACACACACACACACACACACACACACACACACACAGTCACACCTTTATCTCTCTGTCAAGTCTCACTCTCCATCTGGTTTTCCTCCAGCCGGATTCGTCTGTGGAGCCCTTCTTCAACTCACTGGTACGACAGACGGGCATCCCTGACATCTTCTCCCTGCAGATGTGCGGAGCGGGCATCGCAGCCAGCACCACTGCTGACGTGCTTGGCGGGAGTTTGGTGAGTAACCTTCATCATCATCATCAGCAGCATCATCATCATCTGCAGTGTAAAGACTTGGGGACTCATTCACCATCTATTCTTATGAAGAAATGTGTTACGCTGTTTTTAAATCAATTTGCATTCAGTAATTTATATTTTTAAATGGGACCTTCAGAATAAATTTAAGAAAATTCTTAAGATATTGATGAATGAGGCCCATTTAGTTCTAATCAGAAAGAAACAGATGCTTTTATGTGACTGTAATATTTGTGCTCCTAAAGTGAAATGAAACATGAAGAAGAAGAAGCCACAGACTATTAAACTGTATTGTTTTGCATGCCGTCAGTTTGGATAAAGGCATCTGCTAAATGCATAAATGTAATATAAATGTAATTTTAGTGCAGTGGGTAAGACTTCACAACTGTTGGCTCATCTTTTTTTCCCTCCAACACGTCTAGTTTTCATATTGCACTGTACATTTTCAGAGCTTCACATTGTGCTTGGTATAAGACACACATATCAGAGGTTTGGTAGAACTTTAGTGATTATACACTTTCACAAATCAGTACTGAGGAGATCCTTAGAGGTGGCTACAGACCAAAGATCCGCGATGAGACGGGCAGCAACGTTCTAAAACCCTGAAACAGTGATTTGACATGTTGAATCTTTTGCAACAGCTTGAAACTGCTTGCAACGATTAATTCACACCGCCACAACTCTCTAAACTCTCTCTAACCATATCATCTCGTTGCGGATCTTCAGTCTGAATTGGCCTTTAGTCCTGTCTGAGTTGGAGCCCCTCAGCCCCTACTGAATGCTTATAATCGGGGCTTCTACACTGCTGTCTCTCAGGCCCACTCTGAGGCCCTGAGTCTGGGCTCTCTCCTCCCTCAGGTGCCCCAGTGCAGTTAGCGCAGCCAGGCTAATTAAGCTAACAGAGATGCCAGCCAGGCTGCCAGCCCTGCGGTCTGGTCTGGTCTGGTCTGATCTGTCAGAGCTGAGAGCTGGTGGGGGATGCTGGGATACGTGGAGATGGCATCTCCTGCTGGGGTCACAGATGGACGGGGAGGAGAAGCAGTGCATTCTGGGGCCAACTAGGCCCGTTTGTCATCTTACAAATCCTCCAGGAAGGGGTTGAGGCTTATTAGTAATTTTGACAGTAACAGCTCTCTCCTTTAGAAGTTGTGTTGACATTATGTGTGTTTTTCAGTTGAAATGAAATTACATTTGGAAAATTGAAAATTACATTTGAAACTGATAATCAAGGCAGAGAACTCATAGGGACATATCTCAGTCAGTCCCAGATGTCTTTATTCCTTCTTCAATGAAGCATGAAGATTGTAAGTGGTCTGTCTGTCAGGAGTACATTGAGGGAATTTAGTTTAGTACTGTTCTAGAATAACTGTTTACATTTGTGTTTAGTATGCCTCTTGGGTGATATAGTCACTTATGGTTAGCTGAGACACACAACCATTTACAAGTGTGCTGCCAGAGATGTTGCTGGCGACTGATTTATTCTCTTACAGCTTTCAGGGCCTATTTATATTTCTTTTGTAGTTGTCGTCTGTGCTTTTTGTTGTTGTTGCTGTTGTTGTTTTGATTGTTTCTTTGTTCGTTTGTTTGTTGTTTTTTTGCATCAAAGTGGTCGGCATAAAACACTAATACATAAGTGTATTTCCCCTCTTGTTTCAGATCATGGGTGGGGTGGAACCAACTCTGTATGAGGGGTCCATGTGGTACACCCCCATCATGCAGGAGTGGTACTACCAGGTGGAGGTGCTGAAGCTGGAGGTGGGGGACCAGAACCTGAATCTGGACTGCAGAGAGGTACCAGAACCAACCCCTTTCCCCACTTTCACAAACTGGCTCTACCATGCCCAAAATGTTTACACAGTACTATTGTACTACACACACATAGACACACAGAAGATATGATTGGGTCAGTTATAGCAACGCCTCAGTATGGGTCAGCAGTTTGTTCTCCTCTGGGACTAGAAAATTCTTACTATAAATTACTGCAAAGTTTGGAGAACGTACAGTAGTTGTATATGTTAGCCTATGCCCAAATCCCCAGGCACTCATTAAGTGCAGTATTAAATCAGTGCACAGATCTGTCCATGAATCTGAAAAGGGATACATGGAAAGTCAGTGCTAACTGATGACCTAAATGAGAGGCTATATTGTGTTGTTGTATTGTGTTTGTGTTCAAATTGAACTCTGTTATTATTCCTCTGAACTCGGAGGCTATAGTGTTTCCTGTGTTGACATCTGTCCAGACCAGCCAATCAAAGCTCTGATAAGGTCAGACTGACCAATGAGTGACTGATATTTCCTCTTCCTGTCTCTCCCTTTCTGTTCCAGTATAATTCAGACAAGGCCATCGTGGACAGCGGTACCACCCTCCTCAGACTGCCTGTCAATGTCTTCAATGCCGTGGTGGACGCCATTTCCCAGACTTCTCTGGTACGAAAGCATGTCTCCATATAATGTTACATTACCCTAGTCACTAGACTACAACATGATCTATCCCTCACACATGTTTGTCACAATGTTTTTGATCAGATTAATTTTCAGTGGTATAGCAGTATCATGCCTCTGACATCTGACATTGGTTATTGTCTGATTATTTTAACTGAACATCCTGCATTTCTCAACTGTCCATTAAGTTTTGGTCCTCTGTCATGTGCCCATGGAACAAAACAAACTCTGATGGCTTTAGGAACAGATGTAACAGAACAGATACAGTGACAAGGCGAAATCCGATGCTAAGAAACACTTCCTCGTTCCTTGTTTTCCTTCCTTAAAGTGAGGCATTGTTATCATGCACTGACGTCCAGTCAAGGGAGAACCGGTTCCCTTGCATTTTAGCAGTCAGTTTTAGGGGGGGGGATGTTTGGAATCTTACAATAAGGAAATAATTTATTTAAAAATATTCAGGATATGCGTCTTTAAGAAGGCAGATAATAACATTTAAAACTGTTTGTTGGCTTATTTGCTGGCTTTTGCCATTGCAAATACTAATTTCAGTTCAGTTAACACATTGGGTGGTTAGGTTGCCATTGGCAGAGTCTGATTTGGTTCCCTAGGTGGTCATTGTAATAGGCTTATGCCCTCCTTCCGTCCCTACACACACACACACACCCCTCATCTACTATCCTCTCACCTGTGCAGATCCAGGATCCAACGTCAGGGTTCTGGACCGGTACTAAGCTGGCATGCTGGGCAGTTGGAGAATCGCCCTGGAGGTTCTTCCCAAAGATCTCCATATACCTGCGGGGAACCAACACCACACAGTCCTTTAGAATCACCATCCTTCCCCAGGTGAGTACCACTTACAGCACAGATTCTCCAACACGCATGCAAACACAGTAACTGGCACAGTTACAAATTCTCCAACACACACACACACACACACACACACACACACATAGAGATGCATGAATAGATCTACAGCTGGCTCTGGAAGTTAACTAACCAGTATCTAGATAAACTTAGCGCCTTGAGAAAGATGAGCAGCCGACCTGAGCAGCTGCTAAATGGCCTTATCCATAATGTCCGTGAGATAATATTTTGCCTACGATATTTGATATTGATGCAATTGATATATAGGCTAGGTTTAATTACAGACCATTTTGCTGAAATTAATCACTGGTTTGTAATCATTTGTGTAATTCAGTATTGCTGTCACACTGCTGTCTGTTATGTGGAGGACTGCTCTCGCTCCCTCTTGCAGTTCTTCATATTTGAACCTGGTTTTTCATGTTTGCCCACCTCCTACTCTCTTCCTGGTGTAGATCATGTGTCCCTTCCTGGGGTTGAACTTTGAGCCATTTGTTGCTACAGTATCATTCTCAAAGTGCCTTGCACTAGCGCCAAACCTTACAAGGCATTGCAATACACCAGGCTATAAAATGTCATGATCGAGTTTAGGAAGTACGCTTATCCTCCGGTCATTTCGCCACCATAACTACAGGCCAGTGTAAACCCTTGCCATTGAGCACACATTGTAAATGGTCATTTGTTATCAGCCTCACTGTAATAATAAAAGGCAAATGAAATGAAGTGGAAATAGGCGTCATGGCCAGATGGACCTGACTAATATGTGCGAGGTCATTATTGTTTGTCTAAGTACACAACTAAGAAATAACAAAAAGGGCCTCTTGTGTTTTTTTTTTTTGTTTTTTTTTTACCTTTGTCGTAATGGTGCGCTTCAATTGGCTCTCTGCAGTTGTACATTCAACCAATCACGGATGTGGATGGCACACTGGACTGCTTCCGATTTGGCATCTCTTCGTCAGTCAACGGCCTGGTGATCGGCGCCACGGTGATGGAGGGATTCTATGTGGCCTTTGACCGCGCCCAGAAGAGGGTGGGCTTCGCTGTCAGCAGCTGTGCAGGTGAGAGGCTTATAAGGCGCTACATCTGATCCTTCTTTTGGGATCTGGGTGCATTTTGAAACGTTTTGCTACGGTTCCCATTCATCCCTATGGATGATATACTGTACAAAACGTGTTGTAACGTTTTGTCATCTTGAAAAGGCCACAGCTAGTCTGCTAGGGTCCCTGTCTCCATCCTCAAGTGGGACATGTAGTTTTTTATGCTATTCAACGCCCCTGTCATAAACAGCTTCTGTAAAGATATAGAGAGAAGTCAGTGGCTGCATGCCAGAGCCCCTCTTAATGGGGCCAATCATTTAATTAAGACACTGAACATTTGAAAGACTTGATTGGCATTGAATCAATCTCATGATTGGCTGATTAAATGTCTGTTAATGTCGGTTAGGAAGGCCATTCACTACTGTCAATGGAACAGCCCTCTGCACAGTGTTACTAGGCCATATAACATCAGCTAACCTAACACAGGTTCCTTAATATTCTGACTTGATTTCCATCTCAACTAACCTTTCTGGGGTTCATTTCCCAGAAGTATAGTTGCTAATTTCCCATTGCCAACGAACTAAGATGCTAACAGGTTAGCAACTATACTGTACTTTTGGGAAATGTAGGTTAAACAATACATGGAAAGTTTTCCTGGAAACCCTCTTCCTCATGGCCTTTTGTTCCCTAAAGAGTTGAGGCCTGTTGGCCTTGCTGTAAGAGAGCAGTATGTGTTTTTGGCAGTAGTGTGGATGTTACACAGTAACAGGATGTGCGCTGAAGCATGACTGGTCATCAGGATGCGATCTGATTCCAGAGTGCTGCACACACACACACACACACACACGCACAACACTGCTGAAATGGGGTTGTGATTTCTCAAAAGCACCCAAGTCCAAGTTTGGTCAACATAACCTTTCAATGGGAGCAGTTAGACAAGGAGGAAGACGCGGTGTCAGCAGTTTAACTTCAGACTGGACAAACAGTTTTGTTGTTGTCTGATATGTCCCAAAATAGTCTAACCCAGACTGATCTGTCAGTAGACTCAACTCTAACACACTCCCTCTCCTCAATGTCCTAGAACTTTTGCTCTTTTTTCCCCCTAAAGCTCTATTGTTGTGGTACTTTAACATATTTTCTTTATAATGGTTAAAAAGCATGGCTCTGTTTATAGTTGTTGATTATGTTGTTTTTCAAAGCTCCATCACTGCAGTCGTTTTATCTCTCCTCATCTTTGTCTCTTTCAAATCATTTAGCGCCATTTGCAACACATTCGCATGGACACTACTTTACATTTCTTTAAATAATTATAGTAAACCAAAGGAAATCTGTAACCTGCTAAATCTTTTCAGCTGCAGTAATTAGAAACACAGAAAACAACAAACAAATCTCAAATTGATCAATCGACCAATAAAGTGATTTATACAACCACTACAATAAATCTTAACATGCTATATTAACGTTAGTTTAGCTGAAATAGTTGCATAGTGTCTTTACGGTAGGGCCTAGGTCATTGAATGACAGCTGTCTATAACACTGTTATAACAACACTGATCACTTTCCCTATTCTTCAGTGTCAGGTGGGCAGCCGTTAGCAGAGATCGCCGGGCCCTTCCTAGCGGAGACGGTGTCTTCAGACTGTGTGTCGGGCTCACTGCTCCGAGAGCCGCTCTTATGGGTGCTGGCGTACACACTGATGGGCCTCTGCGCCCTGGTGCTGCTCGTCCTTCTGCTGCTGCTGGCGGTGCCATGCCGGCGTCGACGTCAAGACGAGATCACAGATGAGTCGTCGCTTGTACGCCACCGCATCAAATAATGTGTCCCAATCGCCACTGAGAGGGAGAGAGGACACTGGAGGACAGTGATACTAAGCGTGTGTGTGTGTGTGTGTGTATGTGTGTGTGCTGTATGTATGTGGGCGTGTTTGAGTAAACTGGGAGAAGAGCGAACAAACACATCATGACTGTATTTCCCTATTCTCGGACTCACTCACTATGAATGTCCCAAATGTAGGTTCTGTTCTTTTTCTGTCACTGTCTCTACTTTTATTTAGGAGCAGAATCATTAATTATCATAAAAGTAGCAAGCTTTTCCCCCCACCCCCCATCTAAAGCAAAACAATCTAAATGATGTTATGTTGTAGTTTGAAGTCTAAGTGGATAAAGCGAGCAGAGAACATAGCATTTGGAACCTGAAAACCTCCAACTCTCCTCAACATGAACAAAAACCAACACAGCCTTAAAATCTTAATGCCTTAATGCACCTACTATGGACTTTATGAACCTATAGACATTACTATTCTGTCTTCAAGACTGGTGTCCTTTCCCCTAGTCTCCTGTGCCTTCCTTCCTTTGGTCGTGCGGCTGAGACAGACGTAGTTCGGGGGCCGCGGGTCTACTTCAGGGTTCTGTTTCCTGCCTGGAACGGAGCTCTGATATGAGGGACTCGCGGTCTGGGTCGGGAATGGAAGTTTGTTTTCTTTTTTTTCCCTCTTATCAGACCCTTCTTTTCAGGGCAGGAGATTCTCTCTTGCTCTCTCTCTCTCTCTCTCTCTCTGCTTTCCTTCAGCTTGTCACACGTCAGACGTGTGAGGTCCAAGCCTTAGACAAAGACAAGGAGCTGATGGTCGTCATGCTGTAGCCATCTGCGTGCTGATGTCTCTTTCCTGATGCGTGACTGACACAGGAAGCACACAGTGAACACCACAGTAAACCATTCCACTTAGCCATATACTGTATATATATATTTTTTCTTTTAGAATATTGAGTTGATGAATTATCATGGAAGCCAATTGATTAGACAAACTCAACACTTCAGTAACCGCCAGTGTAGCCTTAGTCTTAGTCACAGGGAGACAAGCAGCAAGTTATTTTCAAGAGAAGAGGGGGACTGTGGCAGAGAAGGAAGAAAGCAGAAAAGGGAGAGAATTTGAAGGAGAGGGTGAGAAAGAGGAAGAGAGAGACAGTTCAAGTAGCTGCTGTTACACACGATTAGATCTGTAAGCGAGTGTGTGTGTGCATTTGGGGGGGGGGGGTTGTGTGGGGTGGGAGAGCACTTGGGGAACAGCCTGCTCCAGTTGGTTGTGTGTAAATCAAGCGCGAGGCCTGCCATACGACACCAGCACTGTGCACATCTGTGTGAACAGATGCAGGCTCTCCTAATGCTTACTCCTCTGGAAGTAATCCAGACAAGAGGAGGAGGTGTGTGTGTGTCTGCTTGTGTGTGTGTGTGTTTGTATATGCGTGTGTACTGTATGTTTGCGTGTGTGTGTGCACGCACGCACATGCATGCGCTTGCATTGTTACGCCTGTTTGCCCACTAAGCAGTTGTTTGTGATTCCTAACACTCCCACACTCTCCCGACCGACCCCCTCTTTCAGCCACTGCACCCCTACCCCCACCTCTCTCTCTCTCTCTCTCTGGGTCTCAAACAACTGCACAAAGGCTTATGGGATACATTACCCAGAGTTCTCAGCACATATCAGCACAAGTGGGTGTTAACTTGGCCATGGAGATTCCTTTGTGTTTTTCATTGAGTGGGAAGAAGGACAAACTACAGTCTCACTCTGGCTTCTCAAGTGACGGGCTAAATGTTTTTCTCGAAACATTCTAGCTTTAGCTGCTATTTAGGGTGTTAAAGTCTTAAAGAAACATAACACCCTTTTTGTTCAATTGGGTTATTCATTATCTTGTCTGGAGTTTTATACATGTGGGTAAAAGCAAAACTTTTGATCAAAGGGGTAAAAATCTTGTTAAACTCTACAAAGTGGCCAAGACAATGGACAAAGCCTAGAGAACAATTTTCTTTGTCTTTTTTGTTTTGTTTTGTTTTGTTTTGTTTAATAAGAGAAGGGCTCTGAGATTTTGGAGTGCACACACTCCGCACTGTGGTGTTATTTCTCTGACAGGGTCTAATTGTGA
Organism: Sardinella longiceps; assembly: GCA_027497455.2. Taxonomy (NCBI): domain Eukaryota; kingdom Metazoa; phylum Chordata; class Actinopteri; order Clupeiformes; family Clupeidae; genus Sardinella; species Sardinella longiceps. The sequence continues at coordinate 26,279,996 of JAODXP020000021.1, read as the reverse complement.
CTCCAGCTGTGTGTGTGTGTGTGTGTGTGTGTGTGTGTGTGTGTGTGTGTGTGTGTGTATGAACCCTGAGGGCACATAAATAAGTATGATGAATGTATTACTCTACTTGTCCATGGGGGGCACTGTCTGCTCTTGTTCCTATTCTGCTACAAAGAGATTATTTTTCATGTCCAAGTGATGAAAAGATCAAATGAAGGAAATCAAACACCTGCATCATTCTATAGAATGTGGATTTCACCTGCCACCTCCATATTTGTTTAAACTCATTTTATTTGTTTGGTTTTTATGTCCTCACAAAATGATGCGTGTGTGTTCATTAGTCATGAAATCTACTGCGCATACTGGTCTATGCAGTACTTTTATCAAATGCACTGTTCGTGTTGTTGATGTGCCAATTTGCCAAATATTTGATTGTGTAAATATTTTTCTGTGATTGTACTGAAATATTAGTATATCTGTCAACACATAATCATAGACGAGTTGTGATTGTATTTTTAGTATTTAATCTGGTGCCAAAAGAGTTAATGTTGTATGAAGTTATTTTTGCAGTTGAAGTTTTCAGCTTTACAACCCACGGGGGGGAAATGTGTGACCACATAACTTAAAAGTACTGTTATAAAATAGAAAACATATCAAAGATTTGTACAGCATTTTTTTTCTGCATGCAAAATTCTATGGCACAACCTTGAAATCTTACAAATATTTATGTCCAAGCAGTGCCACTATCATTTAGCAGAAATATAAAATCAAATAAATATTTGATTTAAACTTTGAGCAAATGTACAGAATTCTTTCATTTTTGTGTATGTGGATGATACTGGACTGCATCAGTTGAAGGCATCTCAGTGAGCAGGGACATACAGAGATTATTCAGGTTTTAAACAGAATGCGGAATTCAGTTAAATTGATTGATGTTAAATCAAATGTAATGCAGAGTTTGCATGACTCATGCACAAACTGAATATTATTATCCGTTTAAAATTGGAATATTCTCTGCATGTAACTCTGGTCAATGAAACAACATGCATCTAGGATACCATGTGCAGACCACTCTGAATTCAACTGTCTTTGTGTGACATCTAGTGGCAGAAAGATATATGTGCATGAAAAAGATCTATGAAAGAATTGAATGAGTACTTCAATTGAATGACTATTTCAATACAGGAAATACTCAAATCCTTTCTAGTAGCCTAGTCCTTTGTGTGACAGGTTATATGATTGAGTAAAACTATCAAACATATGTAAACTATACATATTCAAATTTAAATATAGGCCTAGCAGAATGTGCATACTTTTCCTTTAGGCCTACTCTGTCTAACTTACAAACATGAACACAAACAGAGAGTAAATTTACAAACAAACAGACTTTACTGTATCTTACATATAAATAAATTAGGATTTCGGTGTTATTCACGAAGGACATTTTTTTTTTCTGTTCAGCGGACCCTGTGTGACTGCAAGACAAAGAGAGAGAGAGGTCCTTATTAATAAATCTTTTCAAATCTTTTCAGACAAAATAAGACACTGCTGTTAGTTCAAGGGTGATCTGAGCTTTATTACCTTCATCTCTGCATAGATCCACTCCCGGAAGTAGGCCACGTTGCCATAGACACCGGGTTTGTTTACACGGCCACAGCCATGCCCCCAACTGGTGTCTCCCACCAACCACCACAGAGAGTCTCTCTCAGTCATCAGGGGACCTCCCTCATCGCCCTGGGGCACAATCACAATGTGCAAAGAAAACACATACATACACACACACACACACACACACACACACACACACACACACACACACACACACACACACACACAGAAAAAAAAATATTAAGCGTTTATCTACAACAGCAACCCCGGATCGGGGGGTATTCCAAGGATGTGGTTAAGTGATAAACCTGGCTAAGGTAACCTACGGTATAGGAAGTTGTAAACATTCTCATAGAGGAACCTGCTGGCTTTGTTTAGTTAAGAGAATTAGGAGTCAAGGCTCCTCTATTATGAGATTTACTGCTACTTCCAGCTTAACTTATATTACCCAGGTTTGTCACTTAACTGCCTTTTTGGAATACCCCACAGGAGGATAATGCCGTAGCCAGTCAACCAAGACAACCTGTCTGGAAGAGGGTCAAGTCAACCAAAACTAAGAGGCTCTTGAAGGGAGGTATAGAGTACTTCTGTTCTACATGTACAGCGAGATTAGTTGCCATGCGTTACACTGGGTCCTCCTAGCCTGGCGGGCCAGATTCTCTCCTTTGACTTCATTTTGTCCAAAGAGTGTAGGCATATTTTAACTTTATGGTGGGTGGGCATTTCGTCTGAACAGTAAATCTACTGGTTCTGCCTTTAATTTCTGTTTCCTGCTAAAAAAAAAAAAAAAAGTTTTGGGAACGGAAGCATTTGTAGACTACCCTGGCTAAGTCACTCTCAACCAGATGGGCTCCATTCAGTGTGCATTCACAAGAGTGACAAGGGGGAAAATAATATCAAGCTGCCACAACACTGCACTGCCTGTACTTCTGAAGCGACAGCAAGCTGTATCGGTGGAATGTTGGGGGAAAGTAGTTGTGGGTTAAACTTCTGACAAGTAAGCAGAACTCCAAAAGTCTCTCTCTCTCTCTCTCTCTCTCTCTCTCTCTCTCTCTCTACAGTACTTCTATGACTTATTCTTGTTTTTCCACACTATCACTATCGCTCCCCCTCTTTCTCACTGCTCAGGATTTCCTTCTGATATCTGACTCATCCGTTCGATCCCTGACTCCCTCTCTTCTAGTGAAGTGAATACAGAAGTCAAGCCTGAGCGCTACAAGAGTGTATAGCATGCTAACTTAAACATAGGACTTCTTTGTGCTACCGCACTGTGTGATTGCTGCCTGTAAAACTTCAACACTCAGAGAGAACTCTCTCTCTCTCTCTCTCTCTCTCTCTCTCTCTCTCTCTCTCTCTCTCTCTCTCTCTCTCTCTCTCTCTCTCTCTCTTTTGTTGTTCATCTCCAAGCTCTTTCATATAAACCCTTGTGGAACATCAAAGAGCAAAAACTGATTGATCTTCAGATGCCTTTGTGGAGCCATGCTGAGTCATGTTTTAAAAGCAAAGGCAAAGGCTCACACACGCTCACACACACATACACACACACACACACACACACACACACACACACACACACACACACACACACACACACTCACTCACACTCACACACACACACACACACACACACACACACACACTCTCTCACACACACACACACTCTCTCTCTCTCTCTCTCTCTCTCTCTCTCTCTCTCTCTCTCTCTCTCTCTCTCTTCACAAAGATCATACAGTCTCCAAGATAACATTATATGGTGGGTAGGGATATATATCTGTGGTTGAATGAGGGGAAGACTATTGGATGAGGTGAAGTGAGGTAGAGTAGCAGTGTGAAGTCAACAGGTGGCATGCCACACAGTTGCAGACTTAAAACACACAGACACACACACACACACACACACACACCTCACAGCGGTCGACTCCTCCGGCCAGGTTCCCTGCACAGACCATGCTGTCGGAGATCTTGCCGTTGTACACCTCTGGGCTGTTACACTCTGCTGTGCTGATCAGAGACACCTGTGCCTCCATCAGTTTAGGCGCAGCTGCACCTGCAGTAGACAGCCAACAGAGGGTGCTGTTTATGGGCTCTACTACTGTACCTACCTGAGGCCAGATGTGTTAGCTGAGAGAGACTCACATTCCACACATCAGTGTATGAGAACTAGGAGTCTGTGAAAGCTCTGGTGTGTATGATTGGTTGATGAGTTTTAAAGTACAAGGATTGTATAAGTACTGTGTGTAGCATATTATCATACATTTTCTTTCTGTTACAATATTGCTAAAGATTTTTAATGTATCTGCTTTTTTGATTTAATATTTATTCTTTAATTTTAGCCGCATTGGGCTGGGTTATAGACATGCTGTGTGTGTATTTATTTAACAATGTGTGAGTGTGTTTAAACTTACTTTAACTTGATTTAAGAGTAAGATGCTCAGTGATATTCTTTAAACACAAACACAAGTTTACAGCAGACTCAGTTTCCCATCGTGTCCAAGACCCCTACCTCCTTCTGAAGTCCTCCCAAATCCCACAATCCAACAGGGCTGGGGTGGAGTAAATTTCATATCCACACTTGGCAAGCAGATTGGTCTCAAGGAGTCTGCAACCAAAGAAGCAAGACAAGGTAACAAGACTGGTTTCTTCAGCTCTCATCTGAATTCAACATGTATACATTTTTACTGTTTTGGCAAGATTAGAATTAAAAATACAAAAAGAACGCGCACATCCAGATTTAAACAGGTGCATGTACTAAAATACTTTAGAAACAAGAATTAAAAAAATTTTTTTCAGCGTCACCATCACTGTCAAATTTTGTTTCTGAAGATTAGAATAAACCAAAAAATCTTAGGCAAAATGTATTTCTTCATTTTTTGTACACACCAGACATCTGCAGGGGGTTCTGAAGCTTCATTAATGCAATATCATTGTTATGGGTCCTGTTGTTGTAATTTGGATGGGTAATGATGTCTGCCACGTTTGTAAATGGAGCAAAAAGATAGAAAATTTCTGTATGGATCCCAGGATATACTCTCCAGGAGGAAGGGTCAGGGTTCCTAGCACAAACATGAACACACACACACACACACACACACACACACACACACACAAACTGAGCTTTGTTAGCATACGACAATATCCTACTCTGAGGGCATGGCAAAAACGTTAAAACTTGTTATCCTGTTCATTTATCTCACAAATTAATTTGTCCAAACAAATTTGTTTACATAAAAACATGAAAATGTATACTGTAGCCTAGAAATCTAGACGCCCCTAGCAGCAGCAATTTTTGCGGGGCTAGCTTGCAAGGCTAATAAAGTCATGCATTACAAAATGAAATGGGGAAAGAGGCTTCATTTAGAAAAATGCAAAAACATTTGATTTCACTCATACATACAGCACAAAATTAAACATCTATCAGAAAAGGAATGGCCTATTTAATGTTTTATTATTTATACATTATTATATATTTCTATATTATTTCAAATGTATTTCAAATGCATTTCTATTCATTTACTCTAAGCTGAGATGGGTGAGGATGATGGGTGTGTTGGTATTGGGGAATGAGAAGGTAATATTGAGAAGGTGTGGAATCATGGTCTTAATAATTATAACAATGCTGCACTGTTTATTTCAATGTTTGCCTATGATGTGTTAACTTTTTCAAAAAGAAAGAATAAAAAAAAAGAAATGAAAAAGACTGGACAATGCTGTGAGGGATGGGAAGGGAGTGCAGAGCAGAGCTAGTTCCCCTGTACCTCTGTGCACATTGTGCTGCAGTCAGGATCCAGGAGGGGGTGATGATGGCGCCGCCGCAAAAGGAGGAGCTTGACGCCTCTCTCACCATCACCTGCCATGGCCACGCCCCTTGTGCCGCCTCCTGGCCGCCCACAATCCGATCAGAACTTGAGGAGTTTTTGGAACCACATTCTAGACAGGGTACAGGAGAGAGAGAGAGAGAGAGAGAGAGAGAGAGAGAGAGAGAGAGAGAGAGAGAGAGAGAGAGAGAGGAAAACAAGACAGACAGAAAGAAAAAAAACTGTCATACACAATACTACCACAATAAGACCTTCCACACTATATCTCCATTTTTGCCATTCCTTTTCTTATCTTTAACACTAACATGTTTCTTTAGACTGTTTATAAACTCAATACCATGGTTCTGTATGCTTCCCAATGTTTCTGCAAACATCTGGACTGAACAGTAACTTTTTCAGTCTTGGTCAGTATGGCATTCTCTGTTCCCAGTCCTTCTGATTGACCTTTGGGCTAAGCTACATGCACACTGTAAGAACCAGGAGCAGTAGCAGTAACTTACCAATACAGCGCAGGGTCACTGTTTTACCTGAAGGGCAGGTATCACTGTGGAGTAAAATAGACCAAATTCACTGAGAAAAACATCATCATCATCATCATCATCATCATCATCCATCGTATTCAGGAAGAATTGACTGAGCACCAAGCTCTTTTTCCAAAAGGGTTTTCCTACCTGTTCTGGAGGCTAACCAGCAGTGATGCAGCAGGGTTTGCATCTGATTTGAGTCTTGCAAAGCCTTGTGAGCTACTGGCTGTCTGATTCGTTTGGCCTGAGCTCACATACGTATCCCTGAGAGAGAGACACACAACACCAACAGAATATTAACAAGCACCGGGAGCACTTTGCAGAGAAATCCGATCGATAATCCAGGATCAACTAACCACCATTATATGGAATACAATTTTCCAGTCTAGAAGCACTGTTTCAGGATGGTAGAAACAAGGGCCACATTATAATTTGAGTGACTGTTAAATTCAAATGACAAATGATCAATATTCAGAATAGTTCACCCACAGAGCAAATTGTACTTGTATGACTACAGAGTTTACAGAAAGAGGAAGAACATCTGAGAGAGTAAAGATAGTATAGAGAAAAGAGGGATACTTTGTAGTAGAGATCCTAGCTGTTAGTTGGAAGAGTTACTCACCGGCCATATCCAATGTCTTCACATGCCTGGCGTCCAAACTCGTCACTCCAGCCGTCAGCACACACACTCTTCCAGGTCTGGCTACCGCGGGAGTACGCTTGCAGGAGAAAGGCAGTGCCTGACACACGCACTGCACTCCACAAACACACACAAACACAAAAGGTTATGCTGGTACACTGGTTAGATAATACAAGGAACAACACAGTACAACAACTATCTACATGTATTATTATGCTGATACACTGATTAGATTGTACAAAGAACCATCTAAATGCATTACCAGGCCAGAGAAATACATTGAAGAAATCAAGAACCACAAACATCATGAGATGAATTAGTAACAAAGTATCATGTTTCTGAGCTAGAAACCATTAACATGTCAGTGCCGTGATAAATATACACTGAAGGACTATGACTCACAGTCAAGCTCTATGCTATATGTCAGGACAAACCTCACACTACACACTACAACACTATCTGAAAAGCATGCTGAAGAACCGAGAACCACAAATCACATCTGACTTTACAGTCCATGACACAGAGAGGGACCCTCCCAGTTAAGTTAATGTATATATACTGTACAATAGAGGGTTGGAAAATCACTGAGTTGCAACTGACTGTGGTTTTGGATCATGGACTTGTTAGTATGGGGTTGGTGAGTCATAGTGCTTTTTAGTTTCAGTACATTATTTACAATCAATTCACCAGATTGACACTTGCTGACAATGGAACAGCCAATAAGACGAGAAAAGAGAAGAGAAGAAAGCGGAGAGAAAGAGAAAGAAGAGAAGAGAAGAGAAAGAGGAGAGAAGAGAAGAGAAGAGAGATGAGGCTAGAGATGACTCACTGCAGTTTGCTTCATCTTGGCCGTTAGAGCACTGGGGGGTTCCATCACACCACTCTTCCTGCCTCACACACAGACCATCACCACACCACACCGCATTCGCCCCACAGGGAGAGAGGACTACACACACACACACATACACACACACACGCACACACACAGACAGACATACACAGGCAGACAGAGATACACACACACACACACACACACAGAAACAAACAGATACACACAAACATATACATCAACAGAGATACATTCAAACACACACACAAACAAACACACACACACACACACACACACACACACACACACACACACACACACACACAGGTCAGTCAATGAACCACATAAGTAGTATTAGTATCTTTTTACAGTAAGTTTGTATTTTGCATTCTTGTGGAATGTGGATGCATACTGTGATGCAGCATCATGTACATGTATGTGTGTTGACTGGCCATGTACTTACAGTAGTAAGCCAACAGGATGAAAGCACACAGAGCCAGCAAAAGCAGAACAATCACAGCAACCCTGCTGTAGTTACAGCATTTCTTCTTCCAACCTGGCAACATGGCAATGGCAACATAGCATAAAACACACAACTCAACAAGCACTTAACGTTTACATTGAACATGTTCATTTCATTTCATTCATTCATTCATTACATATTTAGTATGTATTACTTGTATATGCATATGTTATTCTATATTATATGTTGTATGTATTTCATTTGTTACAGAGAACAACACAAATTTGTGTGAGATAGTAGTTCTCCTGACCAATATCACACTAAATGACATGTTACTGTAGTAGCACAGTTAGCATAGCCAGTCCAAAATACCAGACCCCTATGAGGATCATTAGTAATAATTCATCATTAATAAATACTTAATAATGATTCATTACACTCATACACACACACACACACACACACACACACACGTCAGTACATCAGTAACACAGCATTATGATGAGCTGAGATTACTTTTGGTTTTGGGTGGAGGAGGGGCCACAGGCTGGATGGAGTACTGTGGGGTGTCATCAGGAACTACATCAGGGTTAAAGGGCGGAGGCCTCTTCTCGTCCTCACTCTGCTCAAAGCCCTTATTGATGTAGCTGGCCTGCGCTTCTACCTGCACACAACATCAGACAAAATGTACCACAATGTAGAGCCTACAGTACATTAAAGTAGTTACAACACACACACACACACACACACACACACACACACACACACACACACACACACACACACACACACAGAGTAGATATGGGCAGAGTGCTTTTTATCACCTAAAGGATTACTGTTGGCTATGACTGAGTATCATTTTTAAAATCATAGTTAGCATTCCACAGCAGACAAAAGTAATGTCTAAAGACAGTATATTAACAATTAACAAGCTTATTGGAAGAAGCTCTGATGTCTTTCCATGAAATACTAAAGGATAAGTTGTACACAGACACTGTTTACTGGTGTACTTCTCTGAGCTCTGTTCCACATTGGTTTATAATCCTAAAACTATTGTGATTTGTTGCTTACTTTAATTTATTAGAGAGAGAATTCATTAAATTAAGAAACTATTTAATTTCTTAATCCATTCAGTTCCACTTCATTTAAATCAGTTAAGGCTGCTTGTTTTTAGCCCAAATCTTAATCACAACTGTTTTTTTTTTGTTGTTGCTTTTTTGTCTAAGCTGATATTAATAGCCTACCAATTAAAAAATGTATAATAAATTGACTGTAAAGAAAACGTACGTTGTGAAGATTAGAACTCCAGACAAACCAGAACATCATTCCAAATAAAAAAGCAGAAAATTCATGATTTGTAAAAATCTTCCATTCCACTCCATATATTCCACATTTTACGACTAACATTAACCTTTAACCCATTGAATACTAGTCTTTGTCATACTTTAAGACTGGAATTAAAACTGAAACTGAAATCTAGTTAATTGATTAATTTATTAATAAGCAATGATGAAAATAGCAAGTGAATACTCACCATACTGATGTTAGTAGCCATGTTATTCCATTAACATTTTGAAGCAATTCAGAAGGAAACCTTAGGAAAAGCATTTCTTAGTTCAACACACAATTATACCACAATCAAAACTCTTCTTTAGTCATTCATTTTCTCACCAGACTGAAGCAGAAGTGTAACAGATCCTAATTTCCTGTGAGAAGTTTCACCTGAATCACGATTCAACTTCTCTGAAGTTCTTACCTGTTGTTTCTCTCCCCGTGGCAGCGTGGACAAACTGAGAGGCAGGTGGGGGCATTCCTTCCTTTTCATCCCAGCCCTGTTCAAACACTCAGGCCTTGGAGAGAGAGAGAGAGAGAGAGAGAGAGAGAGAGAGAGAGAGAGAGAGAGAGAGAGAGAGAGAGAGAGAGAGAGAGAGAGAGAGAGAGCTCTCTCATTACACCCCTCCACCTACAAGAGTTTCTCCATGATGTCTTGACCCCTATGACACAGCACAGTACACACACACACACACACACACACACACACACACACACACACACACACACGCGTGCACAGCACACAATGTTCTCTGTAATCTGAAGATGTGTTAAGAAAAAGTAAAAAAGTCATCCAGTCTGTGTAACATGCACATTTAAAAACAACTTTTAGGTCCAACTACTGGACTGCAGGCCACAAAAATGTTTAATTTTTGCGTTAAGAAAATTATGCTTTACTAATACAGTAACCTGAGACAAAGTCAAAGTCAAAGCGAACTTTATTGTCAATCGAGCACTGCAATAGTACATTGCACGCAGACTGAAATTGCATTTTTCAGAGCTCCAAATGTGCAAGTTAAAAATTAAGACATACAACTAAGAAGTATAACTAAGATAAAACATCACAACTAACTAGACATAAAAGTGCAAGATATCAAGATATCAGACATGGTAATAATAGATAACAGTAACATAGTAACAGACAACATAACACACATTGTGAGCATACAATCTGAACTGTCCGTGTTTCAGAAGTCTTTGAGGCATGTTGCTGGAGTGCAAAACCTGGGTCAACAAGGTGCAATGAGGCAAAAGTGCATGGTGCTATTACCCTTGGGGATAGTATCACTACACATCATCCGTGATGACTAGGTGAGTCCTATCTATAGAGCCCAATAGCTGGAGTAAATGCAGCCTAAGGCTCATCTTCAGAGATACTATGAGGAGTCTTTCAGAGGGGTCGTTCTGACTAACTGTTTGAAAACCACATTTGGGGACACCATGGGTTAAGTCATGCAATATACAGTATAACACTGGCTTATAAACAAAACATAGACATAAGTATTTGTTCATAAAAAGTTTATTTATTTTTGTCATGAAATGTACAATTATTTGTAAAATTATACAACTCACTGACTGCTTCATCCAATTCCATTTCATTTACACTATTTAATGTACAGTACATATTTTTTTTTAAACAAAAATGATTATGATTAATGATCAAATCAACTATAGACAACATTTCTGAGACACAGTTGTGTACAGGCCATGTTTAAGGCTAATTTCACAGCTGTTGACAACTTCTCATAAAAAAAAATTAATTATGTACATATGAGCTCTTATGTCGGTACTGGTTTTTTTATTTTTTATTTTTTTAGATTTTATGTTAATTTCAAATGAAAGTAATTACAGTACTAAGCATAATTAGTCTCAAGATAATGTTCACCATCCATTCCATACAGTAGCTAATGATTTGAGGGGACTTTATGGGTATAAACTCCAGAGTTACATCATAAGGCATTGGGGTACTTCCTCTTCCCCTTTACAAATGCAGCCAAGTCAATAAAAACTACCGGTAACTGTTTTTGCTCTGATGGTGTAAACAAGTGCTTACATCATGAATAACATTTGGTCATATAAGCCTATTATGTTTGGCTAAGACAAATACATTGTACATAGACATTATACATTCTTCATTGTACAATGTGCATGGTGTTCTCTCCGATCTCTCGTAAAGGTGCAGGTTGCAATGGTGTAACAGAAACAGCTTTTACACACATAGCAGGTAGTAGTGCATTTGAGTCCTTCAGAGGGTCATGCATTCAGTGGGTTAGGAGTCAGCAAGGGCCTTTTCTGTTGGGGAGTCTTTGGTTTACATGAAGGGCTCATAGGCAAACAGGAAATGGAGGATGTGACATGACTCTTCGAGACGAGCATTGTCTCAATGTACGGTGTGTGTGTGTGTGTGTGTGTGTGTGTGTGTGTGTGTGTGCGTGTGTGTGTGTGTGTGCGTGTGCGTGTGTGTATGTACGTGTGTGTGTGTGTGTGTGTGTGTGTGTGTGTGTGTGTGTGTGTGTGTGTGTATTAAACCCAGGCTTGCCACCCAGGGAAGAGGCGGCTGAGGTTCTTGGGGTCGATGGCCTGCTGGATGAGGAGGTTGACCTGCCCCCCGACACTCAGCACTGCACCCCCTTCCACCCCTTTTAACTTCTCCTGCAGACGCAGCAGCACACGCTCCGCCACCTTATTGAAGCTTTGACTGTCACTGCTACACGCAGGCACACACACACACAGACACACACACAGACACACACACACACACACAAAAGGGAAGAACAGAAAGGGATATAGAGTCCACATACACCCACACATACAAACGAGTACAAACATGAGATGCAAAAAACACAAATTGAAGCTATTACAATATAATTTTTTAATCTAATAATAGCTAGAATTTATATTTGTCATTATACAATCTATACATAAACCAAGGTAGAAATGGGGGGTAAAAGGGGGATAAACTGTTCACTGAAGCAGCAGTCCTGGTGGGCCAATGCCTCTTCAATATCCATACACATAAGCTAATGCACACAACAGAGCTTAAAGGCTCCCTTGCTTGTGTAACCAGCATTATACTGCATTCAAATGCAGTATCATCATACAGTGATCGTAACAGACATGCAGGACGTGTGTGTGTGTGTGTTGAGGTGTGTGAGGGCTTACCTGGCCTTCCTGTGGGCCTCCAATTCGTCGGCGGGCGTGGGGTTGAGGGTGGCGTTGAGCTCGGCCTGTTCGTCCAGCTGCTGCTGCAGGTAGAAGGCTTTCAGAGGGTTCATGGTCCAGTCAAACAGCGGGTCATACAGCAGCACCTGTCAATCAAAACAACAACGACAACATCACTATATCATTGCAACTGTTGATATGGTTTGTTGAAAATGGTAATCAAAGATACTGTCATCTACACAGATGCAAAGAGTAAATTAAAGTGAAACTCTGGTGTTGAAGATGTTAAAGCTCTTTTTCATCATGTATCAGAGTCAAACTTTCGTTCAAAATGAGAACTACGACAGAGGCTGGGTTTTTTAAATCTGCCTGGATTATCACTTTTATTGCCTCAGCGCTGGAGTTTCACTTTAATGCTGCAGACATTTCCTCTATGGAACATTATTCAGTAAGATTGGGAACATCAAAAGAAATCTACTACTGTATTGCACAGAGGAGAGGCGAGAGGAGGAGAGGAGAGAATATAAAACAGGGAAGAGTAGAAGAGGGGAGACGAGAGGAGATCATACTTCCACTATAGTGAGCAGAGCCTCCTGGGAACTTCTCATCACCTCCATGGTCTTCTCACAGCACCTGAGACATGAGATATCATCACTATTGTGCACCATAGTCAAGTGTGAGTGAGAGAGAGGTGCTTTGGCTTTAAATGCACAATGAAGAGAGACAACAAGCAAATAGACTAATCTCCTGATGATAATTAACACATTGCCTGGCCATACCCTAGGCTTTCCTATACAGCACTGGTGTGGGCAGGACAGAGATATTAAAGCTACTTGTACTGACCTCCTGAAGACGCCCTCCACCCCAGTGATGCCCATGCCATCCACTATGTCTCTGGACAGCCTGAAGGGCACCGTCTCTGGAGTGGGCAGAATCTTGCCCTGTTCAAACGCCACACCTGAAGCACAGACATACAGTAGAATAGAAAAAGGGGATTACTAAAATGTACTCAAAAAAATAGCTTTGTTGTTTGTGTCTAGGGTTATTCTGCAATAGATTGACATACTAAAAATCAAACCAATTTTATATAATTTTGTTTGCATTTGAGTTTGTACTTAAGAGATACATTTTTGTTCTCTCTGGCCATTAAAGATCATGATGCTGTCAACTCACCCAAGTCAATATGGACCAGTTCAGCAGTCTGCTCATCAATCAGAATATTCTGGATATGACGATCACCCAGGCCAACAATATAGCCCACTAAAACACACAAAAAACACACAAACAATAACAGTCAACTCAATTGAAATTCTCTCATTTAAAGGCGATTTGAGATTTTAGCCTCAGTGTGTAGTCTCTGGATAATCATACCAGAGTGTTAAGTGTTAACATACTTGACCCAAATTATAATGACAATCCATGCAATCCATGACCATATTATCACGGAGGATCAAGTGCCATATAGTGTAATTTCATTTCCATTCACATCATATTTGCACCTCTGGAATGAAAGGAGATGGAGAAGAGAGGAAGATAAAGGAATAGGAAGAGGGGGAGATGGAGGAAGAGGAAGGGAGAGGTAGATGAGGAGGAAGAAGCGGTGGATGGGGAGGGAGGAAGAAGTGGAAGAGGTGGAAGAGGAGAAGGTGTCCGAGGTGAAGGAGCAGGACGAGGTGGAGGAAGAGAGCTACCGATGGAGGACGTAGCGACGCTGCGGGTGTAGGCTAGCCTCCGCTCCAGCCAGACTGCCGGGTCCAGGAAGCGTTCCATGCAGAAGTAGCGGAACACCGGCCTGAAATTCTGACACACTTCTGTGAAGGCCTGGATCTTCCCATCCGAGTCCATCTTCTGGGCCTCCTGTCAGGAGAAGTGAAGAGAATAGACACAGTTTACACTCGGAATACTGACTAAAGACAGAGGAATTCCAAATTATTCTTATAACGTCTCAAGTGAAAAGGTGCAATCCCAACCAAGAAAATTTGTAGGTGTATGCTTGTGTGTGTATGTGTAGGCGCACAAGTCTGAGTGTGTGTGTGTTTGTACTGTATGTGTAGACGCATGAGTGTGTGTGTATGCGTATGCTTGTGTGTGTGTGTGTGTGTACCATCATCCTCTTCCTGCAGGCCAGGTTGGTCCAGTCCTGGGGTCTGAAGCGTCTGTGGGCTCCTTTCTGTGGGTCCACCAGGAACTCCCCAATGGGCACCGTCCCTGAGCACCACTCCAACACACCACTGCGCTGGGAGAACGGAACCACCTGGGACACACACACACACACACACACACACACACACACACAGACACACGTAAGTTATATGAATAATATTAGCATAGTAATACTTTCTATGACATTGAAATATCAAGAATTCAAGGAAGTTTATTTGTCCCATACAAAAGGTTACTGGTTTAAGAAATGCTGTGAAAAAATTATGTCTGAAATTATGTCAGAGATGGAGGAGAAAGGTTGGTTGGTTGGTTGGATTGGATGAGTGACACTTTTCCTTCAACTCCAGGCACTTGAACCAAATCCTTATGTCACAAGTATAAATCTAGGCCCTGGTTGCATCATGTGTGTTGTGAAGTGAAGAGTTTATGTGAAAGAATGGCATGTAATGCAGCGCATGGACAGATGTGGGGGAGTGCAGTGTAGTGCACCTTGTAGCGTCGGATGTTGAGCTTTCTCTTGCGGGTCTCTGCATTCCGCTGCAGCAGTGTTGAGCACATCTGAAACACCTGCTGCATGACCGCGTCCTGCCTCAAGTCATCCTGACCCTAAACACACACACACACACACACACACACACACACACACACACACACACACACACACACACACACACACAATGTAAAGAAAGCAATCAAACAAAGAGGGACAAAGGAATGCATCTAATGATCAGAGCGGGTAAACTAACGGAAAACATTGCAAAGGATTGTGGGCGTCTGATTATATGTACAAATACACATGTACAAGTCCTTGTCCTGAAATCGTTCACCTTAAAACACTTCTAGATTACATTATTTCTATGTTCTTTACTCCATTGTAAATGAACTGAGCCAGTCTGTGGCTTTGAATCACAAAATCCACTTCAGGAATTTTGTGTTTGTGCAAATATTTAGGTTCACCGTACAGACAGACTCACTTAAGATGATTACCCAGTAAGAGTGGAGACTCTTATCAAATGATAAACACCTCTCGCCCAAATCACTTCTCGCCTATGCTCTGTCAAATCCCACCTTTCTGACATGTCAACAAAAAGACCATCTTAATGATTAACCCCCTTCCAAACACTCAAACGTACTACGGGAAGGAATGGCCACACACACACACACACACACACACACACACACACACACACACACACACAATAACACACATGGACACAGTGTTCTCTTTTGTTGTCACCTATAGAGTTAACACATAGCAGTGGAAAAGGATTGGCATTGCTAGTATCACCCTCATGACATCATTCTGACAGTGATGCTAATTGGCTGATTGCAGTGTTAAGGCCGCAGGACAGTCAGCCTGACTGCAGGACATCCAAACGTTTTCATGCCCCAGATAAACATGCTCATGTCAAGGTGAGGATTGGGCTGTATATACAGTTTCCATGTTCACCTTTAACACGGTCACAGCACCAACCCTTTTTATTTGTTTATTTATTCTTTGCTTTGCTAAGCTCCACCTTAGTAAAGAACTCTACTGAAACTGTTGAGCAGGGCTTGTACACAAACACTAAAAATGTACACATTGTTTCGGGTTAATATCATCTGCTATATGGACAATGGTGTGTGTATGAGTGTGTGTATGTGTGTGTATGTACGTGTGTGTGCATGTGTGTGTTTGTGGGACAGGTAAAAGTGTGTAAGACTAGTAGATCTGACACCCAGTCAGTGACTCTTCCAGGAACTTGTATTCTGGATCCAAATAAAAGTAATCAAATGTGCGGCCTCTCACCTTGACTAGCTGTCTGCGGCTCTTCCCGTCCGACCCCACACAGTCAATGATCTTGGGCAGGTTCACACCTCCAGCCAGGTGGTAATGGGGCTTAAATGAGCGAATGGTCACCAGGTTCTCATATTTACCTGAAGGGTCCACCTGGGACACACGTTAAGGCACCAAAAAGAGGGTTAAAGCAGATTTTTGCTACTGTATTACCATAGACTGTTTATAAGGACTCTTATTAGAAATAATTCCTTCATTTCAGCAGCATTCATAGAAGCACTATAAATAAGGAAGCTCTTGGTCAAAGGGCACAAAGACAGGATATGATTTTATTATTTTATATTTCTTCTCATTTTATGCCTACATGTATTTTGTTCTTCTCATTTTATGCCTACATGTTTTGTGTTGTTTGTGTTTATATATTTATTCTGTATTTGTACTTTACTTTGTTATTGCCCATATAATACAGTCTGAAAAAAGGGGGATCATAATCATAAGCACCAACTCCTTTGAGATGAAAATAAGGCCATGTTGTCAGAGCATAATAAGTCAGCATCAATTCTCCAAAGCTGATGGACAGTAAATCTGCTTTATGCAAACGCCAGTGTCATTCAAAGCAGCACACCTTCTTTACACAACATTCTTTATGAACAGCTGAGCGTAAGCACAGCTATGTCAGCCTTTCACACTGAGGACAATGACTAGCGCTGGTTTCCATAAGCTTACATGTACAGCATAGTCTATGCCCTGGATTACGCCCTGTGTTTGTCCACATTTCCATACACTTTCAGCATAGGCTAATAGACTCTATACTGGGACAAGGCCCTCTTGTTTGTCTACCTTGATCTCCATTGTGGGGATGGTGACCTCGTCCAGGTCTTTGATCTTCGTGAGGGGCTGGGTGGTGGGGATAGGAATGGCCTCTGGAATGGAAGACATCACACACACACACACACACACACACATACACATACAGGCTTGTTACACAACACACAGCACAGCAAGGGTGCCCAATATAACACATAACAAATTGATTAGATGTACTATATTCGCCATTAAAGGCTTTGATATAGAGTCTGCCGTAGGTTAGGTAGGCCTATACAGTATTTTGTGGTGGTAGAGTGGGAAACAAAGAGATTTCGGTAGTCATGGTAGATACTGTATTCAATGCAGTATCTACCATGACTATGTACTGAAATCTCTTATATGTCTATTCTATACACTTTGAATGGGAATCCTATTGAATCCATTCTGTTGGCTTTGTTTTGTCAGCATCCAATTCAATGGGAATCAACCTTTTTAACAAAGGCCCAAAAACTGGCTTCTCAGACTCACTCTTTTCTGTCTTGTAGCGGCTAGCGTCCATGTACGCCAGAGTGATGTAGGCGTCACACAGGGTCTCCATGCCCCGCACCATGGCACCCCGCCGCTTACGGATCTTATTTAAGATGCACTTGGCCACCTCGGACCGTTCCTGCCAACGCCATTAGAATGCTGGTCAGAGTCATCAATGTCATTATCATCATCACTATGTCACCATCCTCCTCCTCCACCTAATCCTCCTCATCATCATCATCCTCTTCATCAGAACTGCCTTCATCCTTACCATCATCTCAATTTTAATCATCATCATCATCATCATCATTATTGCACCAAAATTGTCATAATTTTCAACAAATCACTATCATAAGATAATGGAAAAATGACAACACTATACAAGAGGTGATTGGTGCTCCCATTTCTGGCTAATTTCCCCATGTAAAATCCCTAATTCCAGAGGTGTACCTGGTCGAGGGGGGAGGGTTGGCGCTTGGTGCCCCCTCTGGAGAGGGCGCTGCGGGAGAAGTTCTCGTCCTTGTTGGCGTTGACCAGCGCCAGGATGATGAACAGGGTGTGGTGGGGGTGCTCCAGTGACGCCCGGTATATCAACTGAGAGACGCAAACACACACACACTTAGTCAATCAGGGTGAGCTCAGAGTGAGTCTATCTTCATTATACAAGAACAAAGCCAAGACACTGCCAATCCAAAGTTTCCCAGGAGACTGTAGCCCAGTTCTATACAGTACTGTATGTGCAGGTTCAGACCATACAGTTACTGTAGAAGAGACACGTTCAAAGGTAAGCAAAGTCCACAAAGATGGTCTAAATGAAGTTGGTGAGAGTTGAAATCTTGGTGGATAGAGAGCAGCACTGAGTGGGGGTGTACAGTACCTCATTAAGGACGTTATGGAAGCCCACGTCCTCTGAGGCGAGTCCACCCGAAACCTTACTGCCCATACGGGCCGCCAACTGGTACATGAGGGGCAGGAACTTGTAGGATGGGATCTTTGACACGCCACTCTGGAACATGAGCAAAAACAGAGACCTCAGTAAAACGCTATGAGAAGAAAACTGACATTTCTTTAGGGACACTCTCAAAGAATTTTGTCAAGATTGTTAATAATATCAAATCAGTGCCAAAGTCAAATTGGTAACCTCTTTTCTTTCAAAAAATGTCTTCATTTTACATTTTAAGTGTTTGTTCTCCATCAATAACACTGTTCCATAGTATCTGAATAGCATATTGAAATGCTTCTGTTGTAAGAAATGTGCTATACAAATAAACTGGGTTTTCTTTGTTTAACAATATACACATTAAAATACTTCACTCAACATCACTGTAAAAACTGCCATTTTGTTTACATTCTATCTTGCAGTCAATGGGAACAGTATTTAGTTGGCTCACCCCCATGACGTCATTGACACTCCTGGTGTCTGCGTTCTCCAGCCAGAGTGAGGCGAGGCGGAACACCCAGGTGTCGTGTTCCTGACCCAGCTCCAGGCAGCGGATGTAGTTCTCCACCGCGTTCAACAGGAACCGCCGCCGGTCTGTCTGCAGGTTGCCCAGCGCCCTCACATCCAACTCCAACTCCCTCTGGACCTTCACCGTGTACCTGAACACACACAGGGTAGGGTAAGGTTATTTAGAAAACATTTCAGAGAATTAAAAAATTCAGTTTGAGTTTAAAATTTCAGGGTTTAACGGCTACTTTCAACAGCCACACAGTCAACCATGTTGTCTGTAAACCATTTGGCTCTGACCTATCCAGTCACCATGTTGACTCTACCCATCCAGTTAGACATGTTGTCTCTGACCTATCCAGTCGGCCATGTTGTCTGTATCAATCCAGTCAGCATGTTGGCTCTGACCTATCCAGTCACCATGTTGACTGACCTATCCAGTCTCCATGTTGACTCTACCTATCCAGTCGGCCATGTTGGCTCTACCTATCCAGTCGGCCATGTTGGCTCTACCTATCCAGTCGGCCATGTTGGCTCTACCTATCCAGTCGGCCATGTTGGCTCTATCTATCCAGTCGGCCATGTTGTCTCTGACCTGTTGTTTCCGACCTTCCTCTCCCTCATCAGCTCCACCTCCTCTCTGGCCTTCTCCAGCAGCGCCTGCTTGTTCTCAAACTCGGACGACTTCATGTAGTTGTCGATGCTCTGGTACTGGGCGTCGGAGAAGCGGGCCAGAGACAGGAAGGCCTGGGTCCTCTGGCTCTGCAGCCGCGGGTCAGAACCTCCCACGTGGCCCTCAATCACCTCCACAGCCTGCACAACAAGTGTGGAGAAAACAGGTATATTTTAGTTCTTCCTCGAAAACAGTAAACACAGTCTGAGTTCAAGACAGAGTCAGCAGTAAGCAAGTCCTAGACAACTTCTAACTTTGTGAAAATCATGGAACGAGTCCGACAACAAGCCTGATGCACAAACATAGCATAGTATTGGAAGACTGATTTGTTGACAACATGAATTATGATCATCATTTTTTTTCATCAGGTAACAATACTTCAAAAACAACACGAGCATGAGTGTTAGATCTGACCTTCTCCAGGTATTTCTCCAGGATGACTGCAGGACTGTCCAGACACGTCTCCCCCAGCCAGGCCCCACACAGGCGCAGACTCTCACTGTACACGGGGGCCAGAGCAGGGTTCATATCCACCTGGAGAACACACACACACGCACACACATTACATATCGCATAACAAACACACACATAATACACAAACACAACAACACACACACACACACACACACACACACACACACACACACACACACACACACACACACACACACACACACACACACACTCACACCACAAACCCACATCTACTCCAAAAACAAAACAAAAAAATAGTCAAGCAGACATTTGAAATTCCACAAATTCGTATAACAATGAAAACACCATTTAAAAAAATAACAAAAGAGGTCAAACGTCAAAACGTAAGGATGCACATTTTCAAGCACACAAATTCACACGGAGCGTGTACAATCCAGGCAAAGCTATAAGCCATGCATCTTAATTCCATACAGTACAGTACACCACTTGGCCCATATGGCTGGCTGTTTAAAAGAACAGCAGGTTGCTAATGCTACAGCAACTAGGAGAGTTCTGTTGTTCTGACCTGCTGCTCCAGGCTGTCAATCATCTGCCGGAGGCGGCCCAAGGCCAAGCCCTGCTCCTTCTTCTCCCAGAACACCTGCGCCTCCTCAAGCTGCCACGACGTCACCGTGACGACCCCGCCCGAGCCGCTGTCGCTGTGCTGCTTCATCTGGAACACTGCCCTCTCCGCCAGCTGGCACAGGGGACAGAGAAAGGGCATTGGGCACGGGGGAGAGAGAGGGCATTGGGCACGGGGGAGAGAGAGGGCATTGGGCACGGGGGAGAGAGAGGGTGAATAGGACAAGAGGGCATCAGGGAGGCACTAGAGAATTACTCAAGGTTAAAATTACAAGAGATAAGGAGGACACTTTTTTCCTTTTCTCTCTGAAGTACTTCTTTTATTTTCAGGATGCGTTTCTATGTGCGCTAAGATGTCTGTGTAACTGCATCAGTTCCATTCGTGTGTGTGTGTGTGTGTGTGTGTGTGTGTGTGTGTGTGTGTGTGTGTGTGTGTGTCACTCCCACCTGTGTGTTCCCAGGTGCCTTTATACGTGCACTAGGATGTCTGTTTGACTGTAACAGCTCTGTGTGTGTGTGTGTGTGTGTGTGTGTGGCACTCCCTGCCCCCTAAGCCAGGTGTGCGTGTGGATGTCCGTTTAACTGTAACTGTGTGTGTGTGTGTGTGTGTGTGTGTGTGTGTGTGTGTGTGTGTGTGTGTGTGTGTGTGTGTGTGTGTGTGTGTGTCACTCCCTCACCTGTGTGTTCCCTGCGCCCCTGGCCAGTCTGCAGAGCTCCATGAGGTGTGTGCAGTAGGAGGCTCTGAGGAGGCCCCTGCCCTGCGCCTCCTTCTCCCTGGCCAGCAGCACCTCCTGCAGAGAGGAGCGCAGTGCCAGGATGGGCTCCACCAGGCTAAACTCACTGTCCACTAGCAGCTCAGAGTGCTGCCGCCACCTGCTGTTCACCTCCAGTAGTGCAGGCTCACTCAGAGGCCTGTGAACAGCACGCACAAGAGCAAAGTTTTACAACAAGGTTACCATTTACATTAACATAAAGGGGCTTTCACATGACCACCGTTGAAAAGCTCAGCTCGCCCTTAACGCGACGCTTGATGCATAATGTTGATTCTGCATTTGACTAACATACCAGAGGCTAGAAAAGCTGTAACATGATGAAATAGCCTGCTAGTTTATTTATGCTAAAAACACTACAACACTGAAAGGTCAGCGTGAAAAGAGTTGAAGTTCAACCAGTTTGATCATTGAGCGTCGCATTAAAAACGCTGATGCCGGCCACAACGCGACGCCGAGACTGAAGCGGCAGCTTTTGGCGCTTCTTCATAGAAGAATAATTGCCCAACGCGCTTCACAAGCGTTTTGAAGCTGTAGGCCCCTTAACAGACATATGGACTCTTCTTTTAGCCTAAAAACCTAGACTCCCCTTGATGTGGGTCTGTGAGTGGCCAGGCAAGCTTTGGGTGTGTGAGTAGAGGAGTAGGGGTGTGTGGTGTTGGTGTGGTGATTGAGAGCAGACCTGGAGAAGAGTAGTTTAGTGCTGTCCAGCTCGCTGATCCTCTGCAGGTTACACAGGGACGGGTAGAGAGAGGAGACGGCCTCCAGACTGCCCTTACACAGCTCCTCAACCTCACTCATCCTAGAACACACACACATACAGTACACACACACACACACACACACACACACACACACACACACACACACACACACACACAAATTAAAAATAAAATGTATAGACACAGTTGTATACAGAAACCTCTGAAGAATGATACTGCAGATGTATTTTCTCCATACTGTACCTGGCTGTCCTGACAGTCTGCTCAAATAGAGACATTTCTTTATCCCTCAGGGTCTGCAGGGCTGTGAACACAGACTCATTGAAGCCAGCTACCAGCTTCTCATCCCTGAATGGAAGAAAACACAGGTTTCTGTTTAGGTGAAGTTTATGCATCAAATACAATGTATCATCATCAGCAAGTCCTACTGCATTATCCTCAGTAAAATGTAATACCACACTAATGATCTTCCATTATCAAACTCTGCATCTGAATATCTTTTTAAACATCAGATTCTGTCCATTGCGGCCCACTACTTTGCAGTGATCACATAGTTTACCCACCTCTTTATTTTATTGGACAGAAAGAAAGAGGGCAACACTGTTTATCTGTCCTAACAGGGTACTGTGATCGTTATCGTTATTTTGCCTTATTTTATTTAGCTTATTTCTTTTACTGTTCCTGTATCCTTATCTATCTTTTTCTAATGCCATTTCACTACTAGCCTACAATAGTAGACTATGTATGTGACAAATAAACTCTCTTGAATCTTGAATCTTGCATAATCCTGCATAATCCCAGATAACATTTCTAGGTTTGGCTACCTGTGCTCCGCTCCACCCCCTTTGTCTCCTCACCTGTCAGGTAGGGCGTCGTCCCACCTGGTGTTCCTCCATGCAGCCTGGAACCTGAGCTCACGGAGCTCCGCCCCTCCCTCCACCCCCTCAGCATCCAAACCCCGCAGGTACGTGCTCAAGATGCCACTCAGGCCAAAGTGTTGTAGGCCCTGAGACACAACCACACACACACACACACACACACACACAGATTAACCCAAGTCACTTTTCATACGTTACTGAATACATCCCATAACCACACACACTATAGTCAACACACTATAGTCAACACACACAGACACACACAAACACACAGACACACAAACACACTCTTCATAGGTTACTTTCATAGACTACATTTCCATGCCTCAATCACATGCCTCACCTCTACTATTCCCACCAGGCGTGTGACCTCTGGCAGGTTAGTGTGAAGGTCATAAGAGGTCAGGGCTCGGCCCCACAGCTCCTCATGTTCATACGTCCTGATTCTGTTCAAAACAAAGAAATGGCAAAAATGTAAGCCTACAACTGGTTGGTAAATGGTTTGAATACCTAGTGTGTGAATCTCTTTTTGTGTGTGTGTGTGTGTGTGTGTGTGTGTGTGTGTGTGTGTGTGTGTGTGTGTGTGTATAGACGGATACCTGGTTAGAGGGCTGATGATCTTGCCTCCTCCACAGCCATAGAGGCTGTCTGGTTCCCCAATGCTTCTGTACACCTCAATCAGTAGGTCCTGGAACACACACACACACACACACACGGCAGATGGAAAGTGTGTCAGATAATTGCTCAGATCATTGTTTGTATGTGTTTATAGGCATATGTGTGTAAAAACGGTCTGTCTGTCTGTCCGTGTGTGTGTACAGTACCTGCAGACTGATGCCTGTATCCTCCACGCTCTTCTCACTCACACTAATGATGGAGAGGGTCTGGCTGCTCTCATCAAACGCAATTCTCCTAGACACACCAGCCTGGCCTCTGATCACACACACACACACACACACACACACACACACACACACACACACACACACACACACTTATGTTAGCAGGACACTGACACATACAGAAGTACCTCTTCAGCACAGATGACTGACCAGGATGGAATGCATCCTGAGTGAATAATGCCAATGTCCAGATGAACTACTAAAAGGGAGATGAGAATTGAGCGGAATTTTGCCGGAAGGCAAAGGCCAGGCTAGTATACCACAGATTTTCAGCAACCTCTACAAATAACTACTTAATATACATGCTGTATTTTTGCTCACCTGAACGTGTGTTAACTTGTGCCTATGCACATGTCACCTGTCTGTGTGTGCACACCTGTATCTGTTCTCACCTGCGTCTGTGCTCTTGTTCGGAGCGGAGCTTGTCCACGTAGATCTCGCAGTAGAGGAGGGCGGTGAAGTGGGCGGAGCAGAGCTGGGCAGCACGGGCCACCTCCAGATAGTTCAGCTCCAGCCAGAAGTTAGACTCACACACCGTCCCACAGGGTTGGCTGGGGGATAGAGAGAGAGTAGAGGATGGAATTGATAGCAAAAAGCATCTCTCTCTCTCTCACACACACACACACAACACACACACACACACACACACACACAATCCCAAATAACTGGCTGAACAGAGGAATAAAACACTGTGTTGATACATGGAACACTTCTGAGCGCAAGCAGAGTTTGTTGTTCCATGTATTCTACCTGGAGTACAACAAGTACTCCCAAGAACTGTGCGACTGTCTTTACTGATTATCATGGAAAATACAAGAACTACACCTCTCATTAGCATCGCACAAAGCATTTTAATGCATTTCGCTGTATGTTTTATGTTGTATTTTTTATGTTGTATTTATGCTCACCTCAAGAAGAACAAGAAGTACATAGGCTTTTATGCAGTCAAAAAAACAGAATTTAGTCTGACCTTTCCGAGTCTGTGGGTTTGCTCTGCTGTCTGAGGTAGTCAATGACAGCCAGCATGGTGCGCAGAGAAGCCTTGTCCAGCTGAGGCCCACTGCTCCCTTCAGAGTCACCTGCTCAGGCACACACACACACAATGCATATAGACATTTTTGAGCAAGATTAGTGTGCAAAATTGTGTGCAAAGTAATATGTGAGTTGCATTGACAAAGAGAGAAAGAGAGAGAGAGAGAGAGAGAAAGAGATAGACAGAGAGAGTGAGTGAGTGAGATGATAGAGAGATAGAGAGATAGAGTGAGTGAGTGAGTGAGTGAGTGAGTGAGAGAGTGAGTGAGAGAGAGAGAGAGATGAGAGAATCAGTGGCGTTCCCTACCTGAGTCGGTGGGCATGGGTGTAGTGGAGCGGCTGGAGGGGGTGTTGGTGGGCCGGTTGCAGTGGGAGAAGAAGCCCTGGATGTGTGTGGAGAGAAGCTGCCTCCAGCTCCCAGAGCCGTCACCCAGCAGCATGTCATGGATGAACAGGGGCAGCACCCGCTGACAGAAGTCTGTCTGGACCTGCACACACACACACACACACACACACTCTTCACACACGCATTCACACACACACACTAGCATGCACACACATCTGACTTGCTATCAGGTCTTATCAAGTTATACTGTGACAATCTAGATCAATACAGGCTAAATTACACACACATACATCTGATTTCCTCTCTCATGCACAGAGGGCTTGGGTGAGCAGCAAGTGCTTCACTTTGAACACCTCAAATGTCCAGTAGATGCACACACGACACACACACACACACACACACACTCCTAACCTCACAGAGGGCTCTGGTGAGCAGCAGTGCTTCACTCTGGACTCCCCCACTGTCCAGTAACGCCACACACAACCCTCGCAGCCACTCCCTGTGTTTCCCCGGCAACGGTAGCCATAGCTCCTCGCTGTCCAGGCGATCTCGGGCATCAGCGTCCACCTCTGGCCTCACCACCTGATCCTGGAACAGTCAGAGAGACAGCAGCACCGTCATGCTAACGAATCCATGGTAACAACAAGCCAACACACCGTCCACTTTATTAGTTACATTTGTTCAAATGCTTGTTCACACAAATAGCTACTCTGTCAATAATTGCATTGGTGCAATTGAATGCATTTCAAGAGAAGTGGTTTTTATTGTAATTTAAACCATGTTACATTTAAACTACATAAAAAGACATTCAAGACAAGGCTACATATTTAGTTCGTTCATGAGGTAAACATGAAGTACAGTTAAGTTAGTGCAACTATAAGACAAGGGATAATAATTTAAGAGGAGGTAGTGAGATGGAGGTAGAAAGCATAATTGAATAAAAATTGGCCTGCCTTTTTCTTGCTGGCTCTGAAGGGACTTAGGTAGACAAGCATGGGGTCCCGCTGGTCCTTGTACACCTCCCAGAAGAGCACGCCCGACTGGGACGCCAGGATGGACTTCACACACTCAGCAGCGGCCTGACGCACCTCAATCCTGCAGTACACAACACAGCCACAGGAGGGCACTGTCAACACAGGCTGGTAGAGCGCTCTTCACTGATGGTGAAGTATCAAATTAATAGCACGCAGTCGCACCCAAAAATAACATGGGATAATTCACATTTGACCAGTAAATATACTAATACTAATACTAATATTAATTTAAATTCCAACGGTTTTTAGTCATTTCCATGCAATGAGTTCATTAAGTGATGAATGTAGTGGGTGAGGATGAGGAAGATGAGGAGGAGAGGACCTGTGGTGAGTGAGGGCTTTGTTCATCAGGCTGAGGACAATGAAGATCCACTGACGCTCAGCATCCAGTGGAAACAGAGCCGCCGCCCGGGCATACTCTTCACCCTTCCCATGATGCAATGCGATAGTGGACAGATACACCGGTCCCAGTTCTCCAAGACAGCTGCCGATAGCCTCTGCCAATCCACAATGTGTATAGAGGTAATCTACCAATGTACAGTATTCTCTAATATTCTATTACAATAATTAAGGCACACAATGCCAATTTAATTCAACGACTAGCCTACTAGCATTACTTTAAAAAAGTGTGTTTGTGAGGTGAGTTTTTACCAAGAACATCACTTCCTCCTGGAAGATTGGCAGCCACTTTTCCCAGCTGCAGTAGACTCAGGACAAGCCTCACCAGAACACTTCCAGCAGGGTCATCTACACACACACACACACACACACACACACACACACACACGACAGACAGACAGACAGAGAGCAAGTGAGAGAGAGATACGCAGAGAAAGAGATACG
>JAODXP020000021.1:26242666-26247666 GCA_027497455.2 Sardinella longiceps | reverse complement strand
GCAACGCTCTTCAGCAGGGTGGCCCGCCGGTTGTATTTCTCATCGGGCAATTCCTCAGACACCCCAGACTTCTACAGAAGACATGGTGGCGGAACAGAAGACATGTACAGAAACAAACAAAAAATCTGTGAGTGGTTTGAGCTTGACGACACATGAACAGTAGTAACAGAACATAGTCAGATTTCTTTGGAAAAAAAAATGGAAAGGGGTTATTTATATTTTATATTTTGAATATTATTATTATCATTACGTTTTATAATTATAATTTATTCATTGTAATTATTGAAGGTCATTATTTTTTTTTTTTTTTAGGAAATTTAATCTTAGGGGCATAGTCACTTCCGATAGTCAAACAGAGAGATAAGAACTTGACCACAGGCCCACAGTGTGAGGACTCACCTGAGCCTTCATGCCCTCCTGGGCCTTCAGGTAGATGTTCTCGAAGGCGGTCTGTTGTCTCTTCAGCGGCAGAAGCCTCCTGCTCTCCCCAGCCTCTGCGGTCTTGGCCACAAACAACCTGCAGACAGCACAGGAATACAGGCCATTACACTCAGAGGTTGTAGGTGTATGTATCTATTCATATAGAGCAATGGGGATTTAGAAGTTCAGCACAATCTTTAAAGGAATTATTCTGAGTGAATCAACCCCTAGCCCTGTTGTTTCACATAGCTAAGGGCTGTCGATAGGCGTGAGTGACAGAATTTCATGCAACAGAGACCAAATAGTGATAAGGGAATTTTGTTTTCAAATGCCTGCACCACTTAGCTTAGCAATATCAAGTTTGCATATTTGGGCTAAGTTGCACCAAATGCTGCCATTCCGATACCCATCGATAGAACACGGCAGCCTCAAAGAACAGGGATATGGACTGATTGACTCCGGATTTCAAGTTCTTCCTTCATTCTTCACGTTTTGTATTACTACATGAATACTACAAGGGTATTATGTCTTAAGTCTACATAAGGCCTCCGCACAGCGATTTTGACAGTATTGCGAAGCACTTTCGAATTCGACATTATCAATTAATTGTCATTAACAGGCGACGGCGGTAGACTGCTGGTTCGGTGTTTGGTACTGGTGTCCAGGGCACACTTTCGAATGCAGGGCATGGATGCCCTTACTCAGCCACTCCTCAGTTACCTGCCTATCAACCCATCCGTCTATCCATTCACCTTCAAGAGTATCTCAACCAACTCTCACCTTTCCAGTGCCATGGCAGCCAGCATGCGTACGTAATGATGCGGGTCAGCCAGATTGGCTGGGAGAACGTCACTCACAGCTTTCTCCTCCTCCCTCAGTGTAAGCACCGCCCACTTACAGCACGGGTCCACCTACAATCAGAGCAGATTAGTGTTGTTTGTTTACAGCCTGAAATCTAACTCTGAGCTGGACAACAGGCAACAGTGCAGGCATTTATTGCATTTTCTGGGGAGCAGACTGGAAAAGACTGCTGCTTGCTAGTTGTAGTTATTGGGGGCATCAAGCTAGGTGGTAAGTAACTACAGTATCTGTACACTTAGTAAGTTCTCAATGCCTCCTTTTAAATGTTGGAACCACCATTATACTATTATGAATTGTGGGGCTGCTTTGAGCCTTTCTATGGTTTAAATCAGTGATTTGGCCACTAACCCGATAACTACAAATAGTAAGTGGTCTTTTCCGGCCTGCATGAAATTATCAAAAATTCTGCTACCCGGCAAACATTTGAACTTCTTAAGATTTTGCAATATACTCTCAATCCACATCACACTGGAACTCTACATTAAACAAAACCCAAACCTGCACAACAATCAACAGAACCCACAGATGGGGCAGGACACTCACCTCCAGCAGAGCCACCAAACACTGGAGCAGAGCAGCCCGCACAGGAGCCGTGCTCTTCCCTGTCCGACCCAGGATGCTACACACACACACACACACACACACACACACACACACACACACACACACACACACACACACACACACACACAAAGGAACAAGTCACAGCAAGAATTAGTGTCAACAATCACTACTCTGTTTGTGTAAGCATTAATCTTTATAGCCTAAAACTTGATCTAACTAAACTGCAACTGATAATTATGCTTTATTGTATGAGGCTATGATGTATGTACGTATCTTTGTATTTGTATATTGCCATAATGACGTGTTTTTGCTGTTCAAATCAGTACAAAAAATTAAAACACACACACAGACACAAACACACACACGAAAACACACACGCACTCACCAGAAGCCGGAGATGACCTGGAGCAATGCTCCTTGCACATGTCTCATGTCCTCCTCCTCATCACCGGGGCAACGGGGTGAGCCCAGGTTGTGAATGGCAGGAAGAAGGGCCAATAGGATGGCAGCGCACACTTCCTGGTCTTGGCGGTACAGAGAGCACATATCCCTGTGTGGACAGAAACAGCCGGTTGAAGGGGTGATGTGCAGTATTACTAAAGTCCCTTAGCTCTGCTGCCATCTTAGAGACACATTTGGGCAGTTATTCTGATTTAAGATGCAAGCCCTATCTAAATGAATGGGGAGATATCCATATCTCCAGAGCAGCAGGTCGTATTCACTTAAAACGTGTTGGATGAATCTTTGTTTAGATCTGAATTAACAAGTGTAGGTATCTTTGTGGAGGTTGCACAAATTAAACTTTAAAATACTTCATTCTTAACATGAATTTGATTACTGCATCTGAGAAAATGCTAAAGGGGTCAGAGAACATAAAGAAAAAGTAAGCACTGTTAATGCCTTTTCGAACGATACGCTACTTTCACAGTGAAGCTATGTGTAATGGAAGGAGGATGACTGCTGACTTACGCCAGTGGCCTGAGTAGAGCATCAAAGTCCTCTGATGGCAGCACAGCGCCCTCTGCTGGGAGAGTCTTTAGCAGCACCAGATACTGATGACACACACAAGAACAGAGGAAGAGAATGAGCAGATGAATGGAGCAGAAGTAAAGAGTACCATACTTGGAGTTTCTAAAAACATATCAGACTTTTTCCCACTCAAATCATGTGGAGAACATGGGGACCAAGTCTCTGGGATCATAGACACATCTAAACCACCTTCGACAAACAACTTCTTGTCATTAACACAAACAAACTTCTATACTTCTCTAATCAAACAAACACACACACACACACACACACACACACACACACACACACACACACAACACACACACGTACACAAATACACTCCTCCGTTTGTCTCAAATAAACTCTCCACTTCTCTCACCAGGTGGACGTGCAGAGCCCTGGTGAACTCCAGATGATCCAGCAGTTTGAGGAGGCGGCGGCGGACCTCAGCTGGTTTGAAGGCCAGACCGTGGGCACGCTCTGGCGACGAGCACAGGGACAGGAAGGCCAGGGACGCCAGCAGAGCCTGGTCCTGTTTCAGCAGCTGTTCCTCACACAATACACTCTTAGCCCCTATACACGCACACACGCACACACACACACACACACACACACACACACACACACACACACACAAACCGCAAACTCTTTATCACCTAAAGACACACATAATTTCCATCTTTAAGACACTCTCTGTGGGTGATATTCTAGAAGGCTTTGGAAAGATCTAGAAAAAGTGTTTCAATATTCAATGCAGTATTCAATGCTCTTTGCTATTAGCACACAAGGGGCAGAGTGTGGTTGAGTACTGTTACATTACCCTGGCTGTGTGGCACGTCAGTGCCATCTCCTTTGCCCAGGGAACCTCCGTTGGCACTGGTCTGAGGCATGTCTCCGTCGTCAAACAGGTCAATGTCATCCTGCAGGTCCGCCTGCGTCCGGCTCACCTCCCAGTCCTCGTCCATTGGCACACTCTCCGCAGACACACTGTCCCTCTTCCCCGAGCTCAGCTGAGGGCATACCATTAGCAATTAGCATTACAAGGTTCCCCCTCCAGATCAGGCTTAAAATTCATTGAATTTTCCATGACCTTCCCTGATCAAAAAGCAGGGAAGGTCATGGAAAAGAAATGTCAAATATAACAATTGCAATTCAGGTGTGAAGGGGATATTAAGCAATAGTAAACGTGCTCCAGGACCAGGATAACTGTTACCCTACCCTTAAGTAAAGCACATATTAAAAATTAAAAAGACAAAGCCAGAAATCTGACTTTGACTCACCAGTATCTTGCATATCTCTGTCAGTTCAGTCAGCAGTCGTGCCGGTAGAATCTTCAAGAATATGTCACGGGAAATTGTGGACACTTTGTCGCTCTAAACAACAACCAGAGGGAAAATGCAAGCAACTTAAAATAACATACATGCATGCACGCACACACACACACACACACGCACAATTCTATGCTCTAGTCCATCATACCTTCTCCACACAGGTGATGCTGTGAGTACACATCACCATTACGGTCCTGATGGTGGAGAGCACAGCCTCATCAGCCAGACGACTCTTAGCCGTGTAAACATACTCACTGAACTCCTCAGCCAGAGACTGCAAAAACACACACACACACACACACACACACACACACACACACACACACACACACAAAACAGCTTCATTTATGCTTCTGTGTCGATCAACTAATAATATACATCCACTATGCTTCATTAGATAAACTAATGATAACAACTGATTAAATCCATCATTAGATCATCCTCCATCCATTTAGTGTCAACAAAGCACATTAAATATGCCATCTATTGAAGCAGATCATGGCAATTCTACATACTGTAACAATCAGTTAAGTCTCTCTACCTTGGCTTTGTGGAAGAGTGGTGATCGGTTGAGCTCGCCCTCAGAGAGAAGTCCTGTGCTCACGTAACACCCCAGCACCCCCACCAGCAGACACACACACCGCAGACGACTCTCAGGGGCCGTGGCCTGGCTCTGGGCAAGACAACCAGGAAAACAAATCAGTCACATAAACACACACACACACACACACACACACACACACACACACACACACACACACACACACACACAGCCAACTTCAAACAAAATATCAAATTTTCCATACTGTATCT
>JAODXP020000021.1:26222425-26234576 GCA_027497455.2 Sardinella longiceps | reverse complement strand
AAACAGACATACATTAAAATACTACACTTAAAGGAAAAATCCAGCGTGAATCAACACTTAGTCCTACTGTTAATAGTGCCAAGAGCTATTGATAGCCACCTCAATCACTGGATTTCATGCAAGGTAGACTGAGATAAGCGAAACGGCAGCTAACGGTAACAGAATGGGGCATTTCAAAACGAAAGCAAATCGATTAGGTTTCGTTTTTGACATACCTCATTCAGTAAGTGTTAGCTGCCATTTCGCAAACTCGGTCTACGATGCGCAAAATTTGACAGTGTTGAAAAGCAACTCGACTCGCCCCACCTCCTTTAGCCCCTCTCAGTCTCACCTCAGGGGAGAAGCAGTTGAGCAGGTGGTCGGCCACAGACAGTAGACTCTGCTCCAGCCTGGCCCTCATCTCAGGCACCAGGGTGAGCTGGGCGTCCTTAGGGGCCTCCCCAGCATTGTCCACTCCGTGAGGGGGACACAGGGAAGAGTCATCAAAGGAGAACTGCAGGTAGAGACTCTCAATCTCAGACAGGACGGGTCGGACATCTGATGAAGATTTCTGCTCTATAGGAAGGAAGCTGACACATAGAGGAGTGTGTATGAGGACTGATGGATTATGAAAGGTTCAAAGTAAGGACATTTGTGTTTGGTATGATTGATGTTTCTTCCTCTGTTATAACAATGCTTAATGACATTAAATCTTACATCATTGGTAGATCCTTTATAGGTCCCCTTCAAATGGAGCCACATTTGGTAAGGAGCTTGGATTTATAAGATGAGCAGCAGAGCGGAGAATGTGTATGAAGGGATCAATGTATCAAATGTCTTTAGCACTTGCAAATTCTGCATGTGTACACTAGTCACCAAGGTGTAACAGTAGTACTTTCTCTACCATTGTAAACAAAAAATAGGGGCTACGTGTGCATGTTCAGTTATGAGTAATGCAGAGGGATTTTGGTGTTATCAGATGAGGAAACTATCTAAACTCTCCTGTTTAGACATGTTCAGTTCCTTCTCTCTCCTCCATAACGGTCAAGACATTTTTTCCTCTTTGACGCATCACTCCAGTCGATAAAGTAGAAGTAAGTTTGTTATTTACCTTTGTAGGTAATACCATTCATAATCTTAAAGGATTGTTTAATCACTAATCATAACTAATCATACTCAAGTCATGTATGTATTAATGTATTAAATGAGAGTCATAGCATTGGCTTTCGTAGCTACATGTTCCTATGATCTTTGACTGTAGAAAGGCTTAAATTTCTGTTATGACACAAATTCAAAAAAAAAAAATAATAATAATAATAATAATCAACTAGTTACTGTGTGTTATTTGTAAACATCGACTAAAATAGTATTTATCGCAATAGATTTTTTTCACTGCTCAATTCATTAACGGTACCCCTGATTTTTTTCCTTTCTTGCTAAGACAAGTTAATACATGTTATTTATAACTATTCATTCAGACAGCAAGTAATAGAGGCGGCAAGAGTAACTCAAGTAATTCACTTGATATGGACAAGAGTGTTTTACATTTTGGGGATTTTCAGCAAACCAGGGCAACTACAGTTGAGCAACACATTTTTTAAAGGCTCAACTTTATCTAAATTACCGTAGTTATAATGCATTTTAGCAGTAAATGAAATAAATGTAAATGGGCACATCATGAGTGAATAGAGCAACATGAGCAAACATAGATTGTGTCAAGCGTAGCATTTCTTCGGCAACTTTATCGCTTGTGGTCTGAGCGTACAATAAGGTTCTGCTCTTTGCAATCAACCTGAAATTTAAAAAAATTAAATCTAAATACAAAGAAATCAACCACATTTGTTGCAAATCATATTAAAAGAACATGAAACTATTTTGGCCAATACATTCATTTTCCACAGGTCAGTTTATATTGTTGTCTCAATCTTGATGGTAACGACTTCAGCTTCAGGTTAGTACAGATCATAGATAAACTTTTAACTGCCGCATACCTCTGAAACACATGCCAGTACCTCGAGTTACAGCTTGCTATAAAAAACAAACACACAACAGCAACAACAACAACCTCTTGGCACCTTGAACCATGGACCTACCAAAGATTTCTGCCTTGCATAGTGGAGTTTTTCCATTGCCCCAGTTGCTCTTGGGTGCTACTTGTTAAAGACTTAAATTCAGTTTTCCACTGCTTTGACAACAGCATAGTAGGAGGTACATTATCCACCAAGCGTTTTCAATATGGCACAGGGGCGTGTAAGAGAACATGAAAATAGATGGGAGAATATACTTTTTTCATTACTTGTTCTCCGTGAACTGTATTCCACAAAAAAAGGTGTTACACAGTATTACTGACAAAGTATACCATAAGTGTTCAAATTCAAAACTGAAAGTTTTTGTTTTGTTTTGCTTTTCAGTTGGGTCCTGAAAAGAAGAGAATCAATTTAAATTCAACCATGGCTTACCCAGAATTAAACATTCCATATAACTTGCTAAAGAAAATTATCATCTCTGGAAACGTTCCTTTAGTCTTATTCGTAATCATTTTAAGTCAGTATGTTTTGAAAATGATATTCATCTGTCCTTGTTCTTCTTCACCATCTTACAAAGATATTATGTTAGTAATGTACATGTTACTTCCATCTTGTTCACTTGCTCTTGTTGTCATTTTGAAAGACAGAGTGTGTATTAAGACCATCAGGTTTTGCCACAACATATTTAATAGTAGGATTAGCAAGAGTTGCCTGAGAGGATTAACTCTCTTAGCGATGTGGATAATAACAACGCTGTTTGATGGAGAATGGTACATATGTTTAAAGACATCCATGGGAAATCATTCGGAAATTCTCTGTAAGGGAGAAGCGGAGCACTGAAGACAATTCGATTTTCAACAAGTTCAAAACTGAATCACAAGTATGTTTTTAAATTCCTATGTTTTACAAAATTAGAGTTCTTTGGACTGGACATGAATCTTATTTATTCACATTCTCATGCTGTTCCTTTTTGCAGACAATTGGTTTTGGCCTCCTTTTCAGTATTTGTTTGATTCGACTTATATGCATATGGATTTCAGCAAGCTGCCGCAACAAGTGCAATAATATAAGCTGCTGTGGGCCCAATCGAATGTGCATTGAATGTCGTGTTCCTGAGACTGAAAATCCATTTTATAAACAACGCTATGAAAAATATCTAGAGAGAGAGACACATCTCTGTTTGAAAGATAAACTTCTGACCTTAGCCAAGAACAAAGCCCACAAAATCTGTGAAGACCACCTAAACAAAATTCAGAAAGAAGAGTTACTTCCAGGTTCAGTGGAAGTGGCAACAACAGCAGCAGCACTGGAGGCAGCAGAAACTACAGTGGCAGCGGCAGTAGTTGCAGCAGAAGCTACAGCGGCAGCAGCAGTAGTTGCAGCAGAAGCAGCAGCCAATGCAGAATCAGCAGCAGCGGCAGCAGCAGCAGTAGTTGCAACAGAAAAAGCAGCCAATGCAGAAGCAGCAGCCAATGCAGAATCAGCGGCAGAAGCAGAAGCAGCGGCAGAAGCAGAAGCAGCGGCAGAAGCAGCAGTAGCTGCAGAAGTAGAAGCAGCCGAGGCAGAAGCAGTAGCAGAAGCAGCAGTAGAAGCAGCAGCCCATGCAGAAGCAGCGGCAGAAGCAGCAGTTGCTGCAGAAGAAGAAGCAGCCAAGGCAGAAGCAGCAGCAGAAGCAGCAGCAGAAGCAGCAGCAGAAGCAGCAGCCAATGCAGAAGCAGCGGCAGAAGCAGCGACAGAAGCAGCAGCCAATGCAGAAGCAGCAGCCAATGCAGAAGCAGCGGCAGAAGCAGTGACAGAAGCAGCAGCCAATGCAGAAGCAGCAGCCAATGCAGAAGCAGCGGCAGAAGCAGCGACAGAAGCAGCAGCCAATGCAGAAGCAGCAGCCAATGCAGAAGCAGCGGCAGAAGCAGCGACAGAAGCAGCAGCCAATGCAGAAGCAGCAGCCAATGCAGAAGCAGCGGCAGAAGCAGTGACAGAAGCAGCAGCAGAAGCAGCAGCCAATGCAGTAGCAGCAGCAGAAGAAGCAGCAGCAGAAGCAGCAGCAAAGAGAGAAGCAGCAGCCAATGCAGCAGCAGCAAAGAGAGAAGCAGCAGCAGAAGCAGCAGCACAGAGAGAAGCAGCAGCCAATGCAGCAGCAGCTGCAAAAGCAGCAGCAGCAGAAGCGGAAGCAAAGACAGAAGCAGCAGCCAATGCAGAAGCAGCGGCAGTGGCAGCAGATGAAGCAGGAGTAAGAGACACAGCATCTTACACAAGGGAGACTGCACAAAGGGTGAAAATAGTAGCTGTAGAAACAGCGGAAGCAGCAAAATCAATTGTTAAAGCCGTATCATTTGCCAGACAAACAAAACAGGCAGCAATAGAAGTAACAAGAAAAGCAGAGAGGGTAAGAAAACTAGTAAATAATAGAGGAGTACAGAGCGATTCAATAATAAATGACATAAATGAAGCGGCAGCACAAGCCTCAAGAAAAGCAATAATTGCTAAAAGTAAAGCAAAACAAACAAAAGCAACAGTAAATGAAACACATCGTCTAATGGATAAAGCAACAAAAAAACTGACAGGAACAGCAGTGGCAGCAATTAGGGCAGCATCAGCTGCTAGTACATATTCAGTTGCAGGAATAGTAATGACAAAAGCTGCTGCAACAGCAGCAACATCAGCATCAACATCAGCAAAATTGGCAAACAAGGCAATAGAAACAGCAAAATCAGCAGTGCAAACAGTAATGGCAGCATTAGCTGCAGCTGAAGCAGCAGCAGCAGCAGCAGAAAAAGAAGCAGCAGCAGCAGAAGAAGCAAAAAAAGCAATTGCAACAGGCAACCCAATAGTAGTGGCACACACTGAACATGATTCGTGGATTCAAATATCTGAACCTAACTTTCACTTAACTATGCCATGATGAGATGGCAGAAATTGCAATAAACTTGCAGTTAAACTGCAGTAAAGAAACTGGGCAACTCTTTCTTACTGCTGCATTATACTACAGCTTGGTTAAATTTCCAATTGTGATATGCTATTTAGAATGCGTAGCAGAGAGATTAAAAGCATCTTGGAGCCTTAATTCCACCTTGATCGTGCATTTGTATCATGTTATGGAGCTACTTTGCGGTAGAAGGGACTAGGGCACTTGACAAAACAGATGGCATCATGATTCAAGTCATGACACTTATTATATGGATATGTTGAAGCACTGTGAAGGCATATGCATGCATGTACTGTAGGCCTGAAAACACCCGGTTCAGTTATACCAGTTCAGTCAGGTGGACTGAGCCAAAAGAAACCATTTCAAGGCCATTCTATCAAATACATAGCCTGACACGCCAGACTATAACATGAATGTATAGTCTGGTGACGAGTGATAGACCCCTGGGTAAAACTGCTAAAACCTATCAGTGTGACTTGCAACTAACAAGCGATTTAAACAATGCTAAGCCCGCCCAATAACTCCCTGTCCAGATATAACGTTGTGATTAGCTAAACACCACTATGTCTGAATACAACCAAGAGCGTAAACAGCTCAGAAACAGCTCAGACGCTGGACTGATGTTAAAACTGTTGATGTCAAAACTGGACTGTTGTTTAATATTGACATTATTGGAATCAAAAATATATTTCCTATTACTTTCAAAGCCATATGTAGTTCAGGACTATGTTTTAACAATGCCTGACCTAACTGTCTTTCCACATACTGTATTTATTTCTGCTCCCACTGTTCCAGTTATTAAAGATAAGGTGAAACATTATGTTCATGAGTTGTTTCAGTGCTGTGGCTGTCTGCTCTAGTGTACTACGGAAGGACTCACTACAGTCCTGGTCCACACAAATGACTGCATGTATAATAGCATTGTTAGACTCAGTTATGACTGGCAGGTTTTTATTTACCATCTCTCTCACCATGGTCTTAGCCATGCCACACAATGTTGTTGCAGGTATAGTGAGCAAATTGGTATTTCAAATAATGTATTTTTTAGCTATATTTCAACGATTTAGTCGGCATGACCTGCCGATTGGGTAGCCTGGGAGTATCCATGCTCCTTTACAACGCAACAATTGCTATTTAAAAATTTCAGGATTCATGATTTCAGATTTAACAGACATCATTTCTCAAATATCAAACCATAGGTTTTGTTACCAGAAAATACACCTGTGGCAGAATACAATGTAACTAACAGTAACATATTTGCACTAGCAAGTTAGCAGCCAACTTCCAGCGAGTTAACGACTCCTGCGTGATGGCATAGTCTGTTACAATCACATAGTTGCCCTCTTGTGTGACTGTAGGGTTAGGACTTTGGCCTACCTCTCTGGGATCATAGTACCCATCAAGAAAGCCATTCCAGTTCTGTTGTCTTTCAGAGTCAGGGACACTAGGAGCCTTGGAATGAGCCATCTTGGAAAGTCCCTGAAAAATTGGAAAGAAAATATTGTGATGTCTGAGTGATGTGCACATTTACACACAAGTCAATATAGTTTACAGTTAACAATCAAAAAAAGACTACACACATTTATAAACATGAAAAAGACAGAAGATTAAATGTTATTGAATAAAAGTCTATATTACCATTCCAAAATCTGATCGAAACTCTTTTGAAGCAGCCTCACCTAAGCAGAATGAGGTGGGGCTTAGAGCTGTCCTCCATCTCCTCACTCTGATTGGTCATCAGGAGCCAGCTCATAATGGCCTCCCTGAGACAGGGCCTCTTGCCTCCCTCCAGCACAGCCGACTCCACGCCACTGACCCCAGCCTTGGGCACGGGGGACTTCCTCAGGGCCTGGGACAGACCCAACACTGACCACCTGCAGAGACAAAGATGGAGGATTCAACTCACAATGAAGACTACATATAAGACAAAACATATACTTAAATGTATATATACATTTACATGTACATAATGTATGCTTTTATCTGTACTAATAAAATAGTCTAAATTATTTGTCCTAGTCAAAATTTCAGTTTGGATGAGTGCTGCACTTCAGTGCTCATAGTGACACAATACAGTAATATGAGACACTTGTAAGCCTTCGGAGGTGAAAAAAAAACTTACTGTTAAATACCTCAGGGTACGTAAGTGCCTTCTATTCATTGTGAGGATACTGAGATAAGTTGTACAATGCTTTTTTTACGCTTTCAAAAAGAAGCAATGAAAAATGAAACATTTAAGAACAGTACTCACAGTGAGGGCTTACACGCAGACCCTGCAAACAGCTTCCAGAACTCTCTATCGGTGGGCACCAGTCCGCCCTGCACCATGGTCCTCAGCAGCTGCAGACTGGGTGCCTCCAGGAGTGGCGAACTGACGCCCCTGACCGCCAGAGCCCACACGCGACCCCACAGCCTGCCCAACTCCACCTCCCGTGCCCGGGCCATTTCCGATGCCCGCGTAGCCTGGCAAAGAGCCAGCTCCTTCAGGCACCGCAGCACGTAGGGCCCCCTCTCCCCACGCCTCTGCTGCTCGCTCAGTAGCTGGCACAGCAGAGACAGCAGTGGGACCAGCTCGCCCGCGGGCAGCATCGATGGGTAACGCAACAACAGGGTGGCAGTGATCTGAAGCCTGGGGACACAAAGCAGTTTCATACTAGTTAGAGGGGATGGGGTGACCAAGCTAAGGCTCAGGAGCCGATTGCGAACCTTTTCGAATCTTTCATGTAGCCCACTATGACATCCAAAAAAGGATAGTGTGGCCTGTTGTGACATGAATCTTTTATTAACACCAGCTACAGTTAACTTGTAATTGTTTGAAAATTAATGCTTCAAATTTGGCATTGGCCCTCAACAGCTAAACTT
The DNA here is from genome assembly GCA_027497455.2 of Sardinella longiceps. Lineage (NCBI taxonomy): Eukaryota > Metazoa > Chordata > Actinopteri > Clupeiformes > Clupeidae > Sardinella > Sardinella longiceps. The sequence goes on along the minus strand of JAODXP020000021.1, from coordinate 26,226,785 downwards.
TTGCAGTATATGGTCCGCAAACAAAAAGGTTTAGCTACCTCTTAGTTAAAGGGACCATACAGTAGAACAGATGTCTGGAGCGCTGTGCTATGTTCTATGAATGTCTAATTGTATTGTGCATTTAATTTAGATTAATCAAAACTAAGGACAAATGCAATTAGTTTTACACACAAATCTCTAATCTGCAATATACTCATAGTAACTTTTCCTATCACATAGCTAATCCAATGTGATTCATGACCAGATAGTCAAGCTGCCTCACATCCTCATCTGGGAACACCTCCATAATAGCGATCTCACTTACCAGGGGATCATGTCGAAGTCGCTCTGGCTGGGCTGCAGGTGGTCCCTGAGCACCTCCCAGCCCACCTCCACACGCCGCCTCTTGTTGCCCGAGCCTGGAGGACTGTCCAGAGGGACGCCCCGGTAGTGAGCCTGGCTCAGCTCCAGCACACGGCTGTCCTGGCTAAACAGCTGGAGAAACAACCGCAACAGGATAGGTTAAATACAGAGAACAAGTTTCCTTCCAAAGGACAATAAAGTACTCTTCTTCTTCTAAACGCCAATTCAGACTGAAGATCTGTGACATGACGAGACTATTCTAGAGAGGAGTTGCCGTTTCAGAGTTTTAGAACATTGTTGGTTATTTAGAACATTGCAGCCTGTCTCGCCGCGGATCTATGGTCTGTAGGCACCTTAACAGCACTCACAGGCTAGCTAACAACATGGGACCATTGAGTGTTTTTTGTACAGCGTATTGTACCGGTATAGTGCAGCGCCCTGTGCTATTTATTACCTGGTGGCATATATCAGCAGTGAGTTCGATGAGGTTTTCCTTGGCAGCAAAGTGTCGTGTGCCAGTGGCGTACTTCCCCCTGCTGCCAATCTGGCTGATCTCACTGACCAGAGAGTCATAGAGGCCAAACAGGAGGCTCTGCCAATGGGGCCAGTCCTCTGCCAGGGCTCCTAAACACAACGTCCAAACACAAACACAAAAAAACACAAAAACAAGGACTGAGATTTCCCACGAGTGCTGATGGTTTTCACTTGAAAAAGTTAAACATGCACAGACCCACAGTTTTAGATCCTGAACCACAAGACATCTCAACACCTTCTCAGGCTATCCTACAGTAGGCTAACCTAGCCATTGGCTACACTGCCCCCGACATTCGAAGTCCAAGCTGAGTTAACAACAGAAGCATACCATAGTAACTGGTTGCTGACTTGCTAAAGCAAGTGGGTTTTCTTGTATATAAATACAGATGTATTTTCTGGTTACAAAACCTATGTTTTCAGATTTAACAGTCAACATCTCTCACCTCATTTTACACAATAATAAGTCATAAACATTAGTTTAAGACACTTTCGTGGCTGGGCGGTCCAGTGGAACATGGCCTTTCCACTGGACCTTCTACCTCTCCTGTGTCTGGGCCCCTCAGAGGGCCAAAATGAGCCCTATGCTGAGTTGTACCTGTTTCAGACAAAATGAGCCCTGTATTTCTCTGTCTTGGTCAAGATGAGCCCTATGTTGTACCTGTCACCTGTGTCTTGACTCTTGGCCCCTTGGAGGGCTAAAATGAGCCCTATGTTGTACCTGTCTCTTGTGCCTTGGCCCCTTGGAGGGCTAAAATGAGCCCTATGTTGTACCTGTCACCTGTGTCTTGGCCCCTTGGAGGGCTAAAATGAGCCCCATGTTGTACCTGTCTCCTGTGCCTTGGCCCCTTGGAGGGTTAAAATGTGCCCTATGTTGTACCTGTCTCCTGTGTCTTGGCCCCTTGGAGGGCTAAAATGAGCCCTATGTTGTACCTGTCTCCTGTGCCTTGGCCCCTTGGAGGGCCAAAATGAACCCTATGTTGTACCTGTGTCCTGTGTCTTGGCCCCTCTGGGATGGTGGATGTGCAGCTGTAGACTGAAGAGCTCCACCAGCTGGTCCTTGAGCAGCGGACTGGGCCGCATGTGGCCCCAGGCGTGCAGCAGACCCGGCAGTAGCTCCTCGCCCAGGCCGCACGCCCGCCGACGCCAGCTCACCACCGCCCCCCGCAGGAAGACATTCAGCGCTGACACCAGGTTCTCCAGCACAGCGTGCTGCCGCTCAGACCTGTGGGAGAGTCAGAGGAGGGATCAAATCTGTAAGTGGCGGTGAACTCACTCACTCACTCACACAGGCTGAAGCCTCAGAAGAGGGCTCAAATCTGTGAATGGCAATGAACTCTCCTCACTCACTTTCTCTCTCTCTCTCTCTCTCTCTCTCTCTCTCTCTCTCTCCCTCCCTCCTACCTGACGTTGCCCAGGGCTTTGGAGAAGAAGCAGAAGAGGGTGTGGTTGAAGCCGTCCGTCTGCAGGCTGCAGCCCTGCACCAGCGTGTGGATGATCCGGCTCACCAGCACTCGGTTAATGGAGCCGCCCGAGAAGAGACCACAGTACAGATCCAATAGGTCTGGAGTGGATCAACACAATTGGTTTAGGATGCATTGACAATATTGAAAATACGAGTGAAAAAAAAGCTGCTCAAAGTATACCATTAATAATATACCATTAAACCACCGATAAGACATCACTGTTAAAAATACCCATATACTACTATTAATTATTAAATATTGCTTAAAAATTCTAATATACAGTACATACTCAGTATACAATGATACCAACATCCAGTTTTTAGAAATGCTATCTAGACTAATAGACTAGACTAAGTCAAATTGGCAGGAGATAGGCCAGAGATCTGCCCTTCTACTTCAGACTACTCATCATGCATTTCCACTGGTCATAATCAAAGGTATACAAATCTATTTCTACAGGCAGGACTACATACAGTACAGAAAGAAGAGGAATGAGGAGTACTGACTGTTCCACTGCTGGGAGGAGATCTCACACCAGTACTTGCGAACGGAGAGAATGTCTTTGAGCAGCAGGCTGCTGTAGTCCTCTCCATACGCTGCACAGGTGTAGGACCGCCGCAGCACGTCCACCACGTGAGACAGCAGCTCCGAGCACTTCAGCTTCGGACCTCCTGAGAAATACACACACACAGCACTGGTCTTTAGTCTTTCTGGGCAAGACGCCAAAACATCTCCAACAACCTTCATGTCTATGAGACTCAATAAATATTTGGTTTTATATAGACAGACAGATGCAGGTGAAAACATAACCTCCTTGCCGGAGGTAACTATAAGAGACTATGACAAAGTGAAGCATTATATAGACCGTGGCTCCATCCTAGAGGCTGAATTAGCGTTGTCTTTCAATCTACCTCTGCAGTTGCCCACTCAATTCCACTTTTTAAATATCTCTCGTATGCACATGCTCAGTTAGGGGAGAAGCGATCTGACGAACCAGACTATGTCATAATGCGACCAAGTGAAGAATAGACAATGGCTCAATATCTAGTCTTTCAAACTACCTCTGCAGCTACCTACTCAACTCAAGACAAGCATGATTCTTCTTAGCATTTGACCAGTTTTTAAGTTGATCTCATTTTCATATGCTGTGAGGAGACGAGTGACCAATCTTACTCTTGTTGGCGCAGCGGATGAAAAACTTGACCAGGCTGCTGATCTCCTGCATCTTGTGCTGGCGGTTGGCCTGGGTGGCGGCAGAGACGTTGGCCTTGGCGGCCTGGAGAGTCTCCGTCTCCTTCTGCAGGTACTTCTGCAGGAACCTGCCAGGAACACACACAACAAGAACCGTACTCGTATAAGATACATCGGAACGTTAACTCATTTCCCTGGAAAATGATGAAATCTAATTGATTCCACAGAAGGAAATTTCAGCATTACACTAGCAAGTAGCGATTTAGAATAATGTAATACAGAGTGATATAAAGTCATGGCAATAATATCTGTAAAATATAGGAAAAAAATAACCACCTACATTGTCCAATAATATAAGAAATACGTGAAAGAATATGTAAACACAGGTCATATGTTTAGGTGATTATGCAAGACAATGGATGCATATGCAATACCTGAACACTGCATCCCAGGTGAGCTGCTTGGCATTCTTGACTGAGGAAATGCGGTCCAGTTCTTTGACCGTCTCAGCTGATCGCAACAGCCTCCTAAAGCGGTCCACCTCTTTCTGTACAGAAATAGGACACAATACCAAAGGAGTTAGTGTTTAGCCTAAAGGAAGCATCACAATGTTGATAAACAACAGCCAGAACACTGTTGTTCTGAAGTGGCTTCATAATCGCCACTTGTGATAGCAGCATGTGTGAATAAACACAATTTTCTGCAGATAATATGTATAAGCTTTGCAATCTGCATAATATCTCTAGGAACATGTCAGGCTCATTACAAGTTCCTGTAATACTCATGACAAAACAAATACTGTGCCCCTTCTTAGAAACAGTCAGTAGAAG
>JAODXP020000021.1:26187245-26222325 GCA_027497455.2 Sardinella longiceps | reverse complement strand
TTGTTGTTGTTGTTTACCATGATGCTCCATATGTGTGGAAGTTTGCTGGGCAAGCCCAGTGTGCTGAGGATGAAAAAGAGGAAGATGGCACAGAAGACTCCAAAGGTGATGATCCTGAAGAAGAGAAAACATCCTGCACTGCACCGTACCAGCTGGTTTCAACAATGAGACCAGCAACCAGGAGGAACACCTGCAGACAAGAGAGAGACAGAGGTAAGGTCACCAGTCTCTCTCTCACACACACACACACACACACACACACACACACAATCCTGAGCCATGGAGTGAACAGATGTAATCAGATATAGGTATAGATATAGACACACACACACACACACACACACACACACACACACACACACACACACACAAATCTCCATCATATGAAGACCATGGTCATCAGGTAGGCACTGCAGATGCATACAATATGCATACGCAGACACTCAGAATCATAAAACATATATTATGCAGTAGGTGACTGGGGTGATCTAGTTAATTAGACATAAACACGCACACACACACACACACACACACACACACACATCTCTCAAGCAGCAGGTAGCCTAGTGTATAGGATAGTAGATAAGGCAAGAGATGGGTTGAGGTTAGTCACAAAACAGTGACCATTTGCAGTTAACGTTTTCGACGTCCGTTATAAAGTCAACGATTTTGTATCAACAGCCCATCTTAGCATTAACTCTTTAATAAGCTTCACTGTATGTTCATTTTAACCATTTGAGTCTGCATGAACATTTGAGAAAGTCAAATAATAAAGAAAGAGGAAATGTCCAAGGCACTCTTCCAAAAAGGTTAAAAAGCTTTATTAAATGGCTAAATCATGTTTGATTCTTTAAAAAACATGCCAACATGTTTCGGCCATAAGGCCTTCATCAGGGCAGTCCTCAGACCTCCACCAAGACAATATGGTCTGACGCATATTATAAATTCCAGAAGGCGTTCTGGATCACTGGTCACCACCAAAATTTAATGGGTTCTTCCTTGGGCAAAGACACACCTCTAGTAAGAATTGAATCACAATCTGTGCATAACTATTGACAGACAAACAAACAAACAAACAAACAAACAAACCAACGGCAGCAAAACAACCTCATTGGCAGAGGTAATAATAATTACAGAGTTCTTACCAGCTGGATGATCTTCAGTATGCCTTGGACAGATGCTGGATATTTCAGATTCAGATTTAAAACTCCTGCAGTGTCAGCAGCCATTTCTAAATGCAATTCGAAAGCTGCTGGGTCCTCACCATCATTTATGTGACTGTTGAGTAGTGGGATGTGGCCTTCATCCACCACCGTCAGAGGAAGTATAAGATCATGCAAGTGTTAGAGAGCACAACCACCCACAACCACCCACAGCATCATTGGGTAACAACATGTCTCAGTTTCTTGGCATTGGCTTCTTTTCAGCTCTTAGTCAGAGAGACGCTCATTGTTTTTGACCAATATAGGCCCACACACTGCAACACAACTATTACTCAATGTTTTATTTTTTTACTCAATTCCAGAAATAACCAAACTGCAGAGTAAAGGATTCTGAGTCTGATTCACACCAACTCAGCCTCATGGCTTTATGTGATGTCATCACCAAATCAAATTTATTCAAGGGTGCTGCCATTACGATTAAGGCCTTTTGCCCTGAAAGGGCAACACTTCCTTACCTTATTCATTTTTAAAGTATATGAGCAACCCACACATGCATGCTCAAAAGTAGACCCATGTGCGGCGTTCAGTATACACAGAGAGAGACTGCACACAGGCATGTGCATGTATGCCTCTCAGATTGTAAAGGTAAACAAGTATGTCACTGGGCTCTATTTTTCCAAAGATACTGTGGGCGTATCCACATCATGCTTGTCATTTGCTTCCACCTTGTCCATTACTGTATTACCTTACCACCTCGGCGGCTGTTATCCCTTACTTAAGGAGCTGTTGTTTGTGAATATGACATCTGGTTTTACAACCTATCTAAAGTGGACTAGTTGATGTGTGTGTGTGTGTGTGTGTGTGTGTGTGTGTGTGTGTGTGTGTGAGAGAGAGAGAGAGAGAGAGAGAGAGAGAGAGAGAGAGAGAGAGAGATAAAATGGCAATGACAATAGTACAAATTAGCAAAGAACATTGTATTTACAGTACAAACTCTTTGTAATAGTCAGTTTTGGTGACTTTCTGGGTAGACTGTTTCTGATAAAGGCCTCACATGTGTGAACTGTACAAAAAGTGGATTTGGCAGGTGCAGCACCTGTTTTGAAGCCCAGCCTTAAAAGCACAAGCTTTTGTGTGCCCTAGTTAGGATGCATGATTGACACACTGGCAAACAAGCCTACCATACCTGTTTTTTTCCACAGTGCTATTTTGTACACGAGATCAAGCAAACATTTTATAAATAAACTCATAAACAAAAGATATATTTAAATTCAAATTACATACACCTTGAGAGGAACTTCTAACACACACACACACACACACACACACACACACACACATAGAGAGGGATATATAATATTGGCAATTGGCAGCCAATAGTAGCCTACCACTCAAAGTGTATCTATTTTCTGAATAGGAATACAAAAAAAAAAAAAAAAAAAAATAGGAACAAAAAAATAAAAGTATCTTAAATCCACTCAGTCCTTATAGCGTTGCAGAATAAAGTCAACAAAGTGGGGTGACAAAGTGGTCTCGCGTCACGCGCTCTTCATGACAGGTTTGAGTTTTCCCACAAGAGTCCTGCAGACAAAAAAAATAGAGATGTATTTTTTATATCTAATCAGTGCCCCTGGATTTCCTCCAATATTCCTAATAAGCAACTGAGGAACATAAAAGCAGGTGTCTCAGAAGGGAGATTCACAAACTAACCACTTACTGTAACTACTAGAATTAATTACCATTACTGTTACTGGTATACTGCAGCCATACTCAGATATCAGAACAAGACAGAGTTGTTAAAGATGAGGGTTGTCATCACACTGCTGGTGCTGCTGTTCTCCATGTGTGGAGTTCAGACTCAGAGCACCCAGACTGTAGTTCAGACAGAGAACCAGGGCACTGGGGCTGCTGCTGCTGAAGTCACCACTCAGTTGGACGTCTCTGCTGAGCTCAGGGAACTCAGAACCATGGTGGTGGAGCTGAGGGTGACTCTGAGCTTCACTCAGGACGAACTTCAAAACACCAAAAATCTCCTGTACAAAATGGAGACTGAGAACGATGTACAAGAGACCAAGCTGGCAGTGATGAAGACGGATATGGTGAACGTGATCGGCAAAACCACAGCACAGGACACAGAGCTGGCATTGATGAAAGAAAGACTGGTGGCCAGTGAGACTAAAATGGAGGCTTTGGAAAGGGAGAATTCAGCACTGGAGGCAGAGCTGACCACTGTGAAGACCAGACTGGCAGTTACTGAATCAGAGGTGCTGAATCTGAAGAATGCAACTGCAGCACAGACATCTGATCTGAGGTCAGTTACTGAGAGACTGGCAGTCACTGAGACTGACATGGAATATGTGAGGAAAGACACCGCAGCCCAACTCACACAGCTGACGGACCTGCAGTTAGACAATGCTGCACTAGAGGCAGGCCTTGTAGAAGTGAGGACAAGGCTGGACGCTGCAGTGGAGAACCTCAGGGAGGAAAATATGGAACATCAAGCAGAGCTGATGGCAGTGAAGACCAGACTGACAGACACTGAGACTGAGGTGATGAATCTGGAGAAGGAGATTACAGATAAACCCAAGGTGGCATTCTCAGCAGGTCTTTCTAACTCAGGACACTTAGAGTCTGGGAATACAGAGATGAACTTGGTCTTCACAAAAAACTTCACCAATGTTGGACAGGCCTACAGCAGTGTAACAGGCTTCTTCACCGCTCCAGTCAAAGGAGTCTACTACTTCAGATTCATAGTCATGGATCACGCAACCTCAAGGTGGATAAGTCTTAGAATGTGTAAAAATGGAGAACAGATCATGCTTGTGCAAGGGTATGGCACTCATGGAAGAGATGTCAATCTCACCAGTGGTATTATTCTGCAGCTGGAAGTGGGAGATGTAGTTAATTTGTCACTCCCTGCAGGACGCAGGCTCTATGATAATCTAGATAATCACTGCATCTTCAGTGGCTTCCTGCTCTTTCCTCTCTAAAAAATGACACAAAATCTTGACAAATCACAATTGTTGTGATGTGTCTCTCATAACAATTTTGAAAGCAATATGATGCTGGAAACTTGCTTTGTTCATAAATGTCTACTAAACAGTCAATTGGCATTAGCTAAAGACCATGACACTTGCAACAAATGTTCATAGACCATCTACTGAGTCTGTCTAAGCCTGCTCTGTCAAATAAACAATTAAAACCAAATTTTGTATCGTTCACGTGTTGTATTTCAGTATTACAAAGAAAGAAGTAACAACATAAAGCTATCAATTTAATGAGTGATTAGTGATTACAGTATTCTCCTGCTTAGCAAGCCAAGCAGCTCAATCCTAGAGGAGGAATCTACTGCCTCTGCATGCAATAGGATAGCGCTAGGCTATGACCACAGCCATACTGTAGGAATCCATTTGTATGACTCTGGCTATGACCAATCAGAGCAACGGACAAGCCAGCCAACAATTATGTCACCAAGGTCGGGTGACAAGAGTCAAGTCAAGTAATTTATTCATATAGCATACTGTATGTAAAAACAACAGGAGTTGAGCCACTGAACAAGAAAGGTTTAGCTAAGAAGTCATAAAACTAAGACCACTGTGCTGTCCTACATAACTGCAGATCATACATTTTAAGAAAATGTGCACATAAACTAAAGACATATAAATTCAAATGAAATACACATTGAGAGGAACATATAAACATACAATTATTTGACAATAGCATATTTGGAAACAAATATTTATGTTTTTAATTTTGCAGATTTGCAGATTTAAAAAAAAATATATTATATATATATATATATATATATTCTAAAATGCAGATATATGTTATCAATGTTGGTGGACCATTTTCAAATATTTACATTTTGTAGTAGCCTACATCTCAAAATCTTCTCTTTTCTGAATGGGAATAGGAACAAAAAATACAAATATTTTAAAATCCACTGTCGCACACTTGCAGAATACTGTAAGGTCATCAAAGTGGGGTGACAAGAGAACAAGTCTCACGTTTGAATTCAGGCAAACATGAAGTGCAGGTTTGAATTTTCCCATGACTCGATCTTGTGCAGCAGAAAAACAGAGATCTACATTTTGTTTATCTTATCAGCGTCCCTAAATTTGTAAACTCCAATATTCCCAATAAGCAACTGAGGGACATAAAAGCAGGTGTCTTCAAGGAGGGAGACTCACAAACTACTGCTACCACTACCAGAATTTCTACCATTTCTACAACTGATATACTGCAGCCATACTCTGACATCAGTGTGAGACAGAGTTGTTAAAGATGAGGGTTGTAGTCACACTGCTGGTGTTGCTGTTCTCCATGTGTGGAGTTCAGACTCAGAGCACCCAGACTGAGTTCCAAAAAGAGAGCCAGAGCACTGGGGCTCCTGCTGCTGAAGTCACCGCTCAGTTGGACGTCTCTGCTGAGCTCAGGGAACTCAGAACCATGGTGGTGGAGCTGAGGGTGACTCTGAGCTTCACTCAAGACGAACTTCAAAACACCAAAAATCTCCTGTACAAAATTGAGACTGAGAACGATGAACAAGAGACCAAGCTGGCTGTGATGAAGACGGAAATGGTGAACGTGATCGGCAAAAACACAGCACAGGACACAGAGCTGGCGGTGATGAAAGAAAGACTGGTGGCCAGTGAGACTAAAATGGAGGCTGTGGAAAGGGAGAATTCAGCACTGGAGGCAGAGCTGACCACTGTGAAGACCAGACTGGCTGTTGCTGAATCAGAGGTGCTGAATCTGAAAAATGCAACTGCAGCACAGACATCTGATCTGAGGTCAGTTACTGAGAGACTGGCAGTCACTGAGACTGACATGGAATATGTGAGGAAAGACACCGCAGCCCAACACTCAGAGCTGGTAGAGGTGAAGACAAGACTGGAGAGCAGCGAATCTCTAGTGAGGAATCTCAAGGAGGAACATTCAGCACATCAAGCAGACTTGGCAGCAGTGATAACCAGATTGGCAGCGACTGAGACTGAAGTTGTGAGGCTGGACAAAGAGCTCACAGACAAAGCCAAGGTGGCATTTTCAGCAGCTCTGACTAATTCAGGAGATATAGAATCTGGAAACACTGAGCTGAACTTGGTCTTCACTAAAACCATCACCAATGTTGGACAGGCCTACAGCAGTGTGACAGGTTTCTTCACAGCTCCAGTCAAGGGAGTTTACTACTTCAGATTTACAGTGGCTGATCACCTAAATTCACGTTGGATGAGTATTCAGATGTTTAAAAATACAGAGCGGTTCATGTCTTTTGGGGAGTATGATACTGATGGAATAATTGGCTATCTCTCTAGTGGTGTGACTCTGCAGCTAGAGGTGGGAGATGTAGTAAATCTGAGACTCCCTCCAAATCGCAGGCTCTTTGATAACTTAGGTAATCACTGCATCTTCAGTGGATTCCTGCTCTTTCCTCTCTGAAAACAACGCAAAATCAATTATTATTGTAATGTGTCTTAACGATGAGAGAAATCTGAAGCTACAAATTTACGTAGTTCATGATCAAACAGTCAACAAGCATTAGCTTAACATATGTATCTTCCCATGTCAAATGACCTGCCAAATGAACTATTAAAACTCTACAACTTTCTTGTGTTGTTGTTTGCTGAATTCAGTCTAATACAGGGAAAGACCCTAGTACCAATATAAAGTTATCAACTCAATGAATTAATTTTCTGCAGTATCACCAACAATCATTTTCAAAATGCTCTCTTAGCAAAAGACAATGATGGAGTGGAGATTGTGGAGATTTCTGACCACAAGAGGGAGCACTGGTAAAACTTAAGAATTATTTCAATTACTGTAAAAAGTTATTCACATAACCCATTATAAGGATGTGTTACATTGAATAATGCAACAACTATATATAAGGACACCTGAAAATATGGTCCAACATTGTGAATAAGCATCTGAGTGTGTGACTACCACATATAAATAATAAATTCTATCTAACGTACAACTGCAGAAACAGGAATACAAATGAAAGAATAAAAGAAAATGGTCACACTGTCTCTGATAAGGGCTGCCGCCTCCCTCACACAAACTGTGTAAATAGTGGATTTGGCTGGAGCAGCTGCAGCTCTCCTGATTGTGCAACGCCTCCCCATGTCCGGAAAACACAGATATGGTGCCCTTGAGTAAGGCACCTCACCCCCAAACTGCTCCCCGAGTGGCGCATTAAGGGCTACCCACTGTGTGTGTGTGTGCGCACCTGAAGGTGTGAGAAACTCTGAAGCTCACAGCTCCCAACAACTTGTGTGTCTGTGTACATGTGTGTACTGTATACTCCCCGAATGGGTCAAATGCAGAGAAGAAATTTCCTTCCCCAAGGACAAATAAAGTACTGTTATTCTTACGGAAACTCAGTTGTCAGCAGCCCTGGCTATTTCTGTAAAATACAGACAGTGGAAATATATAATGAATGACTTGAACTTGGTCTTCACCAAAACAATCACCAATGTTGGACAGGCCCCAGGCCAGTAGCCTTGTGAGACCAAACTGATCTCGCGAGCTTCAGGTCTTCATTCGCAGCTCAGTCTGGCTATTCTCCATAGACGAGAATTTGGAGCAGGTTGCCAAACAAACGAACCAATCAGCGTTGGCTTTGAGGCGGGTTGAGGTGCAGCGCAATGAGAGGCGGGTCTAAAGAACATGTACTTTTGTTAGTACGTTATATGCTTCGTTGGTCTGATTGGTTGATTTGGCCCGTCTATCACCAACATAGGTCGTGATAGACAGATGCCTTATCCAATCAGCCAAAACTAAACTAACGAAAACGAAACTAACAAACCAAAACTTCTTCAACGGATCGTTCCCAGATGGACTTGCGGGAGTCAGATTACCAGGCCAGCAGTGTGGCATGCAGTCTTCTTCACTGCTTCAGTCAAGGGTGTTTACTACTTCAGATTTATAGTCAGTTGCCGTTAATCTATAAATTTATGCTGTATGAGAATGAGAGGAATTATAGACAAATCCGACGAGCGTTTTGTGTAGGCTGCCATCTTGTGGCGGCGCCATTGTTGGACTGTCAACAAACATTTTTTGCAATGCGCAGTCAATGACAGCTAATAGCAAAGACCATGGAATATTCTGACATTATACAAGTAGTGAATCACATACAGCTCGCAGACGTGTCTTGTTTTGTCGTGTCGTGTAATCGTGAACTTGGCTTTAGGCAGAGCAGCACCTCAGCTGGAACAAAGAAAAGGCAAAGATCTTTGACAGCACTCCAAGTGTATGCTAGTATTCTAGTAATGCTAGGAGCAGTTAAATGAAATATAATTTCTAGTGCCGTTTTATTGCCATTGATTGTTTGTGTTACTGTTTACTGTTCTGATCAATAAAAATGTGATTTGTTTTCAAGAAAGTAAAAAAAAAATATATTTTCTAGTGCTGTCTTTTTGCCCTTGCACAACCAGCTACATGTGTTCTACTAATGGCAGCAATGGGGGAGGGGGTTGTATGGTGAACAGAAAACTGAGAAACACTGAGAGAAGCATCCAGTTGTGGTCCTGGGAGAGGTAGGGAGAAGAAAGATTTGGCTTCTCTGCGCCTGATGGCTTGGCCTCTGCGCACGGGATTCGTCTGGCAGCTTGTCAAACCAATGGGAAGTCCAGCTAACTGTCAAAATGGCACTTCCGTAGGCTTCTGAACACATCTAAATTTATTAACATGGTAACATTCACACACTAGCATGTTCATACGATCTTGCTGTCAACAAGTAAGACCAGCCAGTAAGGTCACTTAAGGTCACTTAGGCCTAAAAACCTGAACTTCCCATTGGTTTGGCTGGCAGTCAATCAAAGCCAACGTGGGTAATATAACGTAAAGACTCATGCTAGCCATGTGTTTTTGTAATGCCAGATATCATGTTTTTAAAGACAAAATGTATAAATGGCGACGTCATTACAAATGTGTATGTCACAGCATTGTGAGGATAAAGGACACTTTCGCTACTCTCTGCCAAAGTTCATCTCATCTTGGCAACTCGTGTATCAAAAGCTTCCTGTTCCAGAGCTTTAACCATGAATTGAGGGAGGTTGCATCCTACCAATGTGTTACATTTTCAGACATGGGATAAATAATTCATTTATTCATATTAACCGAGCTAGCTTCCTTCTGCTGTAACAACTAGCTTCCATAATAAAGAAAGTTTACGTTAGCTAGCTAACGTTAGCACGCTAACTAACGTTATCAAATAAAGATATCCAGATATTGTAGAAAGTGTATTCTAGTAATGCTAGAAGCAGTTAAATAATTGAAATATAATTTCGGTAACACTTTGCGGTAAGGGTACATGAATTATCATGAATTCATGCATGAAATCATTCATGATAAATTCATGATTCATGCATTACTTCATCTCTGAAAGTCTAATGAGTTATCAGGAATTATCATGAATTCATTGTTTGTCATTAATGACCTCATGCTGAAATAGCACATGATCTTAAGTATTAGTTACTCTGGGTACATCATCATGAGTCATGATTAATTAGCATGAGTCATGATTATTAGCATGATCATGATGAATTCATCATGTTTGTGCCCCCTCAACTAAAGTGTTGACAGGTTAAATTGGTAAAATTTAGTTGACGTATGGCGTATGACTAGGCCAAAGTAGGCTAAATAAGTACTTTTATTATATCAAATTATATCAAATTCTTTTGAACAAAAACATCATGATCATGTGTAATTAGTCATGACTCATGATGATGTACCCAGAGTAATTAATGCTTAAGATCATCTGCTATTTCAGCAGGAGGTCATTAATGATAAACAATGAATTAATGCTAATACCTGATGAGTCATTAGATATTCAGAGATGAAGTAATGCATGAATCACGAATGAATCATGAATGAAATCATGCATGAATTCATGATAATTCATGTACCCTTACCGCAAAGTGTTACCATAATTTCTAGTGCCGTTTTATTGTCATCGATTGTGTGTGTTACTAATTACCTGTAGTACATTTACATTACATTAGCTAACTAACGTTAGCACGCCAGCCGGTTTTGGCCTGGTTTGGCTCACATGATACCGTACTGCCGTACTGTGACGTCCTCTAGGCCAATCAGAGGACAGAACTGTCTCTATTCGCGTTATTCACCTGGCGGCCATTTTGACGTAATTTAACGTAATTTGATGCTTGAGGTGTACGGAAGTTAAACGAAGTGCCTGCTCTTTTGGGAAACGGTGGAAAGTCTGCCCACGGTATTATTTTTTCCTCTTTGAGGATGTGAGGCTCCATGACAGCTGGCTGTGTAGCAACGGTGTAGCCGAGTGTACCCCTGAAGTGTACCCCTCAACGTCTTTAGAACGTTCCAGGTGAATAAAGCGATGCCACAGTGAGCTTAGACTCCTCCTTGTGGCAGCAGTTGTAATTCCATTCCATGAAAATCATGGAAAATGGGAAACATGATTTAATCACCAATTCTTTGGTACCAACAACTGTAAATCATGTTATTTTATGGTGTGCCATCACGTTATCCCTATGGACAGATTGGTGATCTGGGTAGCTCAATAATGGCGCCTGCTTACTTCCGGTAGTTTACTCGGATTCGTGTATACGTACTGAATCAACACATAGTCCTGCTGTTTTATATACATACCGTCAACAGCTGTGACAATGACTGAATTTTGTGGAATGCAGACCGGGGTGGCGATAAAGGAAGCTAACGGTAACAGAAGCAGGCATATCAAAATGAAACCAAATCAACAAGTTCGATATTACATCGATACCTGAAAGTACACTCTTTGACAAAATGGTTCATGTGGGTGCTATATAGAACCTAGGGTTTCTATGTCTAAGAAATAGAACCATTGCCATTAAAAAGGTGCCATTTCATGCACGTGAGGGTATATTTGAATTCAATCACCTTTCATGGAACCTTTCCGAAGACACTCATCAAGCTATAGAACCCTTAAAGATTCAATATGGAACCTTTTGTTTTAAGAGTGTGCTCTATCCTACTCATCATATCCTATAAAGCAACAGAGTAGGCTAAGATTATACAAGAAATGTAAACTTTGTTTATTCTCACCTCAATCTAACAAGTCATCTCTCTCTCTTTCATTCTTTCTATTTCTCTTTTGTCATTCTTTTCTTCTCCCCCACCTTATCCTTATCTCCATTCTTTGTCATCTTTTCATTCAGCTATTTGTCTTTCCATCATTATTCCTTCTCTTTAACATCTCTGTCCAATGTAGCTCATGCTCTGCTTATGCCATGGTGGATGACTATGTTAAGTCAGGAACACACACACACACACACACACACACAAAATGTATATGCATACACACAGGCATGAAGAGTGCCTCTCCAGTATCTTCTGCGTGTTAATTGGTTCTTCTGAGCTTTTACCCCTTTTGCCTACCCGTGCTGGTTTAAGTGCCTGTGCTCAAACACTGAAGTAAAGTTCATCTGCCTCTAGTCTGTGTCCCATAACACATGCCAAGCCGAGGGCCAAACCCGCAAAGACCAACGGGCTTGGTTTGAACAGCACAAAGCGGTCTTTGGGGATCACTGCTTTAGACTTTCATTTTCAATGCGCAAATACAGTAACAAACCCTTACCATGTCTACTGCACAACAGCTAATGTTGGATTTTATACTTTTCAATTGAATGAACTCAATGGAAGTAGGTACCAGTCGTTCGAATTCATAGTGCAGGCCTAAAATGATGCTTGCAGAAGGCCAAAGTGGTTACTTCGCATTATGACCAAAAAAAAAAAAAAAAAAAAAACTCTCAGTGGCCGTCCTCACCACTGAAGAACACCATTGATGGACATGGAGAAGTGGAGATGTCGTTGATTCACAATGAAACACAGAACGGAGATCCATGTAGCGAACAGCATTGTTGGCTATATGGGCGATTCTACCGAATTGGTGCAAATTCACACTTCCAAACTTCTGAAAAAAAAAATGTTTTTTCCTCTAAAATTTGTATTCATAAACATAGTAGGACATCTAAGGAACACTATTTTACAGATTAGACACTTTAATTTCATATTGTGTTTTTGCAGGGTTTTGAAATGTTTTGTCTCTCCCAAAATTTGTCACTACCGAAACGCAACAACATTTTATATAAAAATGTGAGTTTAAATGACCTATCCTGATTTTTTTTACATAAACACTCTCAACATATTTTTTACAATTTTTTAGAGACAGTTCCCTGGTTGTATTGATAAAGGATATCATTTTACCGACAGAAATAGGGTGGTTTATTAAAATAATTGTATTTTGAAAAAATATTTCTCTGTAAATCACATACATGAAGTCATAAAATTTTCAAATTCAAGGATTAATTAGTTAAAATATTTATCTATTTAAATAAACTATTAGTTTTTTTTCAGATGATAAAACATATCTTATTTTTTAAAAACATTGTCTTTTTTGGTCGTGACCTGAAATGTTTCGGTAGTGACAGTAACGTTTCGGTAGTGACAACCTCATTAGTCAGTATTTTCTGTGATACCATAATTAGCCAAAAATGGTAGACATTGTGCTGCCAACACAACACAAACAGAAGTTAAAGCATTACTACATAAAAACATGTTACATTGACATTACACTTAAGAGATGGCTGGTAGTTCAGACCTAAAAGAGATGTAAGATGCGTTCTTGATTTTACCACCTTTTAAGACAAAGATGACATCTGCACTTTCAGTAGTTCAGAGTTTCAGAAACATCATCTTTATTTGTGTTACAACAAACAAAATATCAAAAGGATGCAGAAAATAATCACATTCAACACAATTAATAGCTAAAATATTACTCTAATATCCATCATGTGAGTGGAAGCATCAAACATTTGATATTTTAAGCTCCATACATTCTGTTGTCTTTGGACTCTTAACTGCTATTGTTATCACCATAAAACCAAACTCATCTAAATCTTTAGAACCATAAAAACATGTATTTTCATATAAAACAGCAGAACCACTGTATAAAGTACAGAATTCGATTTAGGTATAGCCATATTTGTGGGTGTACAAGTGTGCCTGTTTTTCCATTACATATTCTAAATTCCCTAAACCTCTGTAATTACGTTGCTGAGTTAGACTAAGTAGGCAGTGCAATTGAACCACAATATTACTTTTTATTAATCCATTTTATCATCTCTAAAACCAAACTCATTTAAATCTGTAGAACCATACAAGCATGTATTTCCATATAAAACATCAGAACCACAGTATAAAGTGTAGAATTCGATTTGGGTATAGCCATATGTGTGGGTGTACAAGTGTGCATGTTTTTCTATTACATATTCTACATTCCCTAAACTTCCTTAACTACATATTGTAAAGTTAGACCAAGTATGTAGGTAAAAACAATTTCATCTAAAAGAGCAGAAGTGTGTGTGTGTGTGTGTGTGTGTGTGTGTGTGTGTGTGTGTGTGTGTCCATTATGTATGGGTGGGCGTTGTGTGCCTGTATGACTATAAAACTTGCATACAACAACTGGAGGAAACATTTTCTTTTCTCATTTCAACTTTTCAAAGACTGCTTCAAAAACAGCAGGGTTAACCTGGACATGTCTGCTGTTTACTTTCTCTGGAGGAGCGATTAATGTCATGACGTTGTCCCGTGTGTACCAAATCTTGTCTTCAATCATTGGCCAGAAATATCTGTTTTGCCCTACACTGCACATAACTTTGACCTCGACTGCACCTGATAACAAATGAAAAATATTAGGCTTCCTATCTGAGACATACATTAGAAATGTTATTAGAAATGTTTGCCATTAACATATTCTCACCTTCATCCACATCCTGAATTATACCTGGATAAGGATCATTTTCATAGATGACGATGCACCACCTCCCTACTAGATCTTCTGTGATTTCATCCAATGGGCAGAGTAGGCCATGTCCAGAGGGGCCCTCTTGGATTTGTGGCTCTGTGAAGGTTACTGACTGTGGCCCCATATCAACTGCCTTTGGCTGGAAACATCCACAGACACCTCCTCTTTCACAGAAGCAACTCAGCACTCGATGGACAATTGTCCCTGGCCTAGTGCAGATCACTTGATGAAGGCTTAGTGTTCCCTTGATGGTTGGCAATTCTTTGGGGAGGAGAGCACCCACACGGGATATCTCATCATCATCCACATAAAAAAGGTGGACCTTTGTAAGAGTGCATAGGGTCTCATACAGTGTTTTCGCAGAAGGAATATCAGTGCCTCTGGCCACTTCTGTGTCTGCTGTTCTTTTTATTGTTGCTCCCACCCCATCAGCAGGCCCTTTACCATGCCCTGCCTCAAGGAAACTCCAGTTGACTGTTCTGAATCCCATCTGGAACGGAATTGTGCTCATTAGGTAAAAGTTCTTTTTGCCTCTATATTGCATGGTGGGCCCATCACTAATAAAAAACAGCTTGTCCACACCGGGATAGTTTAGTTTGAGAAACTCGAGAACTGGTTTGAGTTGAGCCCAAATGGCTGCAGGATCATGCTTCATTGACTGGGACATGGTACAGAAGGACAGGGTATTGTTAGATGTGTACATAACAACATTGTGCAGCGTTGCCTGCCTGTGAGAAGCGCCAAAATGGACTTGCTGCACCTCCTTTGTATATTTGCACTGCCAATTCTCAGCGTAGTCTACATGTAGAATGACTTCATCATCTCTGAGGGTTCTATGCAGTGCTTGCAGCTGTACATACTGATGCTGAATGTTGAAGAGGTGCTTGCACACCCTGTCTTTCAGGTCTTTTTCCAAATCTTCAAACAGGTGCTGTGCGTTGCCTTCACACATTTGTTTTACAGTTTTTGTCACCGTTATTTTTTCTTTTTCTCCTTCCACGTCTTTTTCATATTCTTCCTTCTTTGTGACCCATTGGTACCACCAAGTATTCCCTGTTTCCGATGGATTTTTCTCACTTCTTAGGGACTTGTTCTTGCATTCCATGCACTCTCTGTACATGCAGACCTTACTGTCTGCATTGCAGCACAACTCTGCAGCCAGTGCATTAAGACTTTGGGAATTGATAATGCCAAGTTGCTTCAATTTGCTTGCCCTCAGCTGAGCATTCTCATGCACCTTGCAGAGGCATGTCTCTCTGTCAGTAATTTTGGGAGTGAGAATCCAAAATGGCTTCACACGGCAAAAAAGGGAGTAAGACAGCTTCAAATGAGGCATCTCCATCATCAATTTCTGATGCAAATTAACTAAGCTATCAGAGAGGAACCGCTTTTGTTTTTTTGTTTTAAAACGTGTTATTGTGTCCTTCTTTCCTGCAGACACACGGCTATTGTCATCTCGACTGAGAAAGGTCTTCACAATATCCACCATCTTGTGAGGATATTTTCTCTGGTAACTGAACTGATGACCGTGATTCTTTTCAATTTTGTTCAAAACTGAGGGAGAAATGCCAACATGTTTTTTCATCATAGAGCCAAGCCTGTATTTTTTGAGAAATCTGGATGTAAGCACTCCTCTGAGAGCATGCCTCTGTTTATAGCTCATCGATTTGTATTTTTTCTTCATTTGGTCTATCAAGGTGTTGTGGAAAAGAAGGGTCTTTCTTACACGTGAAGGAAGTCTACGCGTCTCTGCCGCAGTCTTTGATCTGGGAGAGCTTTTTGACTGTTTTGATTTCAACATCCTCTTTAACCTCTGACAGCGCTTTCTTTCTTTTTCTTCTTTCCTCTGTAATTCTTTAACTTGCTGTTCTAACTTCTTTATCTTTCTGTATTTAGTAATTCTATTTGCTTTCTTCCTCACTCTGCCTTCATGTACAGGCACTTGTGGTGAATGATCACCCTCACTAGAAGTGCTAGGTGGCGAGGAAGCCCTCAAAAATGTCTCCATCGCTTTCTGCCTTTTCATCATCATCCTATGGCTTTTCTGTCTTTTCCGCCATTGACTTCTGATACGTCTTTGCTCCCTGTGAGATAATTCCTGAATCTTTTTCAGTTTTCCTTCTTCTCTACGTTTTTCGTTTCTCTGTCTTTCTTTCCTCAAGTACTCTTCATGTCTCTGTGGATCCTCTTTCAATCTTTGCCTGTACTTCCTGAGTCTTTCTGCTCTAGTCTTGTCTGTCTGTTTTGGCATGTTGGATATTCTGCCTTTCTGGCTTTCTCTACAAATTAACCACAAATAATTTACTTTATTAGCATAGGCTACCAAAAACATTACAGAACAAATAGTAGCTGAGTCTAGTCCTGCCAAGTCTACACTTATACAGCAATAACATGTCCATTTAGTGATACTGATTTACACATACCAGACTATTTATGAATTAATGTATTCACTCCTGCATTATAAAATAATTCATCCGATCATCAAAAAAGCTATGAGCTATCGCAAACTGGTGAAACAAATGGATGGTAAAATAGAAATGTGAAAACCGACGATGAAACACAGCACAGTCCTAAAACTCAGTTTTCTCTGTTTTCAGAAATCTCCACTTTTCTCTGTGTTTTTGAGAGTAGTCATTTTAACTGATTGAAATCTCTGCTTATGTGTGAATGAGAACTGCAGCCGCATAAATAATTGTCTTGTATGACATGTTATATGTCTGAGAGATTGTGCTATGTGCAAACTGTGTGATAAGTGTGATCTGTAAATCATATAAAACAAAGATTCTAAATTAGATTCTAAATCATCTTACAGTGGAGCCAAGATTGCATTGATTCACCTTTATAATGTCATTTAAACCATAAACCTTACTATAGAACTGGCAAATTAATCTCACACAGTTTTAGTGTTTTGGTTGGAAGGCTATGTCAAACAACATAAAACATTACAGATGTCTGTGATATAGGTGACAAATGAATTTGTACTGAAAAATAATATGTTTTCACTGAAAAGTTTCTATTTATTTCTCAAAATCAAGAAATTTTGTCACTACCGAAACGATCATGTCACAACCGAAACAGTAACACACGTTTCGGTAGTGACCCGTTTCGGTAGTGACGGAAAAGGCTAATTTTGACCCTACTGATAAGATGCTAGTTCGTACATAGTTAGCTAGCACAGTTTTTGACAGTGAAACATGAGTTAAGCCTAACTTTCCAGCAAAAAGAATCCGAAAAAATTGAATAAATGTTGAAATTTTGTGTTTGGTAGTGACGTACTTAAATGTTACATGCTGATTTTCAAACTTTCAATCACATTTACTTCAAAATGGTACAACTAATCTACTCACCATGCCACCATGAGGGAGAGAGGTGCAGACAAACTTCCTGGTCCAAAAAGGGGGATGGTGTCTTAAAGGGGCACTGTATTATTGACTAAATTGTGCAATGTTTCGGTAGTGACATGAAATCTCGGGACAGCTTTTTTAACACGAATATTCATGGTTTTTACTCAAAATTTACAATAAATATATTTTTTTGGTTTTATTTCCCAAAAGTATTCAAAAAGATACTTCTAAAAACAGTGATGGAATTTTAAAAAAAAAATATTTAGTATTTTTTTTTAAATGTTGAATTTTAGACCTTATGGTTCGGGACAACCACCTCACCATTGAAAGCACCATATAAATGATGATATTTTTCATGTTAAGCTTGCTTCTACTTTAAACATTTCTTTGGGCTTTTATAGGTATTTGCTTACATTAATTTATTATAAAACAATTTTCTGCATTCAAGCTTTTTAAATTAGTTTTTAGGCTCCGGGACAGCAATTTACACGAATTCGGTAGAATCGCCCTACTATGTAATGTAAGGTGTAATATGCACCTGTCTGAGGCTGTAGGATCCGTTGCAGTACTTGAGCTGTTGCTGAACGGCCCGCAGGTCCCTGAAAGCTGGCTGGTCAGGGAATGGTTCTAGCAGAGGGATGGCCGCTTTCAGGGCTCTGTTCTCTGGGTTCTCCACCACCAAGAACCTTAACAGACCTAGAACCTGAGAGGGGGAAAATGAATAAACTTAGTCAGTGATCAACAGAAGCAAGTAAGCAAGTAACGAGTAAGTGAAATGTGGGGGTGAAATGTGTGGAAATGAGCAGTACATCGTACCATAAATCTGGGGACCTGGACTCTCTCTACCACACATTTCCTGTCACTCTCTCTACTAATCTATCGAATTAAAGGCAAAAAGCCCTAAAAAATATCTTTAAAAAAAAAGGAATGCTGGCACTTGCCTACACAGCCAAAAGTACCAACAACACCTGGTCAAATGAACATGTACTAATATTCTAATTTTGTGAGATGGTGAATTTAGCTTAAATTTCAATCATCAAAATCAACACAAGCAATACTGTAGCTAGAAATAATTAACTTCAAATGAATCTACAGTATATAATGTTTAAGTTTCATGTTGTACACTGAATTACTGAAATAAACCTTTCCCCGATATTGCAATTTTTTGAAACCTGCCTGTATATCACCAAGTGTAAGTGTTGTGTGGGTGGCCATGGACATGTGTGCATGTGTGTGCGTAAGAGTTGCTCACCTGGTGGGAGATGTCGGGCTGGTCAGTGACCTGTGCGGTGAGCGTTCCTACGATGACCTGCAGGTGGCTCTCCAGAGCGTCGTCACAGAAGGCCACAGCCGTGCGACACACCAGGGCCAGCAGGTCACAGCACAGGGACGCACTCCGCACCGACACCTCCCCCACAAGCACAGGCCTGGACACAGAGAAGAAGAGACACACACACAAACACACACACACACACACACACACACACAGGAGAGTTCAATAGTTATTGTTCTGGTGTCATGTTCTGATATGACACTTTCACTTCAAAGATTGTGTTCATGACTTTATTATGTTGCTTTTGTGTGTGTGTGTGTATCTGCAGTTGATGTGGCGTATGAGTGTGTAGATGACGTCTCGGAGCACAAAGGCCCAGTGTGTGTGTGTGTGTGTGTGTGTGTGTGTACCTGCAGTTGATGTGGTGCATGAGTGTATCTAGATGACGTCTTATAGCACAAAAGCCCAGTGTGTGTGTGTGTGTGTGTGTGTGTACCTGCAGTTGATGTGGTGTGTGAGTGTGTAGATGACGTCTCGGAGCACAAAAGCCCAGGCTCCTCCGAGGCCGTCCTTGACCTCCTGCAGCAGCAGGCTGACAAACAGGTGGTACATCATGAGGGCCCGGTGGCGCTCGTACGCATTGGCACTCTCAGAGCCCTTCTGGCACAGAGCCAACAGGATACGCTGGATAGACGTCTGTTGTACGAAATACAACACAACACAATCACACACCATATATACACACACCTGGAATACAGTAGAAAGAAGGTGCTCGTCTGGCAAAATAAACCGCTCACAAAAATAAGGAAACTTGACTTTGGCCTATTATATCTCCCCTTTAATAATACTAATCCCTACAGTGTTTTATATCATTTTTATCGTTGGTTTGTCACCTTTACAATGAGGTATAGCTTGTAAGCATCGGACAATCATGGAATGCGCAACACAGCCAAACGTGTGAGTAGTGCCAACCAAAAATGTGCCAAAATGGCCATGGTCATAGGGTTCTGCTGCATCTGATTTTGGGCCTCAAGTGCTGCCAGTCACTGGTGTGCCTAAATTAGCACCTGAGCTTCAGCAACTTGTTGGGATTGTGGTTTCTCCTATAGCAACAATACTGGTGGAAAGATGCTATATTTGTTCCTTCAGGATAGGGCCTGTGCAATAGGGAACCTGAGGCTGGTGTCCCAACATGTAGTGGCAGCATCATTGGTGTCAGTCCTGGTACCATTTCCAAACTTAGAACCAAGTTCCATGAGACTGCGGAAGCCAAAGACAGACCAAGACGTGGCCATCTCAAGAAGACAACACCCCAAGAAGACCAGTGCCTCACTTTTGCTGCACTAAGGAACCGTAGATTCACTGCCAGAGACTTACAAGATTTATTCAACTGTTCAACTGCTCAAATCTTCCACACGTTACTGAGGGCCCTGACACTGAGTGTAACATGTTTTTTTGTTCTTGTCCTCATTTCTTTGAGTGAGTGCAATTTTCATTGCTCCAAGCAACAAAGGCTATACCAACAGAACAGTATAGCAGGCCATTTTGGCACATTTTTGGTTGGCACTACTCACACGTTAGACTGTGTTGCGCATTCCACGATTGTCCGATGCTTACAAGATATACCTCATTGTAAAGGTGACAAACCAATGATAAAAATGATATAAAACACTGTAGGGATTAGTATTATTAAAGGGGAGATATAATGGGCCAAAGTCAAGTTTCCTTACTTTTTGTGAGCGGTTTATAACACAGCACATACAGCATAGACATACAGTACACATATAGCCATACAGTATAAAGTAGGTGCTTGTCTGGCAAAACACAAACAAAACACAATCACACACCATACACACATCAGACATACAGAATAAAACTAGGCTTGCAATGTGTGTGCACTTGGGGGGAGTAAATGATAAAAGTGCTTGTGTGTGCTTTGTATAAGTGCTATAAGTGTGTGTGTGTGTGTGTGTGTGTGTGTGTGTGTGTGTGTGTGTGTTTTTGTGTGATGTGGCTGTGTGTCTTACAGGGGTCTTGGAGAGGATGGCCACCAGGCTCCTGTGGCTGGCACTGTGGCACTTGCTCAGGTAGTCCAGTGTGGCTTTGATCACATAGGAGCTGAAGTGAGGGGGGTTGGGGGCTGGGTCCAACTCACTGAAGGGAGGGAGAGAGAGAGAGAGAGAGAGAGAGAGAGAGAGAGAGAGAGAGAGAGAGAGAGAGAGAGAGAGAGAGAGAGAGAGAGAGAGAGAGAGAGAGAGAGAGAGAGAGAGAGAGAGAGAGAGAGAGAGATACTCAAAGTCTCGGAAGAGTAATCTGGCTTGACTATCATGCTATGCTTTGTTACAAAGTAACAGATGCTCCAAACTTCTACCGAGTGCAGAGTGCTTCGTTTTGGAATTTCCGTGGATCTATTGGTGTATGCATCCTCCCCTCCTTACCCAGTGAATCTGTTCAATTCTCCCCTCTCTCTTTTCCCAATGAATCTGCGCAGGTCTCCCCACTCCTCTAGTGCTTTTATCCAGTGAACTTGTGCTGGTCTCCCCCTTTTCTCCCTCTAGTCTCCTTACCCAGTGAACTTGTGCAGGTCTCCTCTCTCCTCCTTCTGTGCTCCAGCATCTTCATAAAGAGTCATCAGCAGCTCCACCACTATATCGGGCAGATTCCCCACGATCAAGCTGTCAATTTGCTGCACACACACACACGCACGCACACACACACACACACACACACACACACACAAACACAAACACAAACACACACAAAAAACATAATCAATCATATCAATCATCATTTTCATTTGCAATGTAACACTGGTTACATTGAACTGGAAAACAAACAGAAACATTGTATCCATTTCCACAAAACTGGTTGCATTCTGATTCCCATTTGTGAGGCAGACTATGCCAGGAAGACAGCAAATGGAACAGATGCTACTGATTCCAATTCTGACTCAGATAGATAAATGCATCCATCGTATTCTCAGCCTGTCTCACCTGTTTGCCAAGGCACTGGTTGTCCTTTAGCAGGTCATAGACGCGGTGGGCCTTCTCGCGGTGCTGTGCGGTGCGTGGGTCCTGTCCCGACTGGGCGAAGTAAGGCAGGATGTTGACCATGATCCGGGGGAAGCAGTCGGCCAGCAGCAGCCTCCAGTCTCGGCCCAGCTGGGTCCCGATGGAGCGCACCGCATCAAAGTCATTCAGGAAGACCAGGTGAGGCACTAACACCTGGTAGGAACTCCTGAGAGGTAACACACCTTTTTAGATCAAATGTAGATTAACGAGGGTAACAATCTTGGACAAACTGTTCTATGATGGTGTATGCTGTGCTTGTGTGGCAGTGGTGGTGATTCATGCACTCTGATAGTATGTTTGTGTGTAGGTGTGTGTATGTGTGTGTGTGTGTGTGTGTGTGTGTGTGTGTGTGTGTGTGTGTGTGTGTGTGTGTGTGTGTGTGTTTTCCATACCTGTAGAAATCCTCCAGTGTGTTATGGTTGAGGAGTGTGTAGGGGAAGGCCTGGAGTGTGTAGCTTCTGTCTCCAGTCTCTCTCTGGCAGAGCCACTCCGACACCAGGTAATACAGGTGAAAGCTCACCAGCGCCTCAGAGCTACGGTAGCCCAGGCCACGAGACACACCTTTCAATACCTGCCCATCACACACACACACACACACACACACACACACACACACACACACACACACACACACACACACACACACACACAGAGACAATACATAGTGAGATTAATACTCTAATATATAAACTACTACCCTATTACCGTCTCCACTATAAAGCATAATTTCAGCATATTTCCTAATATAATGTATAGTGAACAAAACATGGACAACATCGCAAGGAAGAAGTGACGACCTTTGGCTATCAACACTTGCTTTCTAACATTCTTAAATTGAATACTAAAATCACCCCCTTTATGATTTGTGACCTCCCAAAAATAGGAGAGGACCCGCAACGCAAACACACACACAAACTAGATACAACTTGGATGAATAGAAAAGGAAGGTTTAGCACAGCTTACTTTACAGACAAACCAATTTATTACTGATCTACATCAGTCAGTCCCAGTCAGACTGAAACTTCAGCCCATTAAAAAGTTTGTGTTTGTTTGTCTCTCAAAAGGAAAAGCATTGGGCTTTCCATTTTCTCTCATCCAAGCTGTGACCTCAGATGTTCCCTGTTATGTGCCCCCCTTGCCTTTTTGATGAGGTGCTCCTCAATGCTGTTCTCCTTGTAGGACTGGACCAGAGCAAACAGGGCCTGCTTCTCACACACAGGGCTGCAGCTCATCACCATGGCAACGCTCTTCAGCAGGGTGGCCCGCCGGTTGTATTTCTCATCGGGCAATTCCTCGGACGCCCCAGATTTCTACAGGACACAGGGCGGAACAGAAGACACGTACAGAGACAGATAACAAATCTGTTAGGGGTTTGAGCTTGACGACACATGAACAGTAGTAACAGAACATAGTCAGATTTCTTTGGAAAAAAATGGAAAGGCTTATTTAGATTACTTTATATTTTGATATTATTATTATTATTATTATTATTATTATTATTATTATTATTATTATATTGTTATCATATTTAATTTCACTGAACGTACTCACTAACTGATGTAATTACACTGCCATTACTAAAGGTCTTTTTTTTTAGAAAATGTAATCTCAGGGAATAGTCACTTCAGTCAAACAGAGAGATAAGAGCTTGGCCACAGGCCTTCAGTGTGAGGACTCACCTGAGCCTTCATGCCCTCTTGGGTCTTCAGGTAGATGTTCTCGAAGGCGCTCTGTTGTCTCTTCAGTGGCAGAAGCCTCCTGCTCTCCCCAGCCTCTGCACTCTTGGCCACAAACAACCTGCAGACAGCACAGGAATACACAATCAGTATATTTTGTAGGCATACTGTATGTATCTATTCAAAAGAGCAATAGGGATTTAAAGAATTATCCAGAGTGAATGAACCTGTAGCCCTGTCGTGTCACAATGCTGAGTGCTGTCGTTAAGTTAACTCAAATTTCATGCAACACAGACCAAATAGCGAAAAAAGCCATGAACATTTTGTTTTCATTAGCCCGTATCTATTTGTTTAGTGGCAAGTTTGCATATCGAGGGTACGTTTTTGCCAAACGCTGCCATTCTAATACCAATCAATAGCACTTCGAAGCCTAAAGAACAAAGATATAGACTGATTGACTCGTGATTTATCCTTAAATGAGGAAATCCAGTTCTTGTTTCATTCTTTATGTTTTATAGTACTGCATGAATACTACATGAGTACTGCATAAGTATTATGTTGCTATGTCTACACACTAAGACACTCCTCAGTTACCTCCCTAAAAACCCATCCGTCTATTTATTCATCTTTTATCTTGACTAACTCTCACCTTTCCAGTGCCATGGCTCCCAGCATGCGTACATAATGATGTGGGTCAGCCAGATTGGCTGGGAGAACATCACTCACAGCTTGCTCCTCCTCCCTCAGTGTTAGCACCGCCCACTTACAGCAGGGGTCCACCTACAGTATAATCAGAGCAGATTAGTGTCATTTGTTTACAGCCTGAACTGTGAGTTGAACAACCAGCAATAATGCAGTCATTCAAGGATGTTTAAAAAAATGAACAGATATGTACTGCAAATATAAACTAAAAAGGTAAAAGTAAATATAATATATTGTTGATTCACATTTCACAATTAGACTAATACTGTATATAAAAAAGGATTATATATTATGAGCACAAATACTAGCTGCACCTACAGCTAATGTATGACAGTAAAGGTGGCTACAGACCAAATATCCGCGACGAGACAGGCTGCGACGTTCCAGAACCAGCAACGTTCTAAAGCGCCAAAACTGTGATTTGACATGTTAAAATCTTTTGCAACGGATTATAATTGCTTGAAATGGCTTGCGACAATTGATTCAGACTGCCGAAACTCCTCTCTGAAACCGTTTCGTCTCGTAGCAGATCTTCAGTCTGAATTGGCCTTTACATTAGACCAAAGTCAAACCAGTGCACAATCAACAGAACACACAGAGCCCAGAGAAGGTGGGGGCCAGGGCAGGACACTCACTCACCTCCAGCAGAGCCACCAAACACTGGAGCAGAGCAGCCCGCACAGGAGCCGTGCTCTTCCCTGTCCGACCCAGGATGCTACACACACACACACACACACACACACACACACACACACACACACACACACACACACACACACACACACACACACACACACACACGCAGATAGAAATAAGTCACAGCAAGAATTAGTGTCAAGTCTTTGCAACAACAATCACTACTACGTGTCCATGAAAACCTAATAATGTATAGGCATAAACCTTTATAGCCTAAAACTTAATCTAGCCTAAAATGCAACAGATAATTATGCTTTTACGGCATTGAGCATATGATCAAGAGTGTTTTTTGCTGTTCAGGTGTCCGTTTCCCAAAAGTACATTTGCTAACTAAGCTGGTAACTATGTTGGTTGCAATGTAATTTCCCATTGCCAACTAACTAACTTTGGAAAACGGATGGCAGATAAGTACGGAAAATCAAACACACACATACACACACTCACACTCACACATTCACACACAACACACACACACACTCACCAGAAGCCGGAGATGACCTGGAGCAATGCTCCTTGCACATGTCTCATGTCCTCCTCCTCATCACCGGGGGAACGAGGTGAACCCAGGTTGTGAATGGCAGGAAGAAGGGCCAATAGGATGGCAGCGCACACTTCCTGGTCTTGGCGGTACAGAGAGCACATGTCCCTGTGTGGATAGAAACAGCCAGTTGAAGGGGCGTGTGTCCCTTGCTCCGCTGCCATCGTGGAGACATATTTGGGCAGTTATTCTGATTTATGAAGTGTATGCCCTATCTAAATGAACGGGGAGATATCCGTATCTCCAGAGCAGCAGGTCGTATTCACTTAAAACTGTGTATGAATCTTTGTTTAGATCTAATTAACAAGCGTAGGCATCTTTGTGGAGGTTGCACAAATTAGACTTAAAATACTGCATTCTTAACATGAATTTGACTACTGCATCTGAAAAAATGCTAAAGGGGTCAGAGAACACAAAGAAAAGTCATGCACTGTTATTGCCAATGCGAACCATTGGCCACTTTCAAAGGGAGGCTATGTGTAATGGAAGGAGGATGACTGCTGACTTACGCCAGTGGCCTGAGTAGAGCATCAAAGTCCTCTGATGGCAGCACAGCGCCCTCTGCTGGGAGAGTCTTTAGCAGCACCAGATACTGATGACACACACAAGAACAGAAGGGAGAGAATGAGCAGATGAATGGAGCAGAAGTAAAGAGTACCATACTTGGCAGTTTCTAAAAACATATCAGACTTTTTCCCACTCAAATCATGTGGAGAACATGGGGACCAAGTCTCTGGGATCATAGACACATCTAAACCACCTTCGACAAACAACTTCTTGTCATTAACACAAACAAACTTCTATACTTCTCTAATCAAACAAACACACACACACACACACACACACACACACACACACACACACACACACACACACACACACACACACACAAATACACTCCTCCGCTTGTCTCAAATACACTCCCCACTACAGTCTCACCAGGTGGACGTGTAGAGCCCTGGTGAACTCCAGATGATCCAGCAGTTTGAGGAGGCGGCGGCGGACCTCAGCTGGTTTGAAGGCCAGACCGTGGGCACGCTCTGGCGACGAGCACAGGGACAGGAAGGCCAGGGACGCCAGCAGAGCCTGGTCCTGTTTCAGCAGCTGTTCCTCACACAATACACTCTTAGCCCCTATACACACGCACGCACGCACGCATGCACACACGCACACACACGCACACACACACACACACACACACACACACACACACACACACACACACACACACACACACACACACACACACACACACACAAACAGCAAACTCTTTATCACCTAAAGATACACATACTATTTCCATCTTCAAGAGACTCTCTGTGGGTGATATTCTAGAAGGCTTTGGAAAGATCTAGAAAGAGTGTTTCAATATTCAATGCAGTATTCAATGCTCTTTGCTATTAGCACACAAGGGGCAGAGTGTGGTTGAGTACTGTTACATTACCCTGGCTGTGTGGCACCTCTGTGCCATCTCCTTTGCCCAGGGAACCTCCGTTGGCACTGGTCTGAGGCATGTCTCCGTCGTCAAACAGGTCAATATCGTCCTGCAGGTCCGCCTGTGTCCGGCTCACCTCCCAGTCCTCGTCCATTGGCACACTCTCCGCAGATATACTGTCCCTCTTCCCCGAGCTCAGCTGAGGGCATACCATTAGCAATTAGCATTACAGGGTTCCCACTCCAGATCAGACTTAAAATTCATTGAATTTTCCATGACCTTCCCTGATCAAAAAGCAGGGAAGGTCATGGAAAAGAAATGTCAAATATAACAATTGCAATCAGGTGTGAAGGGGATATAAGCAATAGTAAACGTGCTCAGGACCAGGATAACTGTTACCCTACCCTTAAGTAAAGCACATATTAAAATTAAAAAGACAAAGCCAGAAATCTGACTTTGACTCACCAGTATCTTGCATATCTCTGTCAGTTCAGTCAGCAGTCGTGCTGGTAGAATCTTCAAGAATATGTCACGGGAAATTGTGGACACTTTGTCGCTCTAAACAACAACCAGAGGGAAAATGCAAGCAACTTAAAATAACATACATGCATGTGCACGCACGCACACACACACACACACACACACACACACACACACACACACACACACACACACACACACACACACACACACACACACACACACACACACACACACACACACACACTTCTATGCTCTAGTCCATCATACCTTCTCCACACAGGTGATGCTGTGAGTACACATCACCATTACGGTCCTGATGGTAGAGAGCACAGCCTCATCAGCCAGACGACTCTTAGCCGTGTACACATACTCACTGAACTCCTCAGCCAGAGACTGCAAAACACACACACACACACACACACACACACACACACATACACACACACACACACACACACACACAAACACACACAAACACACACAAACAAAACAGCTCATTTATCTACTGTGTCATCAACCAAAATATTCCTCCACCATGCTTCATTAGATCAACTAATAATAACAACTGATTAAATCCATCATTAGATCATCCTCCATCCATTTAGTGTCAACAAAGCGCATTAAATATGGCATCTATTGAAGCAAATCATGGCAATTCTACATACTGTAACAATCAGTTAAGTCTCTCTACCTTGGCTTTGTGGAAGAGTGGTGATCGGTTGAGCTCGCCCTCAGAGAGAAGTCCTGTGCTCACGTAACACCCCAGCACCCCCACCAGCAGACACACACACCGCAGACGACTCTCAGGGGCCGTGGCCTGGCTCTGGGCAAGACAACCAGGAAAACAAATCAGTCACATAAAC
Organism: Sardinella longiceps; assembly: GCA_027497455.2. Taxonomy (NCBI): domain Eukaryota; kingdom Metazoa; phylum Chordata; class Actinopteri; order Clupeiformes; family Clupeidae; genus Sardinella; species Sardinella longiceps. Next base: position 26,194,261 of record JAODXP020000021.1, on the reverse strand, counting down.
ACACACACACACACACACACACACACACACACACACACACACACACACACAAAGCCAACTTCAAATCAAAATATAAAATTTTCCATACTCTATCTTAGTTGCTCATATCCAGCAATTAAGACATAGATTAAAATACTACACTTAAATGGAAAAAATTGCCAGTGTTGAAATAATCAAAGATGCAAGTCGACTCCCCCCACCTCCTTTAGCCCCTCTCAGTCTCACCTCAGGGGAGAAGCAGTTGAGCAGGTGGTCGGCCACAGACAGTAGACTCTGCTCCAGCCTGGCCCTCATCTCAGGCACCAGGGTGAGCTGGGCGTCCTTAGGGGCCTCCCCAGCATTGTCCACTCCATGAGAGGGACACAGGGAAGAGTCATCAAAGGAGAACTGCAGGTAGAGACTCTCAATCTCAGACAGGACGGGTCGGACATCTGATGAAGATTTCTGGTCTACATGAAGGAAGCTGAAACACAATGGACAGGATTGTGAAGACAGATGCATTCATGCATTGATATCATTTACAGTTGGAAAATTCAAGCAAAGAAGATTTAGGCTTTGAGCAAGTAAGTAGTAAGTAAGTAAAATTTATTTATATAGCGCATTTATCGGCCGTACGGCCACTCAAAACGCTTAGGCGAAGACAACACAAAAGACGTAGACAAAACATAAAAAAGTCCATCAGTCAGTGTGTGGTAGTGAGGCATGGCTCGTCTGCGCTCATGGTTGCAATCAGAGACGGGGAGGGGGTGTAGGCTAGGCTCGATGATCCATCCAGCAAGTCAGCCAACAGCACATCCGAAGAAACGGCAAGATAGCCTAAACGTATAGGCCTACCGACAACGTTCAAGGCATAGTCCAGAGTTGATCTCAGTGATGACAAAGATGAGATGCACTATCGATGTTACTTCTGAGATGTTTCATGCCGTTCGTTGAAGTGAGCTGCGCTCGAAAACAGTTAGCTGACCTGAAACTGGTGGCTGTGTTGGAGAGACGTCAGCCCAAGATCTCCTTCAACCCTCAGTTGCTGATGGAGCTGCACAACCGCCTGTAGCCTTTCCTTCTTGCCCGATGTCGGCAGGCAGGACCCATGTTCAAGTGACAAAACTTAAAAAATACTCGACGAAAACATTACGGAAAAACATGAAAACGTAGAGAATACTTTCATAAAGACAACACGAGGACACAATAGGACGAGACATGACGTAAAATAAATTAAATTATAAAAACATTAAACAAAAACAAGAAGCCAGACGGAGCGGCATACTTGCCAGCGTACCCGTATCCTAGCAACATAGTAGCAGGTATTTAAATAGAGATAAAAACAGAAAATAACAACTACGAATTGAACCTACAAATTGCTGTGAAAAGCTAAAAACATTTAGTTAGGAATCAAAAAAACAAACCAACAGCAACAACAGCAACAACAGCAACAACAGCAACAACAACACTTCCTACCTGTCTGGAGTTAGGCAACCCATTAAGAAAGTCATTCCAGCTCGGCTGTCTTTAAGAGTCAGGGAAACTAGGACCCTGGGGATGAGGTAACTTGGGAAGTCCCTGAAAAATTGCAATGAAAGTATTATATGACATTTGATTGATTTAATGACTAATATGGCTGCTGTATATTATCATAGTTAACAGAAAACAAAGAGTATGTAAATTACATTTTAACAAGCAAAATGTTCAGAAGTTTAGAAAAATGTTAGATATTTAAGAAAGTAAGCAGTAGCATTACAAATTGACATATCTGTTATAGAAGCTCTAGAGCCAACAGGATCTCTAAAGGGGGTTCTGACTTCCTGTCTCACCTGAGCAGGATGAGGTGGGGCTTAGAGCTGTCCTCCATCTCCTCACTCTGACTGGTCATCAGGAGCCAGCTCATAATGGCCTCCCTGAGACAGGGCCTCTTGCCCACCTCCAGCACAGCCGACTCCACGCCACTGACCCCAGCCTTGGGCACGGGGGACTTCCTCAGGGCCTGGGACAGACCCAACACTGACCACCTGCAGAGACAAGGTACATATGGATACTGTATACACATATCACTCTTAATGTCCTTTGATGTCACTCTTATCTCATAGGGATAGATATTGTTTCGATTTTATCAATATCAATCTCGCTACTGATATTTCTTAACATTGGCAGTTCATATTGATCCTATCGATTAGTTATCTGTATGAATAAAATATTCTAAGGACCATGTAAATACATACATATGATTTGTCTTAGTCAAGATTTTTATTTGGGTGGGTGATGCACTTCCGTGTTCATTGTAACATATGGTGTAAGACACTTTTAAGTCTTTGGAAACAGCTTTAACTTTCGACAGTGAAAAAAACACTAAGTAGGGTAAGTTATATATTATATTATAAAAAATATATTATATATTATATTATAAAAAATATATTATATATTATATTATAAAAAATGTAAGTACTCACAGTGAGGGCTTACACGCAGACCCTGCAAACAGCTTCCAGAACTCTCTATCAGCAGGTACCAGTCCGCCCTGCACCATGGTCCTCAGCAGCTGCAGACTGGGTGCCTCTAGGAGTGGCGAGCTGACGCCCCTCACCGCCAGAGCCCACACGCGGCCCCACAGCCGGCCCAGCTCAACCTCCCGTGCCCGGGCCATTTCCGATGCCCGCGTAGCCTGGCACAGAGCCAGCTCCTTCAGGCACCGCAGCACGTAGGGCCCCCTCTCCCCACGCCTCTGCTGCTCGCTCAGTAGCTGGCACAGCAGAGACAGCAGTGGGACCAGCTCACCTGCGGGCAGCATCGATGGGTAACGCAACAACAGGGTGGCAGTGATCTGAAGCCTGGGGACACAGAGCAGTTTCATACTAGTTAGAGCAGAGGAAGCCAAACTAAGGCTCAGGGACCAATTGCGAACCTTTTTCTATCTATCATGTGGCTCACCATTTTGTCCAAAAAAGGATAATTAATCTGATAATAACATCAGCTACAGTTCACTTGTAATTGTTGAAAACTGATCGACTTAAGATTTTTCAGCATATGGCCCATAAGTAAAAATGTTTGGCCATCCCGGAGTTAGAGGTATCACAGAATGGGTGTATGGATCACATGCATCGCATCTATGATAATATAAAGTTAAGTATTATATAATATATTATATATATAATATAAGTTGCCTGATCAGTACATAATCCATACTGAACTTTGATCAGCAGTAGCCATAGTAACCTCTTATCACAAGGCTAATCCAATGGGATTTATAACCAACAGTCAAGCCATCCCCGATCCTCATCCGGACACACCTGCATATAATAATCCCACTTACCAGGGGATCATGTCGAAGTCGCTCTGGCTAGGCTGTAGGTGGTCCCTGAGCACCTCCCAGCCCACCTCCACACGCCGCCTCTTGTTGCCCGAGCCTGGAGGACTGTCCAGAGGGACGCCCCGGTAGTGAGCCTGGCTCAGCTCCAGCACACGGCTGTCCTGGCTAAAGAGCTGGAGGAACAACAGCAACAGGATGGGTTAAATACAGAGAACAAGTTTCCTTCCAAAGGACAATAAAGTACTCTTCTTCCTCTAAACGCCAATTCAGACTGAAGATCTGTGACATGACGAGACTATTCTAGAGAGGAGTTGCAGTTTCGGAGTTTTAGAACATTGTTGGTATTTAGAATATTGCAGCGCGTCTCGCCGCGGATCTTTGGTCTGTAGCCACCTTAACAGCACTCACAGTGCAGCGCCCTGTGCTATTTATTACCTGGTGGCATATATCAGCAGTGAGTTCGATGAGGTTTTCCTTGGCAGCAAAGTGGCGTGTGCCAGTGGCGTACTTCCCCCTGCTGCCAATCTGGCTGATCTCACTGACCAGGGAGTCATAGAGGCCAAACAGGAGGCTCTGCCAATGGGGCCAGTCCTCAGCCAGGGCTCCTAAACACAACATGCAAACACAAACACAAACACAAACAAACACAAAAACAAGGACTGAGACTCTCCACGAGTCCTGGTGGTTTTCACTTGAAAAAGTTAAACATGCACAGACCAATAGTTCTAGGTACTAAACCACAAAACACATCATCACCTTCTGAGGCTATCCGACAGTAGGCTAACCTAGCCATTGGCTACACTGCCCCCGACATTCGAAGTCCAAGCTGAGTTAACAACAGTAAGCTACTACACAGTAGTAACTGGATTGCTAGTTGACTTGCTAAAGCAAGTGGGTTTTCTTGTATATAAATACAGATGTATTTTCTGGTTACAAAACCTATGTTTTCAGATTTAACAGTCAACATCTCTCATCTCATTTTACACAATAATAAGTCATAAACCCTGAACTCCTGTGCCTTGGCCCCTTGGAGGGCTAAAATGAGCCCTATGTTGTACCTGTCTCCTGTGTCTTGGCCCCTTGGAGGGCTAAAATGAGCCCCATGTTGTACCTGTCTCCTGTGCCTTGGCCCCTTGGAGGGCTAAAATGAGCCCTATGTTGTACCTGTCTCCTGTGTCTTGGCCCCTTGGAGGGCTAAAATGAGCCCCATGTTGTACCTGTCTCCTGTGTCTTGGCCCCTTGGAGGGCTAAAATGAGCCCTATGTTGTACCTGTCTCCTGTGACTTGGCCCCTCTGGGATGGTGGATGTGCAGCTGTAGACTGAAGAGCTCCACCAGTTGGTCTTTGAGTAGCGGACTGGGCCGCATGTGGCCCCAGGCGTGCAGCAGACCCGGCAGCAGCTCCTCGCCCAGGCCGCACGCCCGCCGACGCCAGCTCACCACCGCCCCACGCAGGAAGACATTCAGCGCTGACACCAGGTTCTCCAGCACAGCGTGCTGCCGCTCAGACCTGTGGGAGGGAAGTCAGAGTCAGAGGGATCAAGACTCTGTGAAGTGGCGCGCTCGAACTCACTCACTCACTCACTTTCACTCACTCACTCACTCACTTCACTCTCACTCTCACTGGAGAGTCACACAGGCTGAAGCCTCAGAAGAGGGCTCAAATCTGTGAATGGCAATGAGACTCTCCCTCGCTCACTCTCTCTCTCACTTTCTCTCTCTCTCTCTCTCCCTCCCTCCTACCTGACGTTGCCCAGGGCTTTGGAGAAGAAGCAGAAGAGGGTGTGGTTGAAGCCGTCCGTCTGCAGGCTGCAGCCCTGCACCAGCGTGTGGATGATCCGGCTCACCAGCACTCGGTTAATGGAGCCGCCCGAGAAGAGACCACAGTACAGATCCAATAGGTCTGGAGTGGATCAACACACTTGGTTTAGGATGCATTGAGAATATTGAAAATACGGGTGAAAAAAAAAAGCTGCTCAAAATATACCATTAATAATATACCATTAAACCACTGATAAGACATCACTGTTAAAATACTCATGTACTACTATTAAGTATTAAATATTGCGTAAAAATTCTAATATACACAACATACTCAGTATACAATGACACCAACATCCAGTTATTAGAAATGCTATCTAAACTAATAGACTAGACTAAGTCAAATTGGCAGGAGATAGGCCAGAGGTCTGCCCTTCTACTTCAGAGTGCCAATCATGCATATCCACTGGTCATAATCAAATATATACAGATCTATTTCTACAAGCATGACTACATACAGTACAGAAGGAAAAGCTAGGAGGAGTACTAACTGTTCCACTGCTGGGAAGAGATCTCACACCAGTACTTGCGAACGGAGAGAATGTCTTTGAGCAGCAGGCTGCTGTAGTCCTCTCCATACGCTGCACAGGTGTAGGACCGCCGCAGCACGTCCACTACGTGAGACAGCAGCTCCGAGCACTTCAGCTTCGGACCTCCTGAAAATACACACACACACACACACACACACACACACACACACACACACACACACACACACACACACACACACACACACACACACACACACACACACACACACACACAGCACTGGTCTTTAGTTTCTAGGCAAGACCCCAAAACATCTCCAACAACCTTCATATGCACATGCTCAGTTAGGAGAGGAGTGATCTGACGAACCAGACTATGTCATAAAGTGAAGAATAGACCATGGCTCAATCAGCTTGTCTTTCAAACTACCTCTGCAGCTACCTACTCAACTCAGACAAGCATGATTCTTCTTAGTATTTGACCAGTTTTTAAAGTCCATCTCATTTTCCTATGCTGTGAGGAGATGAGTGACCATTCTTACTCTTGTTTGCGCAGCGGATGAAAAACTTGACCAGGCTGCTGATCTCCTGCATCTTGTGCTGGCGGTTGGCCTGGGTGGCTGCAGAGACATTGGCCTTGGCGGCCTGGAGAGTCTCTGTCTCCTTCTGCAGGTACTTCTGCAGGAACCTGCCAGGAACACACACAACAAGAACCGTACTCGTATAAGATGCATCGGAACGTTAACTCATTTCCCTGGAAAATGATGAAATCTAATTGATTCCACAGAAGGAAATTTCAGCATTACACTAGCAAGTAGTGATTTAGAATAATGTAATACAGAGTGATATAAAGTCATGGCAATAATATCTGTAAAATATAGGAAAAAATAACCACCTACATTGTCCAATAATATAAGAAATACGTGAAAGAAAACACAGGTCATATGTTTAGGTGATTATGCAAGACAATGGATGCATATGCAATACCTGAACACTGCATCCCAGGTGAGTTGCTTGGCATTCTTGACTGAGGAAATGCGGTCCAGTTCTTTGACCGTCTCAGCTGATCGCAACAGCCTCCTAAAGCGGTCCACCTCTTTCTGCACAGAAATAGGACACAATACCAAAGATACCAGAGTTAGTGTTTAGCCAAAAGGAAGCATCACAATGTTGATAAACAACAGCCAGAACTGTTGTTCTGAAGCGGCATGAAGTGGCTTCATAATCACCACTTGTGATAGCAGCATGTGTGAATAAACACAATTTTCTGCAGATAATATGTATAAGCTTTGCAATCTGCATAATATCTCTAGGAACATGTCAGGCTCATTACAGGTTCCTGTAATACTCATGACAAAACAAATACTGTGGCCCTTCTTAGAAACAGTCAGTAGAAGCCAGGCTAGTGAA
>JAODXP020000021.1:26162983-26180312 GCA_027497455.2 Sardinella longiceps | reverse complement strand
GTATGTGAGCCATATCCCCAAATTTGGCCTGTCAGTACCACTCAAGTGCAGTGTCATTGTGCAAACTGTGACAGTACTGCATTAAGTGTAGCTTTTTGTGTTTCATCAGCCTGTTTATTATTGTTCATTATAAGCATATGGAGTTTCATTACAGCTGAGTAGGGTAAGACAAAATAACTTGTATCCTCACATCTCCTCAGCTGATATTGTGATGTCAACAATCTGTAGGGAAGTTGCCCTCTGATGTTAGCAACCCACCCTCTGGCTCAAGGACTTAAAGGCCCCCCTGTTGTTGACATTGTGGGAAATCTGTAAACACAGTGGTTAGATAGACTACCTTTCTTTCCGTGACTTTGTCATTTTCTAGTCCTCTGCAGCATATCATAAGATCATGCAGTGCCAGGCTCATTCTGTCTCCAATGTTGAGTGTTCCGAGTCTTCTTCAGGAATGAACTTCATCAGACTGAATTCAACTGGTGAAAAAAATCAGATAACGTAGTCAACACCGTCTTTCTAATCAGAATGGCCATGTCACAGCCTTGCGTCTTCATATTCAATTTAATTTGATCTCATCCCTGATTACTCAGTAATAAAGATGCTTGATGAACTAGAAATGGAGTTGGTGAAGTAACGTTAGTGAAGAGTTGGCCCAATTATTCTACCATTTAGGATCCAATGTCTGTCAATATTATGATTAACTTAAGACATATGACAGGACAGAACTGGATTAAAAATAATTGATGCCACGCGAAGGCTAATCACGGAAAGTGATTCTGCTAACCTTAATGCTGCAATGCAACACAGACGAGCTGGCAAGGAAGTTAACTTAGCGAGAGTAACATTAGCTGTGGCTAAAATAACGTGTGTAATTTAAAGTTAAGCTAAGCTGGCGATAAGTTGACTCGCGGTTTATGTTTGCTTACACTTATCCAATGCAGCATTGGCAAAGTTGCTCTTCTGCACACAATTTGCATTTCCATTCCATGTCCACTCTGTGCACGTCAACATGGGCCATAACACAAACCCGCCTTCCCACTTTCCTCGTTGGTATGATCACAGCAAAGGCAACTGATTTTATGTCAATAGCGCCCCCATCGCTTGGAAGGGAGATGACCCAATTACTGCAACGAGCTTGTGCGTAAAATAGCCCACGGGTGTGATTAACGCTGCTCTGCATTCTGTGTGACTTGTTTATCTGCAATAATAAATACTTAATTGTATTTTCTACTAAAAAAAACGTTGGCATTGGATGGAATTGTTACTCCACTTTAAATAATTTAAGATCAGCCCACACAAGCCAACCAGCAATGTCCTTTTCAGAGCAAGATTGCCCAGCTTAAACCACGTTTTCCACTGAGATTCCAACACCACAACCAGGTAGAGGGCCAGGGCAATCATGAAACAGACAGCCCTTCATTCCCCAGCGGCTTTACGGATGAAAGTGAGCGTGCGGCTCCTGGAGACATGATTTCAGATGAATGGGCGCATTATACCGGGGCTGCAGCGCGCGTCCAGTCATTCCCTCAGCGAGCGGCAAGCCTACAGCATTCCTGAGAGGGAGCCCGGTGAAACTCATTCATTCATGACCGAAGGACGAAGAGGGGGTTGGGTCGTAGAAAGGATCAGAATTGGACCTGAGCACATGACAACAGATTCGTAACCGTAACCTCCTTCCGGATAATTGTATCCTGCAGTGTTACAACACTTTCAATACATTACAAAAGTTACAAGCACAAACTTCCCCTATGATCCCTACCATCAAAAGGCATGAGTGACTGAAGCAGTTCACGTAGTTCTATAGGCCTACATACAGTGGGTTATACCACTTATTCATAACCTAACAGGTGGACGAATGCTAGTCTCTCTTCAAGCTTCTCTTATCATCTTTGAAATGTTCAACTTTCTGCTATAACAGCAAACCCATGGGCCTTCCATAGGCCTGCTGAACCGCATGTTGGTCCAAAACAAAATCTGAGACTTTGTGAGGAAAGATGAACGAGTTAAAGTAGTAGAAAAGTAGACCGTGCTTGGTGCTCTTTTTTGACCTTAAAGCTTTCTAAAATTCTTAAAATGCATTTCTGCTGAAGACCTCTAGTAAGATAGATCACATGTTTGACAGTCAGTTCAGTAAGTATGTTAATTGCATACTTTTGAATTTATGACTGAAAGCTGTATTGGAGAAGGCAATTTGTCATTTAACAAGGGCAAACAAATTATCCATTAAAGGAGAAATATGATGTGAATCAATAAATAAGTTAGTCTTACTCTTCAAGTCCTCGAGTGCCCTCAGAAGGAAAAAGAATGAGATCATCTTGGACATTGTAGACAATAGTGAGTCAGGTCTAATCAAATGGACACTCACTTTCCGCTTCATATTTCTATGTGGAATTATAAGCAGACAGTTTGCTATATTCAGCCTATGTTGCATAATATTTTCTGTTTTTTTCCGGCTACTTGTACTTTTACTTTCATTTATTTTGACATAGTTAGTTCAAGTATAGAAACAAAGTATTAAGTGTTATTAAATGTTTTTTTTCCTACTAGAAACATTTTATCCATTAATTAATATCCACAATTATATATGTGATGTTGTTTGGAGTAAGTTGAGCACGTTTTGCCTAAAATTTCTTCCCACCCTAAAATGAGCATCAACATTTTAGGCGACATCCACATCAGGCACCTGGAAGACGTAAACACAAGCAGTCCGACACAGCATGACCATCGACAGATCCATGTTTTAATAGACAAAGAAAAGAGGCAGAAAAATAAGAGAAAGAGAAAAGAAGGTAGGAGAAAAAGCGCAGATCGTCTCTCTCATCACACATGGGAGGCTTGGTTTGGCACAATAACACCCCAAAAAAATTCCTGTTAAGAAGCATTTCAGTCACAGAGGCACTTACTTTCAAAATGAGGAATTGACAAAAAAAAAGAAAGAAAAAAAAAGAAAGGGGGGATAAGGAGAAGAAAAAAAAACACATTATCAACTGCTGTGCCAGCTGCAATGCGGGCAACAAGTTGTTCATGGGCGCCTGAGAGTGACTGAGGGGGGCTTGGGGGTTGGCGCCAACATGGAAGTATTTAGGCGCTAAGGTCGAACTCCCCATCAACCTCACAAGTAAAGGGGGGGGGGGGTGTAGAGGAGAGGTAAGGACTTAGGGGGGAGGGGGGGTCAATCCAGCCGTGTTTTAGCGTTCCCTTTTATTCAGACAAAACCCAAATAAAAGGCACATTAAACACTGCGCAGTGTGTCCACATAATTATTCTCCAAAAAAAAGTACATCATTAAAAACAAAACAAAACAAAACAAAAAATGAAGGAATGTTTCTTTTTTGTTTCTTTTTACCCTCCTGCTAATCAGAAAGCCTAGACTTCATATATGTACAAAAATGACCACTGTTAATGCTCTAATACAAAAACTTTTTTTTGTCCCATTTTCTTTTTTATAAAAGGTTATTTACTTTTCTTGCTCATCATGACTATCTGAACTACTAAGTCCTCTGAACTAAATAGCTTTTTATACAAAGATATACATTCAATGGCCTTCACATGGTGGGGGTCCAAGATTTGCCAATTCATTAAAAAAAAAGGATAAAATGGAGATCAGATTCTGACCTAATCTTAAAGCCCTGGTTATCAGGGAAGAAATGTTTTTTTTTTTCTTTCATGATAAAAAAAAAAAAATCTAAATCACTTAATGGTAAACTATTGGTGCATAATATTAACAAATGAATCTTTGTAAGGAAAACACAAACACCAAAATAAAACACAAATTGGGTTGTATATAATCCCAGCGTTCTTCAATTACTCTGGATATCATGAAAGACAAAAAAAGATAATTTATAACTTTTAAGAGAGTCGCCAATCAAGTCCAATTCATATTGCATTTCAAGATTGGATGTCATGGGCAGTCTTGCCCTGCATGGGGCAGGTGAAGGCTTCCTTTTGAAAGAGATTTCATAAACTCTTCATAGTGTGTGTGTGTGTGTGTGTGTGTGTGTGTGTGTGTGTGTGTGTAATACGTAAAACGATGGAGAAAGAGAAGGGGAATGGGGAGGGCTTCAGTCCAGGCACACAAGTAATCCCCTCCCAGGGCAAAGGGGCAAATAATAATAATAATAATAATAATAATAATAATAATAATAATAACCACAGGTTTTAACATGTCCCCCTTACCCATCAAAATGCCACCTCAATTTCTGTAGTGTTTGTTTTTCGTGTCTAACAAAACTTTTTTTTTTTTTCCATTGAATCTTACATTTGATCACTTCCAGTTTTCCAAAAAAGGAAAAAAAAAATCTTCCAGAGTTCCGTTTGCTACAGTCCCAAGAGTTTCCCTGCATGGCCGCGTGCGTTAACCATGCAACTGACCAATCGGGGCACCTTCACGGACAAGTGCTTCACAAGGTTCGTCTGAGTGGAAGAAGGTTGAGAGGTGTGGCTTCACACTGACGGAGTAAGCCAATCAGCACGGGTTGGGTAGTGGATGGGTCGTTGACAGCTGCTGCACATCCTCACTCGTTATTTGGGGGAGAGCATGATGATGGCGATGACGACAACGTCACAACAACCGTCATTCTGGTGCCCAGTTCAGTTAGCACAGTTGGCAGTTTCATTTTACAGTAATCCGGATTCTTTAGATGATATGAATGCACAACACAAATAATAATATTAATAATAATAATAAACAATAATAAAACCATTCAGCCTGAAGCCAAAGAAATGTAGTCTCTTTGTTATTACACTAATGTTTTTTTCTTTTTGATTTTGTCGTTAACTCCCTACATGGACGGCCATTCCTAACAGTTACTTGGATCCCTGACATGCTGTGAAGAACTACCACAACTTCTTTCAGGAAGAAAGAAAGAAAAAAAAAAACTATACTGGTGGTTTGTTATGTACAATGGGGTAAAACAAACTGAGGGGTGATAGATGCAAATGATGTGACCATGATCTCCTTCATTCAGTCCTAGCCTAACACTTAGGGCTATTCTCAGTCAGGTTCCTGAGCAAGAGTTTGATGCCAAAAGGGGCTCCTAACATTCTCTGAAATAATACAAAGGGAGTAATATGTTTTTTAGGGAGGCAATACGTTCCCAACAACACAACTATTGCATTGTCACAGGTTATTACAAGCAAAAGCTAATGGGACCCTTCCACGCTTACTGTCTGGATGGTTACTACATGGGCCTGCTGACTACAGTTCTGTGTTACCTTTGTTTCTTGGGTGTTTTGTTTTGCCATCGATCAACACTTTTAAGGTCTGGTTTGATCTTTGATAATACTGCCCTATCCTTCAGACATTTTCACCAGCGGGATATGTGCTTGATGCAAGACTTGGGTCGATTCCTGGACAATCACTTTAGTACACAATCCAATATCAGGACATCGGACATCCCAAAGTAAACCCCCTCAAAAAAAAAAGGAGAAAAAAGGAAAAAATACTACAGTACAAGTCACCCTATGTTCTGGAATGACTCCTTCCAGAAGTGTAAAGTTCTTGTTGTTTTGTAAAAAGCTACAAGCAAAGGCAAGCAGACTGGACTTGACTTTTTCACAGTCAAAGGCGAGAGATGTCCAAACCACTTTCACCCCGCTTCAAGAGTCCAAGCCCCCCCACCCGTTCCCAAACCCATCCCAACTACTACAAAGCATTCTCAAAAAAAAAAAAAAAAAGAACTTCCCACAAATGGAAGTCTTTTATGTCCCTTTTTTGTGTAGTTTACTCCATAAAATGCCGTAAAACTATTAAATACTGATTAGCAATCTACATAATAATACAAAAAGAAAATGAACCAAACAAAAATAAATCTAATCGTTTTGATGCAAGAACAGTTTCAGAAGGGGGATCACCGACAACCAATCTGCAGCTCTCTCACGGTTTGTTAGGGGAAAAAAAAAAAAAAAAGTTGCTGTAGTTTAAAACCGTTTCTCGTTTAGTGCTCTGTTGCCAAGCGAGGGCAGCTGTGTTTCTTCACTGATCTAGGTGCAGACTGGAGTCTAAGTGTCCTTCAGTGGCGAAGGTGATACTGGACAAGATAAACTGATCCGAGGATGGTGAGAAAGCAGCGCACACGCAAGAGAGAGAGAGAGGTGTCGGGTTAAGGGAAGAAAAAAAACAAACAAACAAACAAACAAACAAAAAATCCCAAACAGAACTGTCTTTTGTAGACAGCAATCCACAGCTATCGCTTGAGTTTTTGTTTCGTTTTTTTCTTTTGCGTCCTATTCTTGGTTTTCTTTCTTGTTTTATTTTTTTGCTCTGTCTCCTCTTTCGGTCTTGCCTGCCTGCATACCGACCATGGCTTCTGCAGCCGGCCTCGGACTCCTTCAAAAGGCTGATGGGGAATAGGGGTTCGTTGATAACCATATTAGGGAAAGAAGTGGGCTGTTGCAAAAGGAACATGATTGAAGGGGAGGAGGCAGAGCAGGAGTGGGTCATTCCCCACAGGGATTGGCCGGCTGCAATAGAGGAAGGCGTGGCCATGTCCCAGCCTGGCCTATCCTGAGCCTACCAGGGTGGAGAAGAGGGCAGGACTTGGGAGAGGAAAGGCATGCTATCCATGGGCCGCATGGCGATGTTGAGCGGCCCGGCGATGTTCATGGGCATGGGCGTGGTGATGGCTACCGGGTGGGCGATGTTCATGGGCGCCGTGGTGGGGATGTTGAGCGAGGCGATGTTGACCGGCGCCGTGATGGTGACCGGATGCTGCAGGCTCACAGGGTTGATGTTCACCGTGTTGGTGGTGATGTTCATCTGCGCCGCGATGGTCACCGCGTTGCCCGGAGGCGGGTTGCCGCGGTTCATCGCCGTGGTGATGGCCACTGAGGTGGAGACTGGAGTGGCCGAGGCTGAATTGCACACATCATTAGAGTCTGCAGAGAGACAGAGAGGGAAAGATATCAGTCATCAGCTGCATGCATGAAGAATTTTCTCTTGTTGATTTTCCCCTTTTACAAGACGCGTCAACTAGCCAATTCATGTTTTGATCTTTGGAAATACAGTTTTACAGTCGCATGGTCTGTCTCGCTCAATTTCAGGCTCATTAAATGACTTCATTCCCACGTCATGCCTCTCAGCTAAAAGACACAAAATTATTCCTACATTCTTTAGAAAATTTAATAAAGGAAAAACCTTGAGAAAAATGCTGATGTAAACATCTAATCTAGCCAGTGTATCAGATTAACAGTCCAAATGGAGTCATTTCAATTCAGATAATTCAACCAGTATGTGGGCATTCAACACCAAGCATTACTATATTTCTTTCCAAATATGATGGACGACTTGGCCAGACGAGTTAGCACAGTGACTCAATACAACCCCCATCAAGAGCAGCATATTAACTCAGATGAATCATCTCATCTTCTGGAAGGTTCTTTTGGAATGTGAGGGAAAGTGGAATTCATCTCCAGCAGAAGACGCAGAAGGTGGGGGTCTGCCAATCACAGTCCAGTGGAACCTTCCATACACTCAGGACTTTGTTGCAGTCAGGGCTTAATATGATGCAACACTTCTGAGGTTAACTGGCTGTACACCCTGTAATTTCCCCCCTGAGGGAAACAGATTTGGGTGCTGAGGTTTCATGGACCAAACATGACCTTTGAAAGAAAGATAGAAAGAGAAAACTGGAGGGGTGAGTATTATTCACATATAGGGGAAGAGGAAGATGGTGGGAGAGAGAGAGAGAGAGAATTAGTGATAAAGAAAGAACGGAAGAGGGAAAGAAGGAGAGAGCGAAAGTTGGCTATGGATCACACAAAATGCCCAAAATAAAAAAGCGAAGAGGGAGAAAAATAAAATACTTTACATCTCTTGTGTGGTACTCATAGATTAGGGCTGCATCATAGATTAATTGGATGTGCAAAGCCCTTTTAATTAATTCCAACTTTCCGACAGCTTTCCCACAGCCTTGAGCATTCCCTAAGGCCGTCCCTTTTCCCTCCCATTTCATGTCAGCCGAGATTTGCCTTCACGTCATGCCAGCATCCGCAGGAGACAGCAATGCAGCAGCACTAAACTCAGCACTAACATCACTCACAAACACACTCTGCGCAAACACAACTACCAACATTTACCACCTACACACACTACTAGACACTACACTGCACACACACCTACCTCCAGACCACTGACACTGCACTGCACACACACACTATCTCACACTCACACGCACACACACACGCACACTCACGCATACACGCACGCATATACACACACACACACACACACACACACACACACACACACACACACACACACACCTGTAGCACAACTAATGCCAAAACTACCAACTGACTCCATTGTCCAAACTGGCTACAGTTACTAGGCCCACTCTCTGTGAGTACTCCGCTCACGAAACCTAGGTTTGCATAGACATTTGATTATTACACAGGAAGGAGAACATATTAAAAATATCTGTACATTGTATATATAGATGCATGTAAGTAAGATAGACACATGAATACAAGCCATCCTTTTCCTTTTAAAGAAGGATGAAGGTCACAGAGACCATTAAGTTAGCTGAACTCAAAACCAGCGCTTTTTCTGTATCAAAGCTCAGCATGGCATAATACAGCACAATCATCACTTATACAACTAGTCTGAACAGGATGACCCTGCAATGGTGAGAAGCACCAGGAATAAAAAGATAGAAAAAAAAAAAAAACAGTCTGTACTGCTTTGATGTGAATACGGAACAGGGAGAGAAGAAGAGAGAAAAAAAAAATGACATAAGCATCGGAGGGAGTTCACAGCAAGGACAGCATCAGACGAGCACAGAGGAGAGGGCAGAGAGAGGAGAGGAGGGAGAGGAGAAGAGAAGAGAGGAGAGAATGGCGTGATGACGGGGGAAGAAAAAAAAAAACGGAACTTGAGGTTGTTCTTCGCTCCTGATCTTATGATTAGCCCATGGTTACGATTCTTAGCAGATGCTGTTGTCTTAGAATGAATGAATGAATGAATGAATGAATGAACGAATAATGAATAAAGATTAGTGTAGGTCCCAGACAGGCTTGTCAAAGTCAGAGAGGCGGTGCAGGAGAAAGGGGCAGCTAGAGTACCTTTGTTGCAGTTGTTGAAGTTGGTCTGCTGGCCGTGCGTCTTGAGGTGGCTGGTGATGTAGGCGGCGCTCAGCATCTTGCCGCAGATGTTGCAGGTGACCTTGCCCTCGTGCCGGATCATATGGGAGCGCAGGCGGTCTTTGGTGGCAAACGCAGACGTGCAGGCCTGCGCACACACACACACACACACACACACACACACACACACACACACACACACACACACACACACACACACACACACACACACACACACACACACACACACACACACACACAGTACATGGTTTAGGGATCGGACTATACTGTACCTCTCCAAGGGTAGCCAGCCCTGAACAGTGATTCAGAACAAAGCTGGTCTCTGAGTGCCTGAGTGCCTCTGTGTGTGTGTGTGTGTGTGTGTGTGTGTGTGTGCTAATTCTCTTAACAACATGTGCAGTATATGAGATCAATTTAGGACACCATGGTTCAGCAAACTTGTCACCAAACAAAAAAGGTTAACAAATAGTCCATGTTTAGTAATATGTGTTCAGTAAAAACAACAGCTTTAAATCTTGAAAGAACTATACAGCAATGAGACAGAAGTAAATAATGTGGTGAATCGCATACACCGAGTCTAATTACTCAGTATCTGTGTCAGAGGGGGAATCAATCAGTAGTTGAATGGTGTGTGTGTGTGTGTGTGTGTGTGTGAGCCTGTGTTGGTGGCAAGTCGGGAGGCCACTGTAGGTGGTGGGACAGGGGAGACTTACTGTTACTTGGCATTTGAATGGTCTTTCTGTGGAATGGACGTGCTTCACGTGACAGCTGAGATGATCCGGTCTGCACAGAGAACACAAAAAGGGACAGAACGATAGAGGGAGAGGGAGAGGAGGAGGAGGAGGAGGAGGAGGAGAGGGAGTGAGTACAAGAACAAGGAGAGAGACAGAGAGAGAGAGAGAGAGAGAGAGAGAAAGAAGGAAGTAAGATGAAAAGAGAGAGAGAGAGAGAGAGAGAGAAACGATAGAAAAGAGAAAGAAGAGAAAGGCTTAATAAATCTGGCCCCTGAGAGGAATCAGAGCAGCTCAGAATGAAACGTGACCTCATGTGACACAGATGAGTTTTAAAACAGAAGAGACAGACAAGAGGAGAGGAGAGGAGAGGAGAAGAGACAAGGGGAGAGAGAGAGAGAGAGAGAGAGACAGAGAAAGGGAGAGAGAGACTAGAGGGGGGAAAAATAATAATAATAATCTCCTTCTCTCCTCTCAATGCCTCCAGTGCCAGGAAAAGTGACATCACCGCCATAAAGCTGATATGGCCACTAATGCGGTGGGTCGGAACGGAGCACAGAGAGCGGACAGCAAAGACGTTTCGGATCAGACACGCTCACGCTCTCCCTCGTGCTCTCGCTCATTCGCAGTCGGCTGACTCAGCCAAGTTGGACTGAGCGGCCCGTCTCTGCCTTCGGCTCAGGAGATCAGACTGCGGAAGCACTGGCTATCAGCACTGATACGGTCATACCGCAAACATTAGCCATCAACTTAACTTTTAATAAGATGATTGTCTAAAGAGGCGACGTATTCACTTAGGATAGTGTTTAAGTTTTAAAAAAGTGCTTAGATCCATGCATTTTAGCCTGGGAGAATACCACCCTCTCTACTGGACTAGTCAATGTGTGTGTTTCTGTACAGTGTTCGAATAGCACCAAACAGGCATTTGGGAGATGATTATGTTGACAAAAGGACTTTTATTTTGATAGTGCCAGGACTGAGGACCAGCATCTTACTGTAATACCATAGAGGCCAGGCATCAACTGAAAACTCGTAAGGCTCAAGATCCTAACCCTAACCCCCTGAACCCTCAAAGACTTCATTACTCATCCAATCAAGAAGTCGAATTAAAGAGGATCTGGTGTTGCGTGCTGGTGCTAGACACACAGTACAAGGACAGACGATGGAGAACTGTTAAAGGAGTGTAAATCTGGTGTGAATCAGTCAACAGTCGGTTGTTACAGGTATCTGACTGCTGTCTTTAAAAATAAAAACGAGAAAATTTGATGCTACATAGACTGAATAACAAACTGACTACTAATGCTGACTGAATGGGGCATAATGAAATGAAACTAAAAGTAAGTTGTTATGCCCCATTCACTTAGTGCTAGTTGCCGTTTCACTGCTCAGTCTATGTTGCATTCAATTTTCTTATTCTTTTTCCTTCCTACAGAACTTGGTGAGTTTGAGCAACAGGGCTATGAATTGATTTACACCGATTTCTCCTTTAAAGGTAAACGTGTTCTGTCACTATGGCTGAATCTGCGTATTGACAAAGTCGGACAACCATAAAGTAGGCTTTCAGATAAACATGGGTATTCAGTTATTGCCCTACTACGACTACGTCACACAAGCGTGCAAGTAGTGTGCGCAAGTTCTGATTAGTGCTTGGAACCAAGTTGTCATTTAGGAGTGGAATATGGCAGAGATTTTATTTTGGTGGAAGTTTGGAGCGCCATCCTATTGGATGAGCGGACACTGGAAAATAGTTAAATAGTTGAAGAGTTGAATCAGTCTAGACCTTGTGTTTAACAGACGTTAAACCCCAAACTAGAGGCTACATAAATCTCTGCCATCAGTGTGTGTATGTGTGGGTGTGTATGTATGTGTGTGAACAGCTGAAAGTGAAGTGCTTAGAGGAACGGACTCCATATATGTAGTCTATTCATCATTTGCTCTAATCATCTGAAATGCTTTGAGGCCCTAAGCGGCCCTTGGCCATGGTTGCGTTAAATTGGACACAGGATCAGTCCACCACCCCCCACGTTGTGGCAGTCCTGTCCAGCTGCTGATTGCCCGACATCGAGATGATGTAGATGCTCTCCATGTCATCTTTGTTGGCATTGAGCTGTGCTGAATCACTGCTCTGGAATCCAGCCCAGGTCCTGTCCAAAATAGCTCAGCCTAACTACTGCCCAAGACACCTTGTTAGTGCAAAATGCACTGCATGTTTCGTGTGTGTTTGTTTGTGTGCGTGTGTGTGTGTGCGTGTGTGTGTGTGTGTGTGTGTGTGTGTTGGGGAGGGGGGGTTGTGAACGTCTACCTCTTCTGGCCTTGGAGCTCGAAAACAACCCCAAAAATAAACTTCCCCCTTTCCCCAATGGAAGGGTAGAACCCTGCAGAATGCAATGATGTCATAGAGGGTTTTGGTTGTCA
Organism: Sardinella longiceps; assembly: GCA_027497455.2. Lineage (NCBI taxonomy): Eukaryota > Metazoa > Chordata > Actinopteri > Clupeiformes > Clupeidae > Sardinella > Sardinella longiceps. The sequence goes on along the minus strand of JAODXP020000021.1, from coordinate 26,168,070 downwards.
TGGGACAAAAATAAAATCCACCAATGAGGGCCCTTCTGATGCAACTGAGAGAGGGAGGGAGAGAGCAAAAAGAGAGAGAGAGAGAGAGAGAGAGAGAGAGAGAGAGAGAGAGAGAGAGAGAGAGAGAGAGAGGCCTGCTGCGTCGCCTTTGATTGGTCCCCCCGAGGCGCTCTAAAATGGGAGCAGCGCTCAGTGTGACGCACTCTTTCAACCTCGCCACCGGGGGCGCCAGACTACCCAGGGCTCCCCTGGGCTTTGGCACAGCATCACTTACCAAAGCCACAAGCTGTCAGCCCCCGCTCAGGGCAGCAAAGGGGAAAAATGAGCGAGAGAGAGAGAAACATCTACAAGGAAAACCAACAGCTGTTAAGTCCTCCCAAAATAAATATTCTATTAAAGAAATGAGGGGGAAAAACATGGTGCTCTTGTGTGACTGAAACCAAAGATGTGCTATGATTATGTACAGTATTTAGCTCTCTTGTCAATTTGGATCTACTCAAATTACCTTTTTTTAAAACTGTAAACTCTAAATTTATTTCAAATATCACAAAAATAGCAGAGGGGGCCGTACAAACATTACAAGAGTTATGCATCACCCAGTTAGCTAGCCTGATGCCTCTTAAATACCGGTAAATAGGAAGGAAAAGTAAAGAGCCTTGTGTGTGTATGCTAAGCTCAGGACGTGTGTGTATGCTATCTGCTCCAGCACAGACAGCTCTAGGGGGGGAGCTATGCTAAGCTAGGCTAAGCTACGCTAAGGGGCTCAGTAGGTTGACTGGCTCCAGTCAGAGCATCAACAGCACCACTTCCGCAGCTTTTAAAGGCTCTTGGCTAAATGCTTTGGCAAAATATGCAGTGCCTCCTACTGTACATAAGCAATGGTGCTTTCAGCACTTGGGGGACCATGTCAGTTCAAATACTCATGCACAAGGCATACATACCTACATACATACATACAGACATACGTATAGTGCATAGGAGAGTATCATTAAGTGGACATGGCATACATTTGTTGTGTTGGCATAAAATCAAGAGGGAAGTGTGTAGATATATGTACAGAATGAGCCCCTTTGGGCTGGATGACGAGTCTCTCAGAGAGACAGAGAGAGAGGCAAATTCAGTGTCTGTAATCCCACTGAGTGTGTGTGTGTGTGTGTATGTATGAGAGTCATCCAGCTAGAGGCACTCACTCGCTCACACACACACCTACACCGCAGCAACACATCAGGACAAACCTAAAGGGTTTGTGCTTATGGGCTACAGTTTTCCCTTTCAAGTGCACAAATATACAAGAATGCACACACACACACACACACACACACTCAAACACACATACCCAAACACACACTCGCACACACACACACATAGGGTTACACCCACAAAAACACATGCACGCACAAGATGATCCCTCTCACACAGTAACAGACACACACACATGCACATACAAAAAGACAGAGGACATGGTACATACACAAACACACACAAATGTGATAAGTCATGCGATCCAAGCACTTGGACACACAATCAAGTGTGTGAGCACACACACACACACACACACACACACACACACACACACACACACACACGCACACACACACGCACACACACCAAAACACACGCACACACACAGGGGTGAATACATACAGACACACACAGGCGCACATATTCATTTAAGGCAAAGAGACACACACACACACACAGGTGCACACCCACACACACACACACACACACACACACATACATACACACACACAAGGCAAGGACACACACTTTCTTTCGCTCTCATTCCACCTCACCTGGAGAAGCCCTTTCCGCAGACGGAGCAGATGTAGGGCTTGTGCACGCCGCCGTCGTGCGAGCGCACGTGGTAGGTCATGCGGTCCTTGCTGTTAGGATAGGTCACAGGGGAGGGAAAGCACTGACTAAACAGGCGGGGGCTTCAGTGATGTCACTTCCTGTGGCTAATTGGCTAAATAGCACAATACAGTACACCTGGTCCTAACGACTCAAGGCTCACCATTAAGGGCCTGCTCTGTCCCCTGTGTGCTCCTAGATCTGTGAAACCCTGGCCTTTTGGGATTTGAGTTTGAGTTTTTGACCAGCATGTTTTGGAAATAACTGCACTGCAAAAAAAAAAAAAAGCACTGACGCTCGAGCTACCCTCGCGTCGGGGGAGAGAGAGACGGAGCGAGCCACTCCCAGGTGGTGGGAGCCACAGGTGTGTGACGTTTCACTGGGCTCCCGCCAGGCTGACACACACACACACAACAAACCACACACACACACACACACACACACACACTTCCATCTATGCATCCATCCATCCACAGTCAGGACCTACATTCAAGTCACCATTACTTTGAGCAGAAGAATTACTAGGCAACTAGGCCTTTTGTTATGTTTTGTCAACGCCAACAACTTCCAAACATTCCCATACAGAAAGCCACCAAGCTATATGTAATAGGTCCTCCTCCTTCATAAAAACTTCCACACACACACACAGACACACACACTCAAACACATTCTTTGGATTGGCTCATTTACGGTCGCCAATCTTGACAGTAACATTCTTATCTTTGCGTCTCCAGTTACACCACAGGTATACAGATGTTACAGATATCACAGATGCATCACACACACACACATACACTCACACACAGAAACAAAGACACACACACACACACACACACACACACACACACACACTATTACACATCAGACGTACTCACCTGGAGAAACCCTTTCCGCAGACGGAGCAGATGTAGGGCTTGTGCACGCCGCCGTCGTGCGAGCGCACGTGGTAGGTCATGCGGTCCTTGCGCTTGAAGCGCTGCTGGCAGATGGGGCACTCGAAGGGCTTCTCGTCCGAGTGCGACAGCTTGTGGCGGTTGAGGTGGTAGACGTCGCGGAAGGCCTTGCCGCACATCTCGCAGCCGTGGTTCTTCTTGACCGGCTTGGGCGGCTTCTTGGGCTGCTGCGGCTGCTGCTGCTGTTGTTGCTGTTGTTGCTGTGGGTGGTGCTGATGTGGGTGCTGCTGCTGGTGTGGATGGTGCTGCTGCTGCTGCTGGTGATGAGGGTGCTGATGCTGCTGCTGCTGCTGGTGGTGATGGTGGTGCGCCATGACGCTGGTTGCCGTGGAGGCCGAGGTGGTCGCCGTGGTGAGCATCCCGGCGATGGTGGAGATGTAGGGACCGCCGGCGGCACTCCCGTCGCGCGACACGGCCGACACCAGCGGCACCATGGTGGGCGGCGCCGAGGCGGAGGCGGCCGGGTTCTTCTTGGGCCGCGACACCATCTTGATGCCTGTGTGGCAGGACTCGTGCCGCCGCAGGTGGTAGCTGTCGCGGAAGGCCTTGTTGCAGTAGCTGCACACGAACGGCGTCTTGGACTTGGGCTCCTTCTTCACCACCACCGGATGATGGATCCCCCCTCCTCCTCCTCCGCCGCCACCACCCCCACCCCCTCCCCCCGCCCCGCTGGCCACGTTGTCCTTCAGCAGGTCGGCGGCGCTGACCGGGGGCTTCTGGTCCAGAGGGATGGGCATCACAGGCTTCTGGTCCACGGGCTCCGACGCAGAGTTGAGCAGCGGCAGCAGGCTGTTCTGGGACACCTGGTGGTGGTGGTGTAGCGCCTCATTGGCCTGCTGGAGATACAAGGGATGGAGGGATAGAGAGAGAGAGAGAGAGAGAGAAGAGAGGGAAGGCAGGGAAGGAGGAGAAAGAGGTAGATAGGAAGAGATTGAAGTAAGAGAAGAGAGTGATTTGGAGTGGGAAAAACAAAAGGATGAAGAGGGAGGGAGGGAGGGGGGGAAGAGAGAGAGAGAGAAGAGTGAGTGAGTGAGTGAGAGAGAGACAGAGAGAGGGTGAGAGACAGAGGGAGAAAGAGAGAAAGAGTGACAGAGAAAGTGAGAGAGAAAAGAATAAAGGTGAGAGAGGTATTGAGACAGGAGTGAGTGAGGAAGGAATGGTGGAAGACGGAGGGAAGAAAAGAGAAAGAGAATAAAGAAGGAAAAAGAAGGGAATCACATGCATGAATGTGAAGACAGGACAGAGGGGGAAGGAGAGCCATAATGTCATTACACAAGTCAAACAAACACACACACAAACACACACACATTTCATAGAGGCACAAGTCAGTGAAAGTAGGTTACATGACAACAAATCTCTTTCACTTCCTGAGGATACCTGATCGAATGACACCGACTCCCAATATCTACCTCCATCATCCTATCGATTTGCCCCATAGATAAACACATTTATAAAAAGGTATCTGTTACCCAAAAGCGACAAAGTTGCTTGCTTAGGCCTACTTGGTTAATGAATGACTATGCTTTTAGGAAACACATGCCTGGTAATATGACTAGACAACATGAATAAGGGGTTACTTAGTTACTGTAGTCCCGTGTTTCACAATCTAAACATCATGACACTCAAGCCCATTGTAAAGGGAGCTGAGAGAGCATCACGACTCCATAGCCTCGAGAGTTACTCATGCAGGTGGGGTCAGATATGAGGGAATTAGTGCCCTAAGTTGGAGTGCTCAGGAAGTATGAGGTCATGGAGTTTATCAGAACAGAGGAATAAGGACGACTGAGGAACACAGACAGGCAGCCACACACACACACACACACACACACCCTCTTTCCCTCACACTCACCTGAGATGGACAGAAAAGGATGAAGAGACAGGCAGCATGGTAGAAAAGGAGAGAGAGAGAGAGAGAGAGAGAGAGAGAGTTCAAGTGAGCGGCCGGAGTAAATCACATACTGTAGCCTAGTTTAAAGCCCACTACAGCATCAGTAAGACTTCATAAAACTGACCACTACACTGACTATCGATGGCTTTTACCAAATGACCAACATAAATGAGCGGGCAGAGGTTTGGCCATGCTAGCAGAGCTCCACACAGATGCCACACTATCGGAAGTCCTACCACCAACCCATAGGATGCTGAACCAGTCAAGTCTCCCTTATGGAACTCCTTCTCCATATGTCTATGCAGAACCACACACACACACACACACACACACACACACACACACACACACACACGATAGTCACCTACAGCTGGACTAAGCAATTTCCTTAA
>JAODXP020000021.1:26100483-26160483 GCA_027497455.2 Sardinella longiceps | reverse complement strand
TTCTCTCCCCCTCCATGCTCTTTTGTGTGGGACATGAATCCAAGCAGTGGGGCTTTTAATGCCCCCCAAGGGGTCTTTGGGAATGAATTCTCTGGGATTTGCCCAACAGTGCTGCCTGGGCCCAGCTGTGCAAATGCTGCTGCTGCTGCAGCCCAGAGTTTGAACCGGGCTGCACCATGTTAGCGGGCCCTCGGTGGTGTCAGTCCGGTCCGCCGGTCTGACTGTAACGTGCAGCTTGGCTCGGGGATGGGTTTTGTAGCAGTTTGTGGCTTGGCTGGAGCGTGTGTCAGTGTTCCGCACTGTTATCAGAGCTCTGATTATGTTTGGCTAAAGCGGGATGATTAGCATGAGCAACTGCAGTGATGTTTAGACAAGCCACTTCATTGGTTGCTTTTTACTATATCAGGATGGAGGAGTAGCTGCTGGTTTGCTTCAATCAAGATAGCCAGTCAGGATGCCTGGTTGATTGTGTAGTTTAAAATCAGCACTTTAAAGACAAGTTTTAGAAGAATATTGATCTAGAAGGAGTGGCCTTCTCAATTAGGCTAAGCATGCATTCACAACATGTTACTTTATGCCTGTAAACCCCAGGCCTATTGAATAAACATTTGTATTCAGAATACAAAGGTGAACTTCTTAAACTTCCTTCAAAAATGGTTAACTTATGAACTCACAGTTGATAGATATGAACGGCTGAGATTGCCAGGAAAACTGTTCCCTCAATGTTCAGGAACACTGCGTTTCCACATAATGCTACAACAACAGTTATTTTTAGTGCTTGAGTTTGGACAGACAGACAGAAAGAAAGACAGACAGAAAGAAGGATAGAATGAGAGGGCAACTATGCAGTCGGCCAGACAAATGAAGTGCCTGTATGAGGACGAAAATATGAATGAATTCATGAGACTGTTGGAGATCTTTTGGTCTCCGCAAGCAAGGCTGAGTAATTTACCCATGAGATTATGAACTGAGTGTGTACGTGTGTGTGTGTGTGTGTGTGTGTGTGTGTGTGTGTGTGTGTGTGTGTGTGTGTGTGTGTGTGCGCAACTGTGTGTGTTTGTCTAAATTTATGAGATTATATGGGCTGTGTGTGTGTGTGTGTGCGTGTATTTGTAAGTTTATGTAGGCTATGCATGCAAACGCCTCTCAGAGAAGCACAGATTAATATAACTAGAACCGCAGGCAGCAGCCTAGGAACAAAAAAAGCAAGAAACGTTCTGAAACAGAAGCTAGTGCGTGTGTGGGCCTAGCATACATCTAGGGTGGAGAGAAAAGACAAAAAGAGGAAAGAAAATTGGGACAAAACAACAGCCATGGGGTGCAGACATACCCAGGGCAGATGTGGTGACTGAGAACGACTACCTGTGCTTGATGCTGAGAGCTGTGAGAAACAAAAAACAAAAACAAAAAACAGCAGGAGTAAGCAAACAAGAAATACAAAGACACTGATATCTGGGACAGACAGACAGAGATGGAACATACAAATTTGCAAGCTTGAGTGTATTCAACAATTCAACAGAGAAAAACAGAAAACAAATTTTCAGTAACAGAGTAAACAGAAGGTGAAGAGAAAGGATGGACAAATAGCCGTGATGTTCAGAAAGACAGAGAGAGACAGACAGACAGACAGACAGATAGACGGGCCTAGATTGAGGTTTACATGAGAGGTTGTGCATGCACTCCAGTATCCCAAATATGAAGCTTTAGCCCAATTTTAATCACATTTGGGAATGCAGAAAAATGTGGGTATTAGTATCCCTGTTTATGATAAATACTAATATTCCGGTTACCGATTATAGTATTCTTTACAGTGTTCTCACTCCGGATTGTAAACAGCACAACTTAATTGTTTTGGCTCTTATCAGCATTCCATCTCGCATGTTGCACTCTACAATCTTTCTCCCCAACTGTCAGAAATCGAAAGCTGTTTATATGCTACAGTATCCTGCTTTCAGAGAACTCCACTTAGCATATCCCTATTTCTTAGAAACCAGGGTAAGGGCTTATGCAGGAATTCACTGAATTCATAAAAAGTAACATGCGCAAACAAAAAGCAGGGATAGGCTACTTAATATCCAGATCATATTAGGGACACTTACTGTAAGTGCATGTAAACATAACCTAGTTATTGAGAGAAGAGTCAAATAATGCAACCAAACATAAATATGTTAAATAAAAAGAGGAGTAGATTGAAAGACTACTAAAAGTAGATGGACCAAACTGAAGGAAACTCAAAGAGAGAATCATGTTTGGATGTGTGAGGTTGCGTCAGAAAAACAAGAGGACAGTCAAGGAAACGTAATTCTAGGAAAGAGGACAACAGGAAACAAGAGGACAAGTGGAGAGACAAAATAATACACAGAGCCTTAAATACATGGTGCAGCAGATAGATAGATGCAGACAGACAGACAGACATGGAGTGCTGGAGACAGAGGCTGGAGCCGGAGCCGCGGTGGCCCGCTGTGCCTTCACGCCCGTCTGGCGATTTTGATCCAAATCTCCAGTGAAGGCTGGAGGTCACGCCGTGAGAGAGCACTGGGACGTGGCGCGCACACAATAACCTCCCCAAATCACCTCCAAAAACAAACACACACACAGACGGAGAAACAGGGGCCGAAACCGCAATCTCAGTCACAGCACAGGCCGCAGAAACTAGAAACGTGACCGAAATGACAAAGCGAAACCTGATGATTGGATGCAGCATTCTCAATCAGAAACTGCACACCCAGCTGAGATGCTGATAAAAGCAAAATGACAGTTGTTTAAGAGGGGAGAAAACAAAAGACTGTTTTTAGTACCGACATAAGAGAATTATACAGGGAAGGGAAAACAGTGCTTACCGAGACTACCAAAAACACCATCAATACTTTTCCAATGAACTATTCCAATTAACTGTTATGATGGATTAATTGTGAATTTGTGAACTTTTGTGAATTGTGGCTAGCCGACTTCATCCCACTTTAAAGAGCAATAAAAGCGAAGGTCTATCTACACTTGACTGCTCCCCCATTTGTAATCTATATCAATTCAGCTGCCCTCCATTTCTCACCAATCTGTTAAAATGTGTAAAGAGAGAAAGAGAATGTGTGCACATGTGTATGAATGAGAAAAGAGACGGTACGGTATGTGTGTGTGCAAGCACATGTGTATGTGAGAAATAGAAACTGTGTGCCTGTGTGTGTGTGTAAGAGAGAGTACTGTACAGTATGTGGGTGTGTGAATGAGTGAGAAAAAGTGTGTGTGTGTGTGTGTGTGTGTGTGTGTGTGTGTGTGTGTGTGTGTGTGTGTGTGTGTGTGCGTGACCATGCAGGGGTTAACGGGCGAAGAAGACACCAGTGTGATTTCAGAGAGTGAGCCGGCAGCGATGAGCCACCAGTAGAAACAGCATGTCCCCCCTGCCTGCCTGCCTGCCTCAAAGGCTCCTCTGCACTAACAAATAGGATACATTGCAAAAAGGAACAGAAAAGGAAAACACTGAGAGAGATATTTTGGCTGGATACAGAAAATGTTTTTGTGATGTTCTGTCATCTTGAACTCAAGGCAAAGACTATTTGTTAGCCAACTTGTTCCCTCTCAAGACTGTCTGTCTGAAGGAAAAATAATTGGTAACACACACTCACACACACACACACACACACGTATGTGGCGAGTAAGGAGTTTGGGAGGGAAACCTTGTCCCAGTGGTTTGCTATTACTCCCTGTGCCTCTCACACAGTCTAATGGGAGATGAGGGGCTGCATCTCCTACAACAAAGCTGAAGCTGGAGTCACTCAAGTGTAAGGCCTCTGGCTTCTCACGAGGCCCCTACCCTACCCTACCGCATGGCTGCATTCACATTAGGGTAGCACATTTAGCCTGCCACACAAGTCTCCTCTGGGCCCCTAACCTAGCCTAGTTAGCCTAGCCTACTTCACATCCTCAGGATTCATATAGGCTACATACCAGCTTGTTCTCAGTGAAGCTAGTGAAAACCACCGGTGTCCCCTGTAGAAAATTGGCTGGGATTATATAGGCTATACCCTACAGACATAGGAATTTATATGGTTTGTGTGTGTGTGTGTGTGTGTGTGTGTGTGTGTGTGTGAGTGTGTGTGTGTGTGTGTGTGTGTGTGTCAGTTAGGCTCCTCGTTTGAGCCACACTCACTCAGGAGACGCCTATTGAGAGCGACATGGCCTGATAATCTCACTTTGTCTCAATAGGGCCCGTTCGGGACGCCAGGAGAACAATGCCAGGGGTGACGCTCCCAATTACAACCCCAGCAGCTACTCCAGGCTGCCCAGTCAAGCTGTGGGCACAGCAAAAGCACACCGCCTACCGCCCATACCACATCGCTTTCTCACACCTCGCCTCGGACGGGGCTACGCTGACCACCAACGCGGCTGCTGCAGCACAACTCAAAGCACAACTGCAACTACTATGTAATAACAAAACCAACAGTAATTACAACAGGGCAAACAAAAGCACTGATGCACACATAAGACTTTATTCATGTGTTTCTAACTGAGTAATAACAGCAATGACTCATGTTGTTGATGCATTATTTCGAATAAGTTAGCCTAGTAGTTGCAAAAATAAAATTGTGTGTTTGTTTTTAATGTGTTTACTTAATGAGCTTGCCTGCATGCTGACCCTTTTAAATTGACATACCATCAGGAGGCCTTCAGACGACAAAAAAACTTAAAAACCACAAACCACAACTGGAAAAGAAGCACATGTTTCCAAACCAAAGACTGGACAATTTTGATGGGGGCCTATGCATTACACAATAATATGCGGATATTGGGTGAAAATAACACTAGTGGGACATATAACATCATTCGAGAGATACTAACAACGTTGTGAATATCTGACTGGAGGTGAACGAGATGTGGACATTGAGGCCCGTGTCAAAATTCTATTTCATTGGCGGACACAAACTTGCATACAGTTTGCATTGCAAACCATGCGAAAGCCATGACGCACACATGTGAAGAATGTTTTTTTTAGATGTTCATTCACTTAAGAGGAATATTATAGCAGATGCTTATCAATGGTTCTGCATTACAGTTCCCGAGACACACTGAAGAAAACTCCAGGCCAACTGTACATAAGTTGCCACTTCAAAGGGGAGGTTAGTGGCGGAGTCTGAATGAGAAAATGGCGCAAATGCGCACAATAAGTGGACATGCACGAAATGAAACCTGCGAAGACCATTTCCACACCACTACTAGCTAAGGATCAATAACCAAACCCCGTTATAAATGGCTACATTCCAGCAAGACACCCCTCCCTCCCAAACACCGTTACACGTCGCTCATGTTACAAAAAACCATATAGCTACCCTTAGTAGCATAATAACCATATCTCCACGTCCACATAATGCCCGATTGCGGTCGGAGACATAGAAACTAAACTTTAAAATCACAGCATTGTAATGGTCAGGTTTGCGGCACCAAGTTAGGAAACTAGGGGAGCCTAGTAATTCTTGAGTTCAAATAAAGTCGCTAGCAAGCTCGAAGAACGCATTGGTGTGTGTGACGAACTGCCAAGTGAAATCCATTCCTTTCGATGATAACCAACTAGCTAGACAGCCATCACTCCAAAACGTAAAACTAGCGGGCTAACGTTGCGCTAATGCTTAAATAAGCTAATGATGCTATCTAGCTGGCTATCACGGGACAACCTAAGTGTAGGTTGTGCATATTTTTTCAATGAAAATAAAGTGCTGTCTTTTATAAACCACATTGTCAATAAGAAATATAATCCAGGAGAGAAGGTTTTCTTTCTGATGGTAAATGACGTTATGCCAAGAAACTTGCCGTTACACTAACTGCACTGCCAAGAACAGGACTGTTTGCTGCAACAAGCTAATATATTGATATGGGGATTACACTTTCCTAAATTGCGGACCGCTACCCAGACAGTTCTGTCTGTCGCGCAACAAATCTCGAGGGGAGGGTGCTGATCATAAAAAGTATTCTGCTTGAAGTAAAGATTTTAATGCATATACAAGGGAATCCATCTCTAGCCAGCGGACTCGCATTGAAGCGAGGGAACCATGAAAAAAGTTCACAATCAGGGGTCGCCGTTAGCCATCCTGGATTGACTGTGCATCCTTTTCTTTTCAGTATTTAGTCCATGTAAAATATTGGGATTACAGTGCACATGCAATTTAGTTTATATAAGCTATAATAAAGGTTAATAGCAAAGAGGGAAAAAAGAAATAAAATCTTGGCAACTGCGTCTCATGCTATCAATACGTCTCGATGATGACGATGGTTGTTTACGCAGTTTTATGATGGAGCAGAAGAGAATTGCTGTACATAGGACAGGCATTATGACAATTAATGGTTCAGCACCTAAATTTACTTGGTTATAATTAGTAGGCCATTAATTAGGACGATCAGACGCAACTTTAGGAGGGTAATAATAAATGAAAAAAGGCTCGGACACTGTTTTCCCCAAAGCGTCATTCCGTGCTATATCCCTCACAGCTGGAAGTCTGGGATTGATGGAGCTCCAACTAGCGAGCTACCTAGCAGCGCGAGCTAAAATAGCTAGCAAGCTAACGAGCTACCATTGTTTTGCTTGGATAGCTTCAGTTGAAATAAACGTATTAAAATGCTGGAGGACCATTTTGCACCCCGCTATTATATAAAAACAGTAAGGATAAATGTATCTTTATATCTGTTGACTCACTTACCTGAAATAAAAACGAACTCCAGCTCGGTTCCATTGCAACACTTAAAAATCTGCAGGAAACCTACAAGAAATCTACAACAAAGCAGCTAAACATGGCAGCTGCTACAACTTCCTGTAACCCTTAGGGCCATACCATTTGATTTGAGATTTGGTGAAATACAGTTGTCCTATTTTCCCCACCTATTGCATATCATTAGGAGTTATTTATACACTGCAATTCAAAAATGATTATCAACGCTATTCTTTTCGTCAAAAGTAAGCACCACGTTGATAATCGTAAATACATCTGCCAAATGCCCAAGAACATCCATTTTGAGATGAAATAACCCCCATTAATATATATTTCACAAACCCTTCAGAGGCACATCAGAAAAATGCCATGAAGTTAATGATTTCGAAAATAATTAATAACCAGAGGTAAAATGCAGTATTTTACTGTCAAAGCTTTGCTTTAATTGATTGGCTCAAATGTAGTCAGTCAACCGATAATTATCAGCCATTATGTATTTTCCCTATTCCATTTTTCTAACAAATTTTGCCTAATTTTCCAACAAATATAAGTCGAACAGTAAGCCTACAAATGACCAATAACCAATAATTATCAAACCTTGTCTGTCAAGCAAAAGCTTGAAAATTGTATGGCTATAAGGCAATATTTAAAATGCATCAGCATACATCTTTTTAATCAGAATCAGTAGAATGTGCGTGTATGTAAGGTCAAAGACTGTATGTGTAAGGCGCGCTTCACTTCAAAAAGCTTCTAAACTGAATTTCTTTGTTCATAGCACAGTCATAACTCATAGGTAATAACCACATGCCGCATAACCTTTCGGTTTTGCTGGAGTTTGAACTTTCACACAGTGATGTATTCGTGAAGAGCGTTTCATATATTTTGAATGTGAGGTAATGTAGCAAACTCAACAGCAGGGGGCAAAATTGTCTGGCTGATCTCAGAGCCATAGGGTGATCCAATTCAATACTGTAAACATGAGCAGGACATAACAGTCATATTTGCCTTTTCAGTCTGCACTAAGCCAACTGACCTTTACTGATTTGTTATAGCTACACAAGCCAGAGGCCTGCAAACCTTAAACACACAGCATGCATTGGTATTGGAAGTAGGAACTACTATTTTATGTGGCTTGGAAGACAAAAACAAACAAACAAACATAAGTTAAAAGCTCTCTTGTGGTTATATTAGAAAAAATCTACATGAATTTCATTGTATTCATATTTTAAGTCCAAAAAAAAAAGATTTTGGTCTGTTGTAGTAATGTCTATAAAGCGCTATAATGAGATAAACCATTGATAAGAAAGTAGATGAGGAAGGGTTTTTGTTTTGTACATTGACAAAACCTCAGCCTAGGTGCCACGATAACCACATGGGTCTCAAATAAATAAGGTGCCACGATAACCACTTGGGTCTCAAATAAATTATATTTAATATGCTTTGTTGATGTCATTATCTTGTTATCGCAGAGTTATATATCGCTGCAGTTTTTCTCTAGACCCACTGGACACGGGCCTGTGGAGAGAGAGTGGCAGTGGGCAGTGCACTGGCGTAAAGGACGTAATAGGAAGTCACAGAAGGCAGATGGATCTCACCAAGCCATGTCTGAATCACTGGTGGCTGGCTGCTTGTCATTCAGAGACCAGCCTCGAGTTGCTCACATCCTGACAATCTTTTCTTCCCAGTCACCCTAAGACTGACTGGCCCTACATGGACTACCCCATTACCAGCACACACACACACACACACACACACACACACACACACACACACAAGCTCTATGTCAGCTTTGTATGTTTTGTCTGCATCTGTGTTGTGGCAGACTGCCCCCACATAATCAGGAGGAGAAGGGGCAGGCTGAGAGTGTAGTGTGGCTGAGAGCACTCTGTTTGGATGCTAGTTCAATACCAGGCCTCAACACTCTGCCCACGGCTTTCCTGAGTAAACCACAGCTTGCCCAGCCGTGTTTGGACCAACAGACTTCACACCAATGTAGTGGGATTTGCTTTGGGCCTGTATGAATGTTTTTTGTGTTATTGTTTATTTTTGCCTCAACATCACACTGAGGAGAAAGCTAATTACTGGAGACGGGTGAAACAAGACAGGCAGAGCTCAGAATGAGCACAGCCACAACGAGTGCATGGTATGAATATTTCACTCAACGAGATTTAAAGATGCCATAATTGAGGTAAAGAAAACAAACAAAGTTTCTGTATTTTTTAAGAAAATTATTCTTTTTCACTCATAATGTCATTCTCCATTTTTCCAGCAGGTTCTTTTGAGCTCATTGAGGTTCAGAAAACGGTTGCGCCCATTGTGCCTCTCAATCTTTGTTACATTGTATATTGACAGCCTTTGTGCGGATACAGTACAATGAGGGTTTGGGATAGAGGTACTGAATATGTGTGGTCAGCCTATTCTTCCCAGCAAGCCTCAATGGAGCTCTTTCCAACCAACAAACACCAAACACTTCAAATGTAGCCATGCAGGTGGCCTGTGTGGGCTCTGCCGGGTCTTTACTGGGTTTGGATCAAAAAGAGGCTCTTTCCCCAAAGGTGAGTGTCTTTCCTTCATTTTCTTTCATTGGATGAGAAACATCTCATACACTTGTGATAATAAGTCACAATCACAAGATTTATGATGTGTAGGCTGCCATGTCCTTGGAGAATAAGATGCTGTCCATTTAATCTGGACAAAAAGGATGGTGAAGTATTTTCACTTTTAGCCCTACCAGACATGAAATAAAAGTCACTTTATATTGGTTTCATGTAATCTGCATTTAGAGGAAATTTGGATAGGTATAATTCATTGGCTTTTTTTTTTTTTTTTTTTTTTTTTTTACTTTAGTCTGGTGAGGAATGTCCTTATTAAATACAATGTAAGATGGTTTCATGGTTCTATTTCGTTCCCCACTATGATAACATATGGAAAGTTAAAACGGAAAACTTGTTGGAACAGCTATAGCACTATTAATCGAACTCTACTGAAATGGTCTACACCAAGGGCTTTCTAATTTGCCCCTATATTAAGCTGTTTTGAAGTATTGATCAGATACATTTGTGAGCATTTTTTTGTCATTCAAAACACCAAACACTACATCTGTTTCTGTTGATCCTGATCTGATTTTGTGTTATTATTATTTTTATTATTATTATTAATAATAACAACACAGTAATAATACTGTGCATCCCCCCTTTGCCCATAACAGAAGTGCTGTGTTATGCAGGTGTTTGGTAGACAATAGTAGTGACCCTGGTCTATGCTTGTGGCTCCTAAGGTTGAGCGATGGGAGACTGGTCTATCCTGGGCCGCTTCCTCACGGAGGTGCAGAACCACTCCACCGTCATCGGCAAGATCTGGCTCACCATGCTGCTGATCTTCCGCATCCTGCTGGTGACGCTGGTGGGCGACGCCGTCTACAGCGACGAGCAGTCGAAGTTCACCTGCAACACGCTGCAGCCTGGCTGCAACAACGTCTGCTACGACACCTTTGCGCCAGTCTCGCACCTGCGCTTCTGGGTCTTCCAGATCGTCCTGGTCTCCACACCGTCCATCTTCTACATCGTCTACGTGCTGCACAAGATCGCCAAGGACGAGAAGCTGGAGCTGGAGAATGTGCAGGTGCAGAGCAAACATCCCGTCCAGGATTATCGGACGGGGAAGGAGAATGCCGAGCGGGGTCAGGGGGGTCAACCCTACGACGACGACTGGGGTCCCCCTCCTGGCGACGAGTACGTGGAACAGAGCCTGCTAGATGAGGACTACGGGGAGGTTTGGAAAGACCCCACGGAACTCTCCAGCCAGGTGCTACTCATCTACATCGTCCACGTGGTGCTGCGCTCAGTCATGGAGATCACCTTTCTGGTGGGCCAGTACTATCTGTTCGGTTTCGAGGTCCCGCACCTGTTTCGCTGCGAGACCTACCCATGCCCTACGCGCACCGACTGCTTTGTGTCACGTGCCACGGAGAAGACCATCTTCCTCAACTTCATGTTCAGCATCAGCCTGGGCTGCTTCATCCTCAACATCGTGGAGCTGCACTACCTGGGCTGGGTCTACATCTTCCGCGTCCTCTGCTCCGCCTGCTCCATGTGCTGCCGTCCTGAGCAGGATCCCGTATCGGAGCGGATCGGCCTCTACGCCAACCACAATCCCCTCCTGCTGCAGCTCAAGCATTCGCTGCGGGGACGCCTCATCCTGCAAACTCCTACACCCAGCGCCCAAGAGAAGGCCGGCAGCGGTGGTGTGGGTGGAGGAGGAGGGTTGAGTGGGGGAGGGGGAGGTCTGCTGGCCCATGCGCCGGCCATCTCCTTCGAGACGGACTCTACGGTGGAGTGCACGTCCAAGCGCAGCCCGGAGGAGAGGGAACGTATGAGGGTCAAGCTGGCCAATATGGCCAAGCTGGGCCGGACCAAGAAGTCCTGGCTTTGAGCCAAGACAGGCCTCATGAGAAACACTCACTGCCCTCTCTGATCTCTGAACAGGAAGCGTTTTTTAGGCTTTATCAGTTTGTTTCACTGAATGTTGGAGCAGTGGTTAATATCAGTAGAAAGTCGAAAGCCACAGTAACATCACTGACAAGATAGACATGTTTGCTGAGTCTCTGTCCACTTTAACATGAAAGTGATGGGTCGGCGTCATTCAAACATAGACCTGCTACTCCAGCCTGCTGACTGCACTCGATCATGAGTGGAACGAAAGAATTTGGAACAACATAGACTGAACACAAACACAAAAGCAGATTACATTGAGTCAATGGCACCTCAAACTTTTGGTTTCAAATTTTGTATTACCAATTGACTCAATGTAAAGTGGCTGTTCGCATTTGCGCTCAACCTATGTTGTTCCAAATTCTTTTATTCCACTCACTATCTAGTACAGTCAGCAGTCTCATACAACAGGGCTATGCGTGAATGACGCCGAACCATTGCTTTGATATCAAGTAGTCCTGGGTAGGAGTCAGAATGCACAGCAGACAACAATGTTCTCCCAATGTACCGTTTGGCCCTTTGGCACGGCTGCCTGGATGGTTGGTGTTTGGATGTTAGAGTGAAAGTAAAGTACTCTGAGTAGTAGAAAAGTAGCCTGAAACAGACTGTAAATGCAGTCAATTAGCATTATTTAGAACTATAGGATGATAAACCTCCCTCTTCTCCAGTGCAGAGATGTTTTAGTTCATTTGTATGTGTCATCATGAGTGAACAGTGACCCCACCTGGGTCTAAAGGGTGCTAAACAGGTGCTAAACTTTGACATGCAACTTGCCCGAAAAACTCTCCCGTCTGTGACACATTCATTTTGGCATATGACATATTTGAGGGCACTTTTTTGTAGACTCTCAAGAAGACATGTGAAGAAGTCACCATTAGGGTTTGAATATGGAACCATAAACGGAAACCAGAAATACCAGAAATATGCTGTTACACATCAATCTGCATTTAGTATTCCATTAACACTGATTAGTTGGTGGCCTAGCATGTGTTTATTTCTTTAGCTCGTCTCATTAAATTGTACTTAATTCTAACTACATGGGTAATATGATTTTTGCAGTGTAATTTCAGGCATTACAGACAGCCTTTACTATAGGCCTATTGATATTGATTTTGGCTATGTGAAGTGAGTGAACATTGATGCATTGTTTTGGGGCCAGTTTGACTTAATGTTTAGGGGTTAACGCTCATTTTTATGTAATGTTGAGCAGTTCTAATGATGTTTGTTGATAACTTTTTCAAAACCTTTCCTGGAACTCTTTTGCAAAACTTTGAGTGAACTCTTACGAAAAAATTGTTGTTTTCTTTTACAATATAGATGTTTTCAATTCATATGAAAAAAAACTTTTGAACATTTCAGTGTTGCATAGACCTAGTTCTATTTTCTAAGGCCTCATAATTTAAGGTTCGACTTCAATGACATGCAATAATTTCGAGAGAGTGATCAGTGACTGTGACATAAAATACACAAGTCTTGTTAGTCCACATACAACACCATATATCATGCAATTTATGAGTGCATTTGCCTTCATGTTACTTGAATGACTGAGTGGTAGAAGTATCTGTAAACTTTTTAATCAGTTGTCCTTTACAGGGTGAAGTCATAGCTAGCAAGGGAGGGAGTCATTGAGCTGATTCACAGAAGGTACAAGATGTTTGAGGTTTATGGGTATTAAATAATAAATTCAAATGCTATAATTCTATACCGTCACAAGAAAATTGTCATAGCTATCCACAACTAACTGTAAACCTGCATTGTTATTGAAAAACTGTATGCTGTATATCAGTTTCTGAAGCAGTCCACCAGAGGGCATTGTTTTACAAATTGCACTCACTGAAGGGTACCCAAGCTCTCTCTTTTAACATTGGTGCATCCAACATAGCCTGCTGCTGGTGTAGAGATAGCATTGATTGAATTGAAAACTAATTTCATGTAGACACTTCACTCTATATGGTAACCAATTAAATAAAAAACTAGGAAGGATAACAAACTTTTTCAAATGTTTTTTTTTTAGGAGTGCTAAAGACAGCATATCTGTTTCATATAGTCTTTTTTCCCTAATGCTTGTATATATTGTTTAACCCCAGTCCTGAGGGACTGTATTCAGATATCTACTGTACTGTATCACAAATTATGTAAAAGTATTTTGTGGTAAAATTGCAATTAAATATGGTTTCATTGAAGAGGGAAACAACATACATGTACCTGCCATTGTCGGAAATGGTACTTACAATAGCATATTTCTGCAAGTAACTGAAAAGGCAGGACGTCTATTGACAAATAACTGCAACAACTGCATCAACTGGCCATATCACTTAAGTCTAGTGTTTCTTCAACAAATTTCACTGCACTAAATTATTGATATTCAATAAAATGATTTATCAAAACCGTAGGACTGCAACTGCTTTGTCTCAGTGACCAAGAGAGTCCAGTCTTTAAATAAAGTAGAATCTTCATTGTAATGCATTTGCCAAGCAAAGTGCACAATACTCACAAGTAGGCTGACTCACGACTTGAATATAACATCAGAAAAACATATTATAAACTACTTTCAAAAATATTCACACAAGCAGTTCTTCTCTCACTCCTACCACCAGCCAAAGTATATGGACAGACTTCATGGATCTCCTTCTTCAACAACAAGAGCTGGCCTCCTCTGCTGCAGCCTTGTCTCCACCAGGCCAGAGAGGGGCGCTGTTGATTTTTGAGCCCATCTTCACAGTCTCATTCTGTACACTCTCACTGCCAACTCTCTTCTGGATCTCAGAGGCCATGGTGAGGAAGGCCTTCTCCACATTGTTGGCATTCTTAGCACTGGTCTCAAGAATCTGGACATTGAGTGATGTGGCAAATTCCTGAAATCATTGGAGCAAGAACTAAGATATTTTTTGTCCATGTCCTGAAAGTCTGAAAGTACAATGTGGCATTGTGTGTGTGTGTGTGTGTGTGTGTGTGTGTGTGTGTGTGTGTGTGTGTGTGTGTAGTTTGTACTGATGATAATAAGACAAAAGAGTGTGAGTGAATCAAAAGAGAATGAGTGATATCTTCCAGAAATTGTTACCTTTGCGGTGCTGAAATCCACCACCTTTCTGGAGACCAAGTCACATTTGTTGCCCACCAGCAGCTTGGAGACATTTTCACAGGCATAGCGGTCGATCTCCTCCAACCACTGCTTCACGTTGTTGAAAGACTCCTTTTGTAACCAACATTAAATCAAAGTCAAAATTACACATTGGCTCATTTCTAAGAAATCATTCTGAGCCAAAAACAAACCATGGTGGAGTTGTTTTGTTTTGTTTTGTTTGGTTTTGTTTTACACTTCACACTCACTTTAAGGGGGGAGCGGACGATTCGTTCAATTGACGTTTCCAAAAAGACATTTTGTTCAAACTTAAGACATTTCGTAGAAGACCTATGGACATTTCGTAAGGTACTCACTTACCTGGTCAGTGACATCATACACTATGATGATGCCGTGGGCCCCTCTGTAGTAGCTGGAGGTTATTGTGCGGAATCGCTCCTGTCCGGCTGTGTCCCACTGGGAAGGGAAGAAAAGAAGGAGGGAATTTATACAGCACCTCTGTGGCACAATAGCTACTCAATGTGCTCCATCTAAAGATAGACAGATCAAAACATATCAAGCCAACCAGCCAAGGAAAACACATAAACACACATGGGCATTGCAGTGAAGAAATGCAGCACCTGATTTTCATGAATTAACAAGAGAGGAGTCTCAGGTCTCATTACTTCTGCCGACCATCCAAAAAACTGATCAGTAAGTTAATCCAGACATTAAGAGAATAACACGCAGCCTGAAGGTATAATGCAATGGTAAGCATTTACATTGGAGCTATTTTTATGCTCAAAGTTATGTCATGCTTATTCAGCATACAGCAACATATGCAAAAAGATCCGACCAATACGCTCTCAACTTAAAGGATGACGTGTGCCTGTTTCCAAAATAAAAACAAAAATGCATTTTTCAACATCTTCACTCACAATT
The DNA here is from genome assembly GCA_027497455.2 of Sardinella longiceps. Taxonomy (NCBI): domain Eukaryota; kingdom Metazoa; phylum Chordata; class Actinopteri; order Clupeiformes; family Clupeidae; genus Sardinella; species Sardinella longiceps. The sequence goes on along the minus strand of JAODXP020000021.1, from coordinate 26,145,298 downwards.
TGTAACTTGACTGTCTTTCCATCCATCTCAATGGTTCTGATCTTAAAGTCAACTCCGATGGTGCTGATGTAGCTCTCGGTGTACGTGTCGTCCTGTGAGAAAGACAGCAGTCAGATTGAGTTAGAAGCAAAGCAACCAAAGGCACAGTAGACCCTGGTCCAGGGCAGGCCTTCATCATCAAGAGGAGAAAACTAATAACAGTAATTTGACTGGCCCAGGAGGAGAGCCTGAAGTCAAAAGTCAGCATGCTCCTCATTTAGCAAGTTTATCAATTAAGTCAACATAGCCAGGATTATGAGTTAACCTACTGGTACTTGGAATATCCCCCTGGACAGAATTAGACTGACACCAAATGAGGGCTCTCTGTCTGAATATACAGTAGTTGAGCTTAATCAACACCTAGGAAAACTCAGAAACAGCCTAAGACCAATGTAATAACTGCTTTGTCTCACTGTATGTATTCAGAATGCATAGAATCAGATGTCAACACATGCATGATGCATCTACTATACTCCACCCCTGCTGCTGTTGGTTGCACACACACTGTAGCTCTAAACATTATTCATGCCATTCATCACCACCAATCCCTCCCTTACTGCACGATATGCACTTCATCACACTGACAACACACACTTTTACTGCATTTATTATATTAGCCTACACCCAGTAACTAGATGAATATGGCAAGAAACTTTCCTTTTATTGCATATCACCTGTACCTTATAAGGTCAGAGAAGAAATTTCTGTATAAAGAACAAGCCAGCACAAGGTAAAGTGGACAGAGGGGGGAAGTATGCCTACCGCAAACCGCAGAAGAAGACATGACTTGCCAACTCCTGAGTCTCCTATGAGAAGCAACTTGAACAGGTAATCACTGTGGAATAGAGGAGGTATGAGGATTGAGACAAGTGCCAACATCATTACATTTGAGAGCTGACAAGACAAAACAGAGAATTATTTTACACAAAATCACACGCACACACACACACACACACACACACACACACACACACACACACACACAAGAAAAAGCAGCGCCCCCTCCCAATTCTATTATGTGATTAAGCCATAAAATGCACACAATCATCATCCACAAGATGGACAAGGCAATATATAATAGATAGTTTCACCATCCTACAGAATATCAGAGGCCCTCGTCTGCTGAAAACAAAGCAGTAGTTTCTCAGTGTCTCAGGCATATAATGAGATCATATTACGACAGACAGGAGCTTCCTCCATAGCTCCCACAAAATGTCACATTGCATTCTACCATACTGACCACAGTTAACAAGAACTTCCCTCCCAGTGAGACAGGAGACTACTGCTTCTGATCTTTAGAGCTCTTCAGAAAAAAAAGATTTTAAAGAAAGTATTTTCAACTGTGTGAGCTGACATAGAGCATTAAAGGATGCGCTAAGCAAGCTCACACATCCCCATTCACTGACAGTCTTGGCACTGTAACAGCTAGCTAGCACTTTCAAAGACTCCACAACATTGCACTTACTACTCTGGAGTCATTGTAAAATCCAGGGCTGTCTGTAGAGTTCCACCGAAGGAAGCTCACTCCTGCCCAGGCTGTTTGTGAGATGTTATTACTGTTGTTGTTGTTGTTGTCAGTTGTGTGTGAGTGTGTGTGTGTGCCTGCCTCTGCTGATGTGTGGAGTCCGACAGGAGCTCAGGCCTTAGGGAACACTGAGACCAGAAGCAATCTCCATCATTTATTCAGAAGCATGTCTCAGATTACCCAAGTTGCTATTACCTGTTCCTTAAAGGCACAGGGCTTCAATAGAGCCAGCAGGTGTGTGGACTGGACTTCTCAGGGCGGTCTCTGGGCAGATATCTCCTGGGAAATAGACACAGGGAACTATGGGAACCGTGATCAAAGAGAATGGGAAAGCATGCTGGAACACTTTCTGATTGGACAACTGGACGTGATTGGCATTTGAGAAATTATCAATGGAGCAATAGTGTTATTTGTAGAAATTGCTTTAAAACTTCAGACACACTCCACACGCACACCCACAAGCACACTTTGGGACAGAAGAGGACTAGAAAGACAAGAAAAACCCCAGGTATTTAGTCCAGTGAGACCTGAAGTGGTTTCGGTCAGAAGAGTTTTCAAAACATTTTGCACTTTGCATTTGGTTAAGGACACATGTACCGTCTTATAAGCAGGTCATAAAAAACATACACAGGTAAGAACAACTTAGTAAGAAAAAAAAAAAGGAAGCCTATATCTGGACCAAAATGTCTTTCGTCTTCAGTATTGGCTAGTCTCTACTAGCTTGAGCAATAGAACTTCTATAGAAATTGACTGAAGTTTCTCAATAAATAAATAAATAATAAGTTGTGTGTAGCTCAAAGATTGTCGAGTTCAGGGTTCCAGGATTGCCAAAATGATGAGGGAAAGGCAGACAGAAGCGTAGTCACCAGCACAAATCTGTTTGGTGAAAATGCATTTTATTTTCATCCACAAAGAGCCAAAGTCACAAAAGCCGTCATTGTAACAGTACTTTCTTTGAATACAAGTATGACATTAGTTCTGTTAGAAAAAAGGGAAAAGTGGTGTTAGTAAATCAAAGGAAAAGTGATCAAAGCAATCATCTGATGAAGGGAATTCCACAAGATGAGATAAATAAGGAAAAAGAAAAGGTTTCAAGTACAGCACTTCCGGATCAAAAGACACTTTACCTTTTTAAATTGGACTAAATCTGTAATTTCATTAACTGTACAGGGTCTGCAAGCAGGCCATAGCCTCACACCAATGAGGGCAATGTAGTAGAACAGTTCAGAGATCACTTCCTTTTGGAACAGGAACAGGACAGGAAGTAGGAGGAAACAGTCTCAGAACACTAGCAGTTATGGAGCAGTCCCTCAGCACAAGTCTGTCAGAAATAAGGGGTGTCTGTATGAGCGGTCTGACTTGGCTGCGGTTTGAGAGCCTTCGTTATTTTTTGTCAGAAAGGTTCCCAACCAGGTGTCCGTTTCTCAAAAGCATAGTTGCATAGAAATGCAATTTCCCATTGCCAACTAATTAACTTGCTAACTGGTTAGCAACTATGCTTTCGGGAAACTGACGCAAGGTGTCCTTTTCTCAAAAGCATAGCTGCTAACCAGTTAGCAACTTTGTTGGTTGCAATGCAATTTCCCATTGCCAACCAACTAAGTTGTCGCAACTATGCTTTTGAAAAACAGACCCCTGTGTAAGCCCAGTCTACTCCTCAGTCCCCAACTCCCCCAACTAAACCAGCTTTTTGAAAGTGCTGGTCATGCTTGCAAATCATGCATTCACAAACTGCACAAAAAGGTGGTTTCGTTTGGAGGTCTTCAAGTCTTCAGAAATTAGGCAAATGCTTCTATGTAAATGGAAATTTTAAATGCAGTTGTCATCTACATTTTGAAGGTAAATACACATCGGTAGGGGGGAAAAAAAACATAAGCAGATGGTTTCATGGGTTGTGAATGCCATAAACCCCTCCCCATGCTGGTTAAGAGTTTGTGATTGGTTCTGAAATGGACTGTAAATAAATTTGACTTCAGACACACGTGAAGGGCAAATTTCAATTTTGCTGATGGTGTGTGTGAGTACACCCAGGCTTGGTCTCAAGTTCCCTTCCCACTTAATTATCAGAGAGAAAGCCATTACTGTAAAAACTGGTCAAATTCACCAAGGCCGGTATTCTCCCAGGTGCTTAAATCCAATAAAGCACTTAGCTCCATGCATTTCAGCCTGCACTAAGCACTTTTTTGGACTTAAGCACCACCCTACATGCTCAAGAGGGGTGCTATCTCCTAGGGTACATGGCATGGTCCTTTACAAAAGGAAAAGAAGAAAATATCATTCATTGTGGCAACAACATTTAAAGACAAACATCGATAGAATCCACCATCTTGTCATAACGTAGCTTAGTGTCAGTGGACAACAATGGATTCCCTACCACTGGGGTTGACTTAAGCTAGGAACAGACTCCCCATCATTAACCCAGATTTTCATACCATTATGCATGTCTGGGTGACAGATTTAAATTCTTTCTATTGTTGACATTATTCCAAATGAACCAAACAGTCGGAAGGTCTGTTCCCAGCTTCTCAGCCTCTTTTTCATTGACCTCATGTTTTGCATCATGAAAAGGTCAAAAGGTCAAGAAGAGGATGATCAAGAAAGGACACAGGCCAGATTTTTTCACTGACTACCCAACCGCAGCCAAATCTCCATCAAGTCTCAAGTTTACACCACTAAAGCTTATGTTGCATCATCCACAGTTATTTCCATTAGTTCATTAAATAGTCCTTAAACAGGATTCCTGAAGGCTGCACTAGTTGATTTCTGAACAGTGCATTTACATATCGCTTATATTTCTACTCCTGCCTTTTACATTTGGAGTCACTGGCAGTCAGCATTATGCACCATCAAGGCATAGTGAACATCATTATCATCATCATATATATATATACTGTATATATTCCATATATTATGTGTCCATGACGTAAAATCTCCTTAAAATAAAGTTTGAGAATATCTTTCTGCAGTCTATAGTGTATGAGGGGTGGAGACTCCCAAGAATGAAACACCCTTTGTTATTTTCTCACTCTTCAACTTTCTCTACAACTTTGGGTTCTCATATCTCCACCCAAAACAGTCAGTTTGGCCCCAAATATTTGCTTTTTATAACTACTGAGCAGAGACATTACTGTGCATCAAGTCCCACTCTTTTTGAGTGAGGTCTAAAATCAATGCTGTCCATAGGCTTTCTGATCAAATTCGCATTATTATATCTCTGCGCTTTCACAGTTGACAGCTTTATAATTAATGAGTGAAGCAAAACCAACTGGTCACATGAAGAAACACAATGTGTCAATGAGAACATACAGCAATGATGGAACAACGAAAAAGAAAAGAAAATGTGACTTAAAACTCAATTTGGCATTTTTAAAATGTTCTAGATCAATTTCTCCATTCTCTAGGCCTAAGCTTGCTCTGTGTCTCCAGCACAACAGATATTCTTGATTTAGTACCTTTTCAACCTGTCTGATCATTTAGAACTCAAAACCGAAAACCCAACAACGGAACAATGGTTTTAGGGGGCGAGTTCCCAAACAGCGTCATTGCTAGCTGTGTCGCAAACTCAGTAGTTCTCAAATTCGAAAAAATAGAATAACAACTAAGACAACAATGGAATGGGCGCTTTACAGAAACGTGCCCTTGACTGGCAAAAGGAGTGCAGTTAGATGAAAAGAAACTGAGTGTCCACAAACTGTTCCCAATGTTTTATTTGGGCAACCTTTGACCAATGTTGCTGTTAACGTCGGGAGCTACTTGAGAGTGTGGCCACACATTTTCTTTTTCTCTTACTACACATCTTTGTCCAGCACCAGTCTTCAGACAGGAGGGGTGTGGATAAAGTTAGTCTTTCCTGGAGGAACCCCTTGGTCGTCGTTCGCCCCGGAAAAGCTAGGGCAGAAGGGGTCGTCCATTGAGCTTGTCCTGCATGAGCGTGAGCACACCGGAGGTGAAGTCGCGCAGCACGTGGAGCGCGTCTCGCTGCAGCTGCAGGGAGTCGCGCACGAAGGCCTGCTGCGTCTCCACCAGCTGCTGCACGGACTCGGACATGGTCTCCAGCGAGCGGGAGATGGAGCCCATGAGGGCGGTGGCGGCCTGCTGCTCCTGCAGGCTGAGCTGGGCGCTGTGAGCCAGCTGCTCGTTAAGGGGCCCGCCGCTTTGCTGCGCCGCCACCGCTGGTTGGGTGAGTGCCCCCGCCATCGACGACATCGGTGCCCGGGTAGGAGTGGCGCCCAGTATGGCTGGAGGGGACGAGCCCGACATGGAGGGGGTGGACGAAAAGCCGTTGAGCCCCCGGTGGCTGGAGTCAGGACGAGGACGCTCCATATCGGGCGGGGGCACGGGTGGAGCTGGGGTGTCCAGGAAGGCCTGGCCTCGCTCACTACCTGGCTGGCTGTCGTCATACTTAAGTAGGCTATCTGTAAGACACACATACACATACGGACAAATAGATTCAGCTCTCACTGCGACATCAAATTGTGTTGACATGCAATCATTAGCAAAGACTCACAATTAAATAGAGCAATACCATAACATTAAACATCATTGTCAGCAATTAACACTGCAAAGTAATCATTTAATAGCAGACTAATAGGGTAGGGCAGAGTGATAGCATTGTAAGAGTTATGTTTAGGGAAATGACAATGATGCTACTCTGCAATGTGCATCTTACATTTGAATACCAGCTCATTGACTACAGATGTAAATTGGCCATTCTGGAACTTTTTATGTACATTAATGTGTACTGTCCATGTCAAATAAACAAAAAATACGGTACACAATACACATGCTCTTTATAGTGCTTTACCTTCCATTTCTGAGGACTCAAACTGGAAATCGGTCAAAGGGTGTGGGGAGTTCCCTGCAAGAGTGAGAGATGCAGAACTGTAAATACTAGGCTACTACTAACATCATGCAATGTAAGGATCCAAGGAGTTTCACTCTCTCTCTCTCACACACACAAATGCTAGGTGTAAGAAATGTACTGTAGTGAAATTGGATTCTGTCTGTCAGCCCATCCTACACACACACACATGTGTGTGTGTGTGTGTGTGTGTGTAGGTGTAGGTGATGAGAGTGGTATGACTGACTAAGCCTATTTCTACTTTGTTTCATTTTGCCTCTAATAGGAAACTGATGGAAAAACTGTCTGTTTGAGTGGTGGTGGGTGGGTCCAAAACATCTGTCATAGTTAGTAAGTTCCCCTTAGATTATAAAGCATGTTGCAAATCTTGAAAAGCATAAACTCAAGAATTTAATACTTTCAACAACTACTTTCAACACTCACGGGTGTACACCATATCTGTGGGCAGGCCCAAATCACTCTTGCTGGGCAAGGCAGGTGGAGGTGCGGGCATGACCACAGGAGCAGGTGGGGGTGGGGGTGGTGGCGGTGGCTGGGGCTGGGGTTGAGGTTGAGGTTGGGCTTGTGGTGGAGCAGGCAGCAGCACCCTCGACCGGCCGGATGTAGTAGCTCTTGGGCGTAGGGGCATGGGAGGGCCCAAGTCATCTTCGTCTAGGTCGTCCAAATCCGGCATCTCGCCGGTGTAGGGATGGCGATCGGTGGAACCGGGGATGGGCATGGACAGGATCTGGTGCACCATGGCCTCGATGGGGGAGAGGTCGCGAGCCACGCGGGCGGCGGAGGCCCCTGAGGCGCGCATGGCAGCCACCTTGCGCTTGGTGTCGCACTTGAGGTCTGACCACTTCTTGATGATCTCCAGGATCTCGCGGGGGCACTCGCTGATCTCATTGATGCTCGCTGTGATGGCCGCCCACGTGCGCTTCTTTGTGTCCGACGACACGCCTCGGTTAAACTTGCCTGTGGAAAGAGAGACAGATGAGAAAAACAGAAAGAAGGGAAAAAGTTGACATACAGTACATGGAATAAGGCAAATGCAGAGAACTATTCCTGACAAGAGTGACAGCCTTTGCATGGACAGCTGTATGCATCCTGTATGCATGACAAAATGATTTGATGTAGGACTATAAATTGTATTGTCCTGCAGCATCTTTGGCTAGGTGACACCAGCTGTAATGCTGGACAAGTAAAGTTAACAGTACAGTAGTAGTCTGGTGCTGCAGGTAATGTATAACCTCCCATATGTATAAATACACTTCAATTGACTTAACTTAACTTGACAAAGGGTCTGTGTAAGAGACTTACCACCGAAAGAGTATTTCAAGTAGGTGGCTAAATGATAAACATGAATAATAAATCTCTTTCCAAATGCTTTCTTTTAGTTAAGACAATTGTGACCAGGCTTTTCTATGAACAGATTGACAACTACCACTGACTGGACTTAACGCAGGTTCACTACTTATCCACCCACTTGGAATCCCCCTTTGGAATATATGTGCGAGACTTACCTACGAGGATATGCCGGTTCCTCCTCACTTCGCTCAGCATGAGTTGCACCTCCTCAAAAGAGAAGCGTGACTTTCTCCTCTTGAAACGCACTCCCCCTGCTCCCCCTCTTCCAGTACGGACGTAGGGGTACCCCGACATGGTGTCAGGCGCCTGCCCACTTCACGACACACTCTGGACAGCACCTAAACCCTGGACAGAACCTGGGCTGTAAAAAATACATGGGTAGGGGGTCAGTGGTAGCAAGCCTGTCATAACTTGTCCTCAGGCACTAAACAAAGAACAATGACTGTGTTAGTGCCGCTTCCTGTGAGTCACCAGGAAGTATGAATATCTTATATATTTTATACATAATTTCAAAAGTATTTTAAACAAATACTGCACAGGGTATTTATTTTCAAGTACTTAACATCGTTCTACCATGTGCAACTGCACAATACAACCTTTCCAATGCGAGTCTACTCGTCACTAGTGATACTGACTAACATCCCCCCAACCCATCTCTTGCACGCCCACACCTTGACTAAGTAATTTTCTACGGGATACACTGACATTAAACCATTCTGAGGGTTGGAACAAAGACACAGAGAGAGAGAGAGAGAGAGAGAAACACTATAGACTATACTGTGTATCTAGAAATGTGGAGATCTATTCAAATGTTGCTTATTCTCTACTAGCCTAAAAAAAAAAAAAACAAGACAGTGGTAAAAACTACTTTAAGACAGTGGTATTAGGAATTTAAACTGAAATATTTGATATTAACATTATTTATAGTGTAGGGTTTGACATGCAATTAAAGGGGTTTAGTTCAATTAAGTAGGCCTAAATGGTTTAATTGATGGCTTGATGACTAGGCCTAATTTACGTTTACCTAAATTTCTATTCTTGTTTGTGTAATCAACAAAGTATAGCCTCTGCTGTTTGCAACATTCGTTTCAAACACGGCACTCCAGGCTCTTCTGTGATGCCTAGGTCTATTTGTCGGTATTTGCCCGCACTCATGATCTTTGATCATTCACGTCCCAAATGTGAGCAATAAACAATCGGACTCACTTCCAAGTTGTCACGACGTAACGTTAACGTGAATCATGTGGATAGACGCATGAAAAACGGCGTAGTGTAATTGCCCTCAATCACACCGGTAGTCTTTAATAAGCAGTGTATTCCCAAGCAGGTGATGCTTTTTAAAAGGACAGACGAGTTATTCGCAATCGTCAGATCAACAAGGTTTTATATTCATTGGCGCCTTCTTCTTTAAATTAACCATTACAGCTAATTGCTAATGCTTCCTGGTTCTTTGTTGTGCTGTCGGTGTTCTGTTCAAGTGTAGCTAGCTGTGATGTACGTGCAAGCAGCCAGCCGATGGTAGGAGAGTCGACCCTACGCCATCGTAGATTTGTCTCGAAGGCGGAAATCGCTGGGCTGTGTTTCTGGAGGACAGAAAGTACGCAACAAAACGCCGCACAAATGATAAAACTGACCATGAATTTGATGGGCACTCGACTTGTTTTCGAGTTTAATGCATCCTGCACATCGCCAAAGAGGGTATTTTAGAATGTCAGACAGGCATGCCGAACTCGCTAGCCCGCTAACGAAAGCCATGATGTGATGTCTTTGTCGCTAGCTAGCTACCAACATTTTCAAAACGTGCATACCACATCGAATATCTTCGCCGTTATTGGACTGTCAAACAACAGAGACACTGAACTTTTAAGTCCAAGTTGTTGTGTTTAAAGTACTCACACTTAATTCCCGATGTAGTCACGAATATTCTGTCTGCCGCCAGTGTATTCCCGATTCAACCCGAGAAACTTCGTAGTGAGAACCCCTGCGTTGCGCAGGCTCCACTACGCGCATATCAACGCAGAAACTACGAAATCACACTAGAATACGGTTTTTGGCACCGTGCCCTCAATGCTCTGGAGGCTGTCTGCCCACTTTACGAACTTCAGCTGCAGAAATATGCAAATTAGGTTCTTTAAGGGCCCTTTCAGAGACTTTTTTTTTTGCTTGAACAGCATGGCCTTCACTGTAGGTGTAACTAAACTTTTCATTATTTACTATAGGCTATTTATTTATTTATCACTGCAGACTAATAGGCCTAATTGCAGATGGCGCCTGATGTAGGCTACTTTCTCTTATCTAGCTGGATTTATTTTTAACACTAGACTCATTCAGTCAGAAACATCTGTGTGGAATTTAATATGACAATGAATGTAATGCAGTAACCTACTTATTGTATTCAATACAATGCATTTACTGTAGTAATGCATTTAAATGCACTTTATTCTGAAGGAAAAAAAAAACAACAACAACAAAAAAAAAACAATGGATGATATGAGGATGACATTTCATATTTCCACAGAAAATTACTCAAACACAAATATTTTTCTTTACTGACCATTCTTATCAAAAGACAGTGACAAATAAACATAGAAAACTCGTAAACAAGCATAACAGGCCTGTTAAAGACAAAAAAATGAATACAATCATCCGCCCATTTTAAAGTACACTTTCAGTGACACTTCAGACCAATATCCGCATTTAGAGATGATTTAATTATGCGAAACTAAATCAATGCAATCACTCACCAAACTCAAAAATGACTCAAATGTGAGCGTTGCTTAGAGGAGTAAGCTTAAAAGTGTATCGCCTTTCTGAGCATATATGCATTCAGAAAATGTAGTAAATATGCACAGGGAACTGCAGTGCTAACCATTAACATAAATAAATATGTGTGCCTTTCAGTAGGCTATATCTTTTTAGACACAGTTGACACAAACAGTTAATAGTTTAAATATTACCAACATTGTCTTTCATCTTTGTAGAGTCAGAGTAGTAGGAGCAAGCCAGCATAAGTAACCCCTTTTTTCATTGCTTTCACTACAATCCAAGCACAAACCAATGTAATATCTGGCCATGTACAATAGCAAACAGAAGAAGTCATGTTGTGCTGCAGTGTGCCTGTGGGAAACAGATGTCTTAGGAATCAGTCCCCGTTAGTCAATGAAATACTTGAGACTTAAAAGTAACAGTGACAGAAAGGGATGCTCCTGTGGGAAAATAACAAATCAGCTGTTTTATTTGCTATGTCACCGCAATGTTCCATTCTAGTTCAGCAACAGAAACATCCAGGCATTGTTTTTCTGTATAGCAACCTGTATGATTTTGCCTGTGATCAATTCTGTTGAAGTTAACATATAGAGTACATGATGTGCTCCCTCAGATGAACAAAATCAGGAATAAGACGACAACATATGATGCATTGCAGAGGATCCATTTTGAGCAGACGGCACAGTAGATGCAGTTCCCTTTCTCACCACTAAGTGGGTGTATTGAGGGTTCAGCAAAATGTCACCAGTACATTATACTTCAGAAAAGCTTCACTTAGGCCCACATACAACAATGATTTGAGTTTTCAGAAAGATTGTAACATTCATTACTTCATCAGGCACAGTATAAAAAACAGTTTAAATAAAACAAATGAAAAGAACATAATATTGCATAGACAACAACAACACTAACAAGACAAGGTGACAATCCAAAATGGCAGCTTTTCCTCCACAACAATAACCATGTCGCTGTTCTACTTCTGTGTGAAGGGGTGTGAATGCTCATATGACAAAGTATGTTGAGAGTACATTTGGTTTTCACAGAAACACCAGTCTCGTAATGCAGTCACTTCTTGATGAGCTTGTGGGCCCTCTGATTGGCTTCACTAATGCGTGATTCATTGACATCGGCCTGAACATACAGACAACAAGGAAACAAAAGAGACACAATTAACAATTGTCTACAAAACAACAACGTGTTGGGTTGTGTGGCATCACTCTGTCCGGAGATATTCCATGATAATGACCGCCTCATAGAACGTTATCCCTTACATACTGTACTGTACTACACAACACATTGTCAGGATCAACATCTCCAATATTAAAGGCTAGTTTCTGCTTTAAATGCTAACATGATCATTTACTTTCCCTTTTTGCTCTTTGCAATGTTTGGCTCTTAATAGTGCTACAACCCCTTGGAGCAATAAAGGTTTCATTCGTTCATTCATTCAGTCATTTATTCATTCATTTGCAGTTCTAAAGTCATCCCAGATTAGGCCTCAAGCCTACACATTCTTACTCAGTGGTGTCAAACTCATTTTAATCGAGGGCCACATGAGCAATGAGATTTTCCTCAGAGGGCCGACCTGCCAAATTTACATGCTCGTCCACAAACTAGAGTGAAAAAAATTGCACACGTTTCTGACCATCACTAACACAGTCCTAATGTGCCACCACTTGATTTTGTATTCCTTTCCTGTTGGTAAACCACAGATCTATGATGCACCTCATTGGGTGCCAGGATTGTGTTGCAGACACAACTGCATCAGCTATTTTTAAAGAGGCCACATACAGTAAACCTACAATTCTTTTCTTAATCGGGCCATATGAAATGAAATAAAGGGCCGCATCCGGCCCCTGGGCCTTATGTTTAACAACCCTGTTCTAGCTGATCAGCCCAGTGAAGACTGTTTGTAGTGCAGTGTGTAGCAGTCTGTGTATATATAGCTCATCAGTGGATGTGGACTAGCGTAGCTCACCTTCTCCTGGATGCGCTGTATCTGGACGTTCTGGGTGTCAATCTCGTTGCCCATGTCAATGGCCATGCACCGCAGGTTGTCAAGGATACTGCCCACATGACCCAGGTTCTCCTCCATCTCGTCCTCTCGAGCATCGTTTGTCACCCTGGAGAGAGCCAACACACACACACACACACACACACACACACACACACACACACACACACACACACACACAAACAACCCCACACAGAAGAGAGACATAAAAACGTAGACAGACGTAAAGATTAACGTAAACAGGACTGTTATTAAATATTTATCTTGGCCTTTATTATTTCACTATAGTTTTGCAGACCAATCCTATATTACGACTCTTTCCTGGAGTTCTCTCACATAATGTGTTCAAAGCCTTATAACTTACGGGATTATTGTTCACTGTTTACACATTCAATTATATGCCATTATATGATATGAGTACAATCAAAATTAGTTTTGAATACTGTCATTCGTTATAAAGTGTTATGGATTCATTATAACCTGTTATGAATTTATAATGTTAGGAATACTGGGTTCACAGAAAGTGTCTACTGTACCCATCTATCTATGTTTATATTTATTTATACTATTTATACTTTATCTTGCATCTCTCTCTCTCCATCTGTCTGAGCTCCAGCAAGTAATGTAATGTAGACTCTCTAACGAATGTAGACAAATTACAAACAGAGCAAACACATATCTAATTTCAACTTCTCAGACACGGTTCGAATCTCTAAAAGCCAGCATGTGGAACTGTACCACCTTTCTCTCTGTGTTCTCCCTTCGTGTTAAGTTCACTGTCATTTCTTTTTTCTGGCAGTGTGCTAGCCTACCGCTGGCTTCTTCCTTCCTTCCGCACCATTAAAACCTGTCTGGCTCATTGCTTGCTTGCTTGCCTTGCCTTGCCTTGTCTGTCTGTCTGGCTAACCTGTCCTCCCTGGCTGCGACTGGTCCCTGTGTTCCTGTTCTGGCGTACAGTACAAACACACCCCACCTACTAACTAACATCACGGGGGCCGGGCTGGCTCCATGGCTACCTTAAAGCTACAATTAAAGACTCATGCCTCATTACTCCATCCACAGCTCCTCCAGTGCTGACGCAATCACACTATATTTATCCACTACGGTCAGCATGCAGTGTGCTCCGACACACACACACACACACACACACAAAATAACACTCTCCCTCTATCTCTCTCTCTCTCTCTCCTGCTTGCAACCTGTGGAGGGGGCAATTATTACCTTGTGTTGGAGTGGCATGGGCAGGATATTCATAATAATAATAATGATCATGTGCACTGTGAAACCTTCTTTACTAACTACACGGGAAAGTTACACAGCTGGGGTGATGACAGCTTGAGATTTGCGGTTGAAGGGACGGGTAGTTAATGCTACAGTATACTCAAAGTGTATTGTGGCTGTTTATTATTGTGTGCACTTATTCTTTCTAAGTATACTGTGTACACATGTGTACACATATTGTATGTGTGTGTGTGTGTGTGTGTGTGTGTGTGTGTGTGTGTGTGTTTGTGTTTGATACCTCCTTATGTAACCCCCTTTCATGACCATTCGTTCCCGGTCGTCTACGATACGTGAAGATGGCTGATTAGACACAACTCCATCCTGGTTGTTACCCCACACCTTCTTGTAGGCTCCACTGGCTTCAAAGTCCTTCAGTCTAGTTAAAACGCCACATACACACACACACATTACACACCCCTCACCATAACACTAACAAATAAATGACAACTAACCCTAAGCAATAATTACATGGTAGGCCAAAATTTTTTACATGGTAGGCCAAAATTCATCCCAACTCTACTGACTTCTTCTGGTTGCTCATGTCTTGGTCATTCATGAGAGAAATGTAAATTATCTTATTCTCATTAAATGGTTAATATAAAATAACAACAAAGTAGCATATGGGTAAATTATACAATATATGTTTTAAATACAGTATACTGTATACATTATTATATGAGAATAAAGTGTATTTGGTATAACAACTAAAATTCTAATTACAGAAAACACAGATATCAGATGAGATTTATCTTATACATAAAGCAGTGAGTGTGTGCGTGAGTGTGCATAAACCGATGCAACAAAGACAACAGCAGCTATAGCATACAGGCACATAGACATGCACACATCCACCTGGACACACATCCATCTTATCCGACCCTAGCTGAATGGATCAGGGCAAGAGTTAGGCCCAGTAGTGAGGGATTATTATCAGAACCGTGTGGTCTGTCTCTCCCTGTGTCTCTGGCTCCAGCGGCACATACTTCTCACAGGAGCAGAGGCCACAGCATTTGCCCAGGTCAGTCAGGTTCCTCTCGGCCTCGCGCATGTCCTGGTTGATCTGGTCGAGGCCCTCCTCGATCCGCTCCAGTTGCTCTGAACAACGGGACAATGGGTGGGGCAGGATACAGTTGGGGAGGGATTGGAAAAGGAGGGGGGGGTGTGGTTCAGGGAGAAAGAAAGTGATAGAGTAGGAAGAAGGTGAATAAAGGGATGGGGGGATGAAAAAATGATAGATGGAAAAAATGCAGATGATGGATGTCAGAGTGAAAGATGTAGAAAGAGATAAAGAGATAAAACAGAGAGAAACAGAGAGATAAAACAGGAATAGAAGATGGAGGCATTACAGACCCAAATGTAGGAATGGGCATGAGACATAGAGAGAAGGATGATAGGATAAAAAGGAGGGATGAAAAGAAGAGTGAGACATAAAGATGAGGGAAAGATAGAAGAAGATGATGAAGATGTGATGAGATGATAGAGGGAATGGGGGGATGACATTAAAAAGTAAAGTAAAGAGAAGGAAACCATGGGAAGGGAGGAAGAAATGGAAAGATAGAGAGGTATTTGGGAAGGAATGATAGGGGTGGTTTCAGGGGAATGGGGTGGGGGGTTCATACACAAACAAAAAAAAAAGGTTTCTCACCAAAGCGCACTACACAACCAAACCAAACCAAGCAGCGCATCTAGCCAGCACCATCACATGAACACAAATGAAAACACAAACAGATCTGAACAAAGATAAAACAGACAACACTGCTGACCACAGCTGACTGAGCTGTAAAAAAAAAAATTCAATTCAGGTGTGTGAATAGAAGCTGTGTTGTTGGTGAGAGATGAACGGCTCAGATAAACCTGATGAAAGAATTGATAATATCAGTGGCAGTTAATGCCCTCCAAACAAACAAACACACAGACACACACACACACACACACACACACACACACACGGAAACAATAGAAACCCCATTACTTATCTAGCAAACAAATTCCAAATAGCCAACACAATCATACAAAACAAGAACCAAAACATATCAGGACCCTGAGCTCTTCTCGCACACCTCAACACACTTCTAATCACACAGACCACAGCTACAGGTAGTTAAGCAAATCACAGAGCTCTAAACGTCTGCAGGGCGGGACCAGCGAAGCATTGGGGCACTTGGGTTGGCTGGCAGGGATGACTGGCAGGTGTAGGAGCCCATGGCAGTGGTAGTGGGTGTCGGGGAGGCGGACCTACTTAGCACAGGGCCAGGCACACAGGCCACAGCATTTGGCCATATCTGTGAGGTTTCTCTCGGCTTCCCGCATGTCCTGGTTGATCTGATCCATGCCTTCCTCTATGCGGTCTAGTTGCTCTTGAGTGTGCCAGTGGAGGTGGACAGAGGACGGTAAGTGAGATGTTTTACACACACATGCACGCACACACACACACACACACACACACACACACACACACACACACACAAATATACAGACAGACAACATATACACACACGCACACAAACATACAGACAGACAGACTTACACACAGAAATTGAGACACATACACACACATAGACTCAACTTCTCTTGCATATACAGTGCATACTTTTGAAATGACAGAGATATAAATAAGCCTATATACACACACATTTTATAAAAATACACATATCTGCAAATATAGGAACAGACAAACACTGACAAACTTTGTACAATAGAATGCACGCACACACACACACACACACACACACACACACACACACACACACACACACACACAAACACAGACACATACATCCACAACACTCCCCTTACTCATCTATACAACAAAACCTCAAAACACACGCACACGTTTCCCAGTGCAGATCTCATCTGTGTGTATTACAGGGTTGGGTTAGGGACAACTCAGTACCTTTCCATCTCTCTGTTAGTGTGTGTGTGTGAGTGTGATGGCCACACACTGAATACTTTATTGTGATAACACAGCCAACCTGACAGAGAGAGTCTCAAAGCCTGTTCTCCGCCTCTGTTTGCATAGGCAACACAATGGCTGCTATGAAAACAGTCCGGTGGGTTTTTTACCTTGGCCATCCGGCAACAGCATGTCTTGTTTAATTGGATTGCGTCTCTCTCATTTCCTGCAATAATTTCTTTCCCCTATAAACATCTTGGGCTTGCTCTCCAAAGAACTAAGCTGGAGATATGTTGTACTGTTACTCTGTAATAAAATTAGAACACGGGCATAGATTTCCTGTTGGAGACCCGGAGACAGATTACAAATTAAGAAGTGAATTGTCATCAGTACCTCCTTGCTCATCCAGCATCACCAGTGTCCTTATCCCAGCATCTTTACTCTGTTGGGACACAGAGCACATCAAGATTCACAGTTAGACAAAAGACACGGATGAAGACGAATAACAGTCTGAGCCTGGGCCTGTCAGTCTTTTCAATAATTCTTTACTCTCTCTCTCTCTCTCTCTCTCTCTCTCTCTCTCTCTCTCTCTCTCACACACACACACACACACACACACACACACACACACACATAAGCATACAATCTCTCTCTCTTATATAAATATACGATTTATTATTTTTTACTTGAAGGGACAAAATTTTTAGATACGTCTAAAATTTTAGATACGTCTAAGTAGGATAAGCTCACACAATTCAAAGTCCATACTGGGAGTATATAGAAGGCCTCAGGCTCTACTGGAACACTAACTGATGAGCTCAAAGATAGTTTACAGAAGTGTTTACAGTAAACAACCATTCATCTCAAAGACTGAGCCCACTGACAACAACAAAACATCACAATCCACACACACACACACACACACACACACACACACACACACACACAAAATAAAATCTGACAACAGTTGACCAGTAGGATCAGGGAACAGGTGTGCTCTCTACCTGGTATTGGAGATCCGCACATGGAGAAACATAAACATTACATTCTGTGGAATGACTGAATGAAGTGGATTGGGAGAGACCAAAGGGGATCTCAGGGGTCTCCAGTCTACTTATTACTCAAAGGTTCAGGTCAGGTGGTATACTAGGCCATCACTAGGTCATTACTAGGGCATAACTAAGGCATTACTAGGGCATCACTAAAACATAACTAGGGCTCCAGAATGTACAGTGTCTGTGTTGAATACTGAGCCTTTACAGTCAACCACAGGCCAGATCACATTAGTGTAATCAGTGCATGTGGTTAAGACTTAGCTCCTTTATTTGCTGTTCAGTTTATGTGTGTTTAACAACATAAGGCATTATGGGTGATTTCAGCCTTCTTTTCTATCACATTGGTCTTATTCACATCTGATGTCATCTCTAGGTGCTCTTCAATCTACTAAAGCTCAACCCACATTAGCAATAGCTGCAGGCTGTGCAGAACGTGAACACTAAGCATCCCTCAGTGCTCTTTAGCCTACGCCATGTCCTTCCTCATGGCTTCAGGCTGTGTGTGTGTGTGTGTGTGTGTGTGTGTGTGTGTGTGTGTGTGTGTGTGTGTGTGTGTTGAATATTTCATGTGTGGAAGTCTCCAGAGACCTCCAGCTCCTCACCTCCTCCAGAAGAAGTTTCATATTGCGCGTTCTCTCCAGGGACTGCCATACGGGCACAGGGGACAGACAAAACCAGACAGAGTCAAAAACAATCCACAGGTCAACTAAATGAAATGCTTTGATTTACTTACAGTAACACTGTTGATTGACTTGATCAAGACGACTGTATAGACCTTAAAGGTATTATGATGCAAATAGCGAAATGCAAGCCGAGGTAACTGGTGAGGGCAAAGAGGTTTTGTTTTTTGTCCTCATCAGTTAATACTAGTTGACAGTTTGCAAATGCGGTCCAAATGCTGTAGTTCTTGTGCCAAATGGCAAAATTAATTTATTTGACAGGATCCACAAAAAAAAAAACATCCACACTTTGACATCTGTGTCAAAGTGTGCAATCTCTTCCTTTCAATTAATTCATCAGATTTCACATCTCCACAGCAGTACCTGTACCTGAAGTCATTACCCCAACACAGACAACCACCTCTGGGTGTAAGAAAGAACTCATTCTATAGGAGTGATGCTTCTGTGAATGCAGAAAAACTAATGTTGGGTGGGACAACTGACTGTCAACACAAAGAGTGTGTGTGTGTGTGTGTGTGTGTGTGTGTGTGTGTGTGTGTGTGTGTGTGTGTGTGTGTGTGTGTGTGTGTGTGTGTGTGTGTGATAGAGCTCTACTCCATAGAGCTGTACTGTGTTTGAACAGGTGTCAGTGTGGTGGCTAACTACAACCTGCCGGCCTCCCTGCCACTGATGCTCCCCCCCACAGAGGTGCATTCTGGGGATGACCTGCAGTAACCTTTACCTGCTGGGTGAACAACAGGGGGCTCGGAAGAGAGGTGATGTCACCGTTGCTTAAGGAATCCCCCCGGTGGGTGAAACCTACCTTCCAGACACGTAAGTCTCCCAGGCACAGGGAATACAGTATACTATACATCACGTACTGTACCCATCTGCATGATAAACAAGCCTATGGGATCTGTCACACTTTACATGTACATTACATTAAGCGGACACAGCTTGTTGTCTCCCTAGCTCTCGCCCTTTACTGCTCTCACCCTCCCTTCTTTTTTGCTCTCTCTGGTTCTCTCCCTTTATCTACCTCTCTTCTGCACTCTTCATCCCTCTATCATACTCCCTCTCTCCTGCTCTCACTCTCTTTTTCTTTATCTCCTGAAAATAAAGCATAGTCCAGCACATCATTGACTGTCTGTCACCACTAGACTTCAAGTTCCACCTCACCTACATCATTATTACACCCTTTTCTGTCTCCATCTCTCTCTATTTCAGCAACCAATCAGTGAAGAGAAGTTGAAGTCAGAGCCAATAAACAAAGTGACCGCCCACCATGAAGTAAAGGTCTGCTTATCAAGGGTGTCCAGAGGTGTGCATATGAAGTGAAAGAGGCTATTGTCACCCTGCCTGGAGCAGATTCAATCATGCATATATTTCTTATCCACACAACAAAAGGTTGTTAAAAAGAAGTACTACATCCTGAGTCAGGGGTGGGCAATTATTTTAGCTGAGGGGCCACATTGGGTTTTAGATACTGACTGAGTGTTAACCGGGTGTTAACAGTCAACCTGTTGATTAGGGTTGATGCCGGAAAATTGGCAAGTCTCAAACCAGTAGCCCCACTTTCTTGACAGGAAATGTTAAGCAGGGTTAGAAGGGTCAGGGATTTTTATGAATACAACAAATTTGACAAATCAGGCCTATGATCTCATTTCCCTTAGCTAAAAGAGAAACTATTTTATTTTGGGAAAGCTTCACGGGCCAGATCAAATAGCCCAAGCTTCACGGGCCTTAGTTTGCCCACCTATGTCCTAAGTCCTCAGAAGTTGTTGATCTGAGCTGTGTCATGCCGTCTCATTACCTCGTCTGTCACTTGATTGGCTCTCCTCTGTAGCTCGTCCAGCTCTGATCGCATGCCCGTGTCCGAAGCCATGTTGCTGGGCTGGGCTGGGTTGGGCTGTACTGTGCTGGGTGGACTGGATCTGCTGGGTTGTGCTGAGCTCTACACTGGGTTGTGTTGGAGTTGGAGGGTGGACGCTGCAATCAATCACACACACATGATTTTACATTTATTATTTATTCTTGTGTTCAGGTTTCTCTACTCCAGAAATATCTTTACCAGTTACCACAATGAAATAAAGTTCAGATATGGCGTAGACTATTTCTCATGGAATATTTCTCACAGCTTTTCCCAGTAAAGGCAGTAAAGTGGCGCTGAGAAAGATCTGCAGCCACTCCAGTGAAGCTGAATAAATAAATATTAAGTCCCCACTATCATAATCCAGGTCAGATCTGAAGTGGGACTGGTGGGCCCATCCTTTGTTTCTGAAGCGCACGGGTCAGCCGGCACATGAACTGCCTTGTCATTCAACACTCCATTATACTCCATTACCTCCTCCACTGATAGTTTAGTTAATGAGCACGTAATTCAGCAGTGCTAATTCACACTGAAGCAGACTCGTAACTGTACCCACCACCCACACACACACACACACACACAGTCCTCATCACTGCGGACCTCCTCCTCCTCTTAGACTCTCCACATGAGAGAGACAGTGGGAAAGAGGGAGAGAGAAAGAGAGGAGAGAGACAGAGCCGCTGGGTTAATGGGGATAAGTACTTTGTAATTATACAGTAATCACAGCTTGCTTCAGTCTGAGGACTGAGGGAGAGAGAGAGAAGAGGGAAAGGGAAAAAGAGGAGAGAGAGAAAGAAACTGAAGCAAACTAAGAGGAGTGTTGATGTTTTAAATGTAGGCCTACTGTATAAACTAACTTCCCAACCTGCAGAACATAGTGAATGGGCCTGATGCAAGCAAAGCGATGTAGATGGGCCTGACGCAAGCAAAACGATGCTCAGGAAAACCAAAAGGCAACATGTGCTAACCGGTCATCATTCACAAACCTCCGTCAAAGCAATGTGGTCACAGACAACATAAATTTCAGTCAGTGTTCTGGATCAACAATCACCACCAAAATCGAATCAGTTTTTACTTGTCCCAATACACACGTTGTCCGAAAATCCAATCCATATCTGTGCAGTACTTTTTGAGTTATTTTGTACACAGACAGACACACAGAAAGAAGCCAATGAAAACATAATCACCTTGCCGGATGTAATCTCTCTACAGTATTACTGCTGTATTGGCTACTACAGTACAATAAGTGCAATATTTTAGACACAAAAAATAAACAGTGATGTGCATTTTAGTGATTTGTATTCATGTAAAATGGACTGCACCTTACAGCTCTGTGCGCTCCTGCATAATGAAATATTTTTGACACAAAAACTGTGGTTTTACAGCACACAATTTCAAGAAATCGGGGTCATGGTCCCATTCATTTAGGGGAAATGTGCGCAGTAAAACCACAGTTTTATTTTAGGCTGAGGCTTGAGGTGAGGCTGGCCCCATTAAGTTAGCATTAGCTGGCCCTATTCACTTAGTGTTAGCTGCCAGTCTGATATTAGACGTAACTTTGCACAAAGATTCAAGCCAATCTCTCACATCTTGCAATCCATGGAAACAGCTATTTTATGACAGAAATGTGCCTTATTTTGAACAACACAAATGAGGTGGCCTGTCCTAATTGGCAATTATCAGCTCAGCTTGTGGAGGAGAACTGAGGGAAACCTGGGGGCGGTTGCCAGCATGAAGATACTGTATATGCATGTCAGGAAATGGGGGTGGGGTTTAAAAAAAAGGATAAAAAGGCCAAATGATTTCCATGTAAGAGGTCACTGTTAGGCTGGGGAATCCCAATGCATGTACTTCTAAAATCTCAGTTCAGACTCAAGATTCAGATTCAGAGTTTGGATTCAACCCATTCTCTTTCCAATTCTAAACGATGTACACATTTATTAGGTCCATTGTAGTTACACAAGCAACACACATGCATACACATGTGCAAATCATTCAGTCTGTCACACACACACACACACACACACACACACACACACACACACACACACACACACACACACACACACACAACCCTTGGCCCAGTCTCCCAAGCCAGAGAACAGTGGGTTACTAGAGACTGATCCTCACCTATAGTCTCACGTGTGGTCCAGTGGTCAACACACACATACACACACACACACACACACACACACACACACACACACACACACACACACACACACACACACACACATACAAATGTGCAAATGCGTATGCATATACTCTCTCTCTCTCTCTCTCTCTCTCTCTCTCTGAGATTGTAATAGCAAAATCAACAAAACAATAATTAATCTCTAATTCTGGCATACGAAAAATTGCTGTGACAAAAAGATCTTTGTGATACTGATCATTAATTCTGGCCAAGCAGTGATGTAATTATGTATGGGAGAACACCAATTAGGGTGGTGATCATGATTTTATTGATCTTGCTCCAGTCCTCTAAAATGTCATAGAGCCTTAATAAGGGCACAATGATATCTGGGCAACACTGAGATTTGCTTTATAATTTATTAGACAGGGGCTGAACCCACAGCACCCCCACTTCTCAGCTGGACATCGGTGGTCTAGGTACAGTAGCCTACTAATTGCATTGGAATAACTTTGTTCAGTGCTAGATGAACCTAAAGTCCATCTTCAACCATTCATTTACCATCTATCAATTCATGACAATATCAACAACATATGCAAAGTCCCTTATTGTAAAGTCTTTTTTTTCATCGGAAGGATTTCCCTATTTAGGACTAAACGTAAGAACCAAATAAGTAGGTAATAATAAAAGGTACACAATATCAAAATAGCCCTCTAGGCTAATGTGAGTTGTCAAGTCAATCAAGATGAAGAACTATGTGCGCACTGGCTGGAAGTATCATCCAATAGTTAACTGATCATGCTTGACATTCAATAGCCTAAACTGTAAAGTCACAACTTGGTATGCATCAAGTTTGCTAGGTGTATAGCCTACTGTAGCACTAGAGAGAAAAGCTCTGCACTCCAAATAGTCAATTACAGCAGGTTCATCGACGTCACCAAAACGCTTCTCGCGTCACCTGTTCACCCAGGAGTCAATAAACTACTTTTTGTGTTTTGAGTAAGTTTTACAATTCATTTTAAACTAATAGGCTTCTATGAAGGAAAACCAAGACTGCGATCTATTTGTTGGTTCAAATCCCTACTTACCGTAGGCTGTACTTTGAATGATCAACACTGTCGTGCTGTTTTGTCCGTGGAAACGCTGAACTGCATGTGACGCTCGTTGTTTGCGCATCCAACTGCTTGCGGCATCATACCCCGACTACAGCTTCGGTGGTACCCACTTGGTTCCCTCCCAAGCAAGGTAACTTCAGAGACACACCCTTTCACACAGCTGCTCTTTCATTGGCTTAAAAACTCCACGAAGAACACCCAGACAAGGGAGGAAGAGATACAATTGGAGGGTTATTGCATTGACCCGCCTCTAACAGCTGCAGGATGAGTTGCTGAGGCAACTGGTATCCTACCTGCAAACGTGTAGTGCAAATAAACTTTATTGACTGCTCTAAGCTGACAAAGATTGCAAAGATGACGTAGGCCTATTCAACCAGGTATATAGGCCTACTTTTAAGATTAATGTGTTCTTGTTTTGTCATCAAATGTACCATTATTAATGTAATAGGCCTAACTTAAATGTCCCTTCTTATGAAAAATCTGTTTTCTTGGCTTTTGAATGTGTTTCTTGGGTCTATACTGCCTCTACACACACTTTAAGTTGGATAAAAAGCCTCAATTGTTAAAATAGACAATTTACACTGTTAGTAACATTTCAGCTGCTGTGTGCTTAAACCACCTGTTAATTGTCCTAACTACATACTGTATGCCAAAGGGTATGGTGACTGGGGTCCCACAACATTGGCAGCCACCTAATCAGCTGAGGGCAATGAGAATGGATAATTGTGAAAATAAAGAGAGACAAGTTGGCAGCCACTTTGCAGCTGAGAAAAATGGAAATGTTTAATTGACTAATTAGGGATGGCCTGCCATAGGCTACAGGAGAAATGTCTTGGCTGCAGGTGTCTAGTTACCTGGTGCACGCCCCCATGAGAAACAGCCCATTCTGAACATTAGAGCTAAAAGTTAGCTTGAAAAAAGCGTAATATGGGACCTTTAAAACTTGAATTTTAATCAATTTTGAAGATTGCTGGTCAGTTGCTGCGTTCACACAGCAGCCTGAAGTGACCCAATTCCGAATTTTTCACACCGATCTCTTAATGACAGTCTGAACGACACAGATCTGATTTTTTCACACACGACCTGATTTTTTCACACGTGACCCAGGCCACTTGGGTATGTGGTCCTAAAACCAATAGGGAACCGAAGTCATGCCCACTTCCGGTTTAACGATGGGACCTATCGAGCCCATTAAAATGAATGAACAGATAAATATAACTTCTGGTCCGCTTTGGTACGTGCAGTGGGTTTCACATATGATGTTTATAATGCTTAAACTTACATTTTGAGCTTCACAAACCTAAAAAACAAATTGATTGTAGACGAACTTCAAAAGTTACGTTACATTAAACTACAAACATAATCAGGTTACCATTTAAATTCAAATACAACATATGTGTGACTCAGGTTATAAATGAACTGGGGCTGCATGCTTGCGTTCATGTTTTCCATGTTTACTTCCTTAAACACTGGACACGTTTTGTGTGTGTGACGTTATTGTGTCCGCCACAGCGCAAGCGGGACACTTTTGGTGCGTTTGAAGTTCATGCTGAAGATCACATACAAGTGCATACATGTCACATTTTATTGGCAGTGTGAGCGACCTCGCAAAAAGATCGGATCCCACAAAAAGATTGGAATTGAGCATTTAGCCCTGCTGTGTGAACGTAGCCAGTGGCTTTGCTTATCCTCACACAGTTAGATCTACAAAGCATTCACATATGAATAGGTTAGGCTATTTTTCATGACAGCTAACACACTTTCACCATGGATGGTTCTCATCCACATAGAAAGACTAAAAAGTTGGAAGGTAGGCCTAGGCTTATGTCTAACATATGGAGGTGACATGGAGAAAGAAGAAAAAAATATACTTTTCAGGTGAGAGGTAAGAGAGTGTCTTGTGCACAACACCTAAAACTATCAGCTAAACTATAACCTAAAAGTATCAAACCTGTAGTCATATGACAAAAAATACAAACAATCCTTGTATAAGTTTGTATGGGCACTCCTTTTTAATTAGGCAAAACGTAAATATACAAAAGGTGGTTTGAACATTGGAATGTTGACAGCGAAAGTGCACAGGTTCTACTTTGGTTCGAAGCAAAGCTGCCATCTAGTGTTCAAACATGGTCCCTGCAAGCCTTGACCAGGATTACTGTTTCTTTTTATTTGCCTGCACAATAGGCTATAATAAAAGGGTGTCAACATACAAAAGACATGTGCAGAAACTGCAGTAAACAACACAAGCTTTGTTTTACTGAGAAGCTTCAGAGATGAATGTTGGGATGTGTGGTGCCGGGAGAACTGGGGACTGGTGGAGTGTTTAAGAGTACATTGTCAGCTGCAGCCACTGAAGAGAAAACACACAAACACGAGAAGTTACACAAAAGTGTCAAATAATGCTGCTTGATGAGTAACATTCAGAAAGGCTGAATCTAGAATGAATGTGACTGATTGCAATAAAGTGTGCCGGTACAAATTTACCTCCTGGATGTTGACCTTAATGGAGCCGTTGTTGTCCTTGTCGAGCGTCTTAAAAGCACCTAAAAGACGCAAAAGAGACAAAAGTAATCAGTTTTCAGTCATTCAGCAAAGCACAGTGTGTCGCAAGAAAGAAAAAAGACAAATAGAAGAGGAAGTCGATTAAAATATGAAGTGAAACTAAATCAGACAAGAAGGTGCCTTTGACATCTGCTCCAGGCTTAAGTTGCTAGTTAAAGGCATTGCATTCTGGAGGTGAAACAATGTAGCATGGACTTTGTTGCCCAACGCAGAGGTTCCATTGAGACAAATTCAACGTGCCAGTCAGACAGCAATCAAGAACTGTAAATGTGCTAAACGTGAGAATAAGACAGGCGTGAGGGGCCGTGCATGTGATGCTTGTGCACACTCACAGCACATGGCGTTGAGTCGGACCAGGCAGCCGATGAAGTTGTCAAAGTCCATGTTGCCATGTTCATCGCTGTATCTGCGGATGATCATCTCGAAGAGCTGCTTATTCAAGGGGAATCCTGCAGAGATTGACAGACAGGACACAGTGCTTATTGTACAGCCACTCAAAGCCAACATACTTTAAGTGTGCAGGTCAGAGGGAATACGGTACTGTATGTATAGTCAAAATACGCCAGTATAATAAATGTGCTATATACTGTAAGACAGTCAAAATGTTCTGTAAGGCAGTCAAAATATATGTGCTACAAGATTTAAAAGATATTTGTTTAAGATTTAAGGCAATTTGCCATGTGTCCTTGTTACAACCGTTAAAATCTGTAAACATGAAATTTGGGACATTTTTTGTGAGTATATATTCATTGAATGGTAATAGCCTAAATACCATATAATATGAAATATAATTGCATATTTTGACTCTTGTTCTTGTACAGACCGTACAGTAAACAGTTACAGGAACTAAGAGGTAGACAGAGGAAGGGGGTTGGGTTAGGAAATGGCTGCTAACCGGATATGAAAGTGTGTGTGTGAGCGTGTGTGGTGGTGGTGGTGGTGGTTTTGGTGGTGGTGAGGTACAGTAGGTGATCTCAGGTGGACTTTCAGCATATTTCACCTTCCTGTTTAATCATTGCTTGCTTGGCATGGTAAGAAGGTTCTTTGACAGGACCTGACTAAACACTTCGTTACTCTACCTCAAATAAATATTATACTAAAAACTTGAAAAGATACATCAACTATCAGTTGATAAAGCACAGTTTCCAACCCAGAGCCTCTAAAGAAGAAGCTCTAGTGGATAGTGGTGGTCAGTCATTAATACCCCCATAATTTTGTGTCCAAGGATGACAACAGAAGGTTGTCATGGTAAAACAACAGGGTTGTCATGGTAACTTTGCGCACCTGCAGCTTTGAAAGCACCTGGCAGCTCATCAGCTCCTATGACTCCTGAGCGATCACTGTCATACTGTTTGTAAATGCCCTGCAACAAAGGATAACGGTATTATGGTTTCAACTTCATGGTTGGACATTGACAAAGCTTCAATATTTTTATATTATTTATGTTTTTGACTCTTTGACACTTTGAGTTACCCATGAACATTTAGACATCTTACCTGCCACTTCTTGATGTTGTTCCAAAGGTATTTGAATTCATGGAAGCCCAGCTTACCAGTACTATCACTCTGTGAAAGCTGAGTCAAGGGCACTACAACATCTTCAAGTCACAAGTCAATTACCCAAAGTGACCAATCACAAACAAACTATATCTGACTGCATTCAAGCTACAAAAAAAAACATAAATAAACATAATCTAATATGAAAGGTGACCCATATTGATTGCTTGAGTGCTTGAGGTAGAGTGTAGGCCTTGTAATTGTTTAGACATGCACAATCACACCCCACCTGCCAATACATAGCAGCCTAAGGCCTACTAGGCCTAAGTCTAACCAAAGTTATGAGGCACAAATAATAGATAAGAAAGATAACTTAACAGTAGGCAAGTGCAAACATTGCAACTCATTCCTCCCACACACCACAAAACAGATAAGTCATAGACCAAAACTGTACTTGTTGACAGAGTTTGTACTTTCCCTGTCATTTACATTAGAGCACATAGAGCACATAGCCTTATGCAAACCTGTGATGATATGGACAATATCCTGGACCTCTACGAGAATAATAGACTAGGATCCACTGGAATGAATGCCATAAATATACAGTAGGAGAGTGTTTCTCTGGTCTTTGTCTATTCATCCAGTTTGAGTCCGAACTTAACTGAGGATCTTGAGAAGAGCAGCAAGATAGACCTTACCTGGAGCTTAATTCAGATGTTTGGGTTTGTTAGTTTTTGAAATTGGAAAGTGTGAAAGTAAGAAGGATACATCCATGACTGCAACCATGCTCCTGCACGACTCAATGCTGAAGCCGTCTGTTTTCATGTCAGAATCTGCATTCGGCACAAAATAAAACATTTACATTCACTTTTATGGTGATAACAGGTGTTGAAATACAGCCATTTAAAATAAATAACCAAAAAGCCAAGCATAATTGATGTGTCCTAGCTCAAAATGCAATGGTGACAAAGGAAGGATACACACAAATCTGTTAGTTACAGTAGTCAACAATAGTCACACCATGACCAAGTTCAGTGGCCGCAATGTTTTGAATTGTTTTGCTATAGCTCCCATTCACCCTTGTGGGTGATGTATAAAACGTGTTACGTTTTGTCATCTTGAACTCGAGGCATGTGTGATGTGAAAGATGAGCAGAGAATCAGAGCACTCACGTTTGGATATGATTTTGTTGAGGATGTTCATGAGCTCATTGGGGCTGACCTCCATGTCCTGTGGAGGAATTGGGAATGGAAAAAGTCTCATGAATGTGTCACCAGGGAGAAACATGAGTCATACAGACAGCAAAGTCAGATCTGAACATACGTAGTACATATATACCACCCAAGGCTTCAAAACAGATCAGATGGATAAGATGCTGCCACACACAAACTGGACATATTTACACACACACACACACACACACACACACACACACACACACACACACACACACACACACACACACACACATTTTACTTTTCACTCTTGTGTTGCACAGAGACACTAATTTAACAACTGCAGTAGTTGGACAGGAGTGAATTAGCTATACGACTGACATTGACACACACACACACATACACACAGACAGACGGCAAATTTAAAATGTGCTCTGCTCTGGAATCGACTCATTCCAGGAGCAGCCAAATTCCGAATCCACCAAAAAGCCCATCCAACCAATCAGAGCTGCTGATATGCCATGAAGTACACATACAGTAGCTCTACTGGTTTTATACGTCATGGACTGAGTTTACTGGCTTCATATACTGTATTCCATTCTGGATTGTCATCTGCATTTTTTTTTGTTCATCTTCACTATCTATTTGATGCTGCTTATGCCCCAGAGCTCAGTCACATGTGGCCACACAGAACTTCAATCTTGGTTGATATTGTCATGAGTTTACTCATGCAGGCTACCAGTATAACATATACAACTGGACGAAGAAAAAAATACTGTACATCACACTCATTATTGTTTGCTCTACCTTGAGTGCCATGCCATGTCCTAGCCAAGCTTGTGGGATGGATGTTGTAAAAGATTGCATTGGAGTTGGCCATGTATTTTTTGTAATTTCTACAACACTCTGGAAAATGGTCAGCTAAATAACATAACCCTAACCATATGTATAGACAGACTGGCAGACTGAAGGAGCCAAATCTCCCGGCTGCCTTTCTCTCCAACTAGACTCAACATTGAGTGTTTCTCAAAGTCAAGGAAGCATGCTTGGAAGGCTGCTTTTTCGAGTATTCCACGTCATTGTCTAAAATCTAGCGAGGACAGAGGCCTTTGTTCATAGATTTTTCAAGGATGCACTAATGGATCCTCGTCTTTGAAGTGTACAACTTCCAAGGCTAGTGTTCTACCTAGGAGGCATTCTCGACTTTGAGAAACACTCTCTGTTTCACATCTTTTGTCCCTTTCAGTGGCTGCCGTTTTCCTGAAACCTGACACCTGAGCTACCTACAGAATGCACACCTCATTACTGCTCACAGGACACACCCCAACTGCAGCTGACTGACAGGAAGGCACAAAATCGACAAGAGAATATTATCAAACCAAATTAAGAAATACACGCAACTGGAAATATATTGGATGGCTGAGCACTCTGAAAGCACCTTTATCCTGTCTGATCTACAGAGCTTAGTTGTCTCTTGCCTCACTTCACCACAACACCACCCTAGGCACTATGTAACAGGCCTTGGTATACTGTAAGTCAGACCACGATCCAGCTTTTAGGGGGAAAAAAACTAAAGCTGGTGAACATCACAGCTATTGCAAAAGCAAATGGAAAGATTCACATGGAAGGATTCAAGTTCAGCTATTATCTGTTATATTCACTGGCCATTAGTCTCTCTATCTAACCTCCAGCTCCAGCTCAGTGCTTTTATTCCATGAGCAGAGAGACACCCAGACACCCAGTCTCCTGCAGACCAAACAGCTTTCAAACCCCTATAAAAAACCCTGCAGGCTTTTAAAGTCCTCTCCTCAGTGCAGGTTTTACTGTGGCCATTGATCGACTCTTCTCTTTCCTGCACTACAGCTGTTGGTGAAATATTTGATTATAGTCCGATTGTTTGCCTCTTTGTGTGTGTGTGTGTGTGTGTGTGTGTGTGTGTGTGTGTGTGTGTGTGTATGTAATCGACGTGTGTTCAGTTTCTCTTGACATAACACTCTAAATCAACATCTACTGTAACTACTTTGTTTTTGTCTTGTCCTTGTAAGCACAGTTGATTTGAAGGCAACGTTTATTTCAATGGGAATACTCAAATAGTCTACTTCCTGTTGTAGAGTGTGGAACCCCACCCCTCGCATGCCAGGCGCTCCACCACCGACAGATCTGTTAGTCATTAGCTTCAGCTACGATCCTTGGCAAGGCTCCCCAACCCATATACACATCGGCGCCCGCTGATGACTCACTCACTCACTCACTCACTCACACACACACACACACACACACACACACACACACACACACAGAAACCACCCCCTGATCTCTCTCTCCACAACAGGACTCATTGGGCCTTAGCGACGCCCAGCACAACAATGGCAGGAATGCACCGAAAAGAAGAGGAACGAGTCACTACTCCCATGTCTATGGAATTAACCTAATGTGTAAAGAGTGAGATAGAACACCCTCTCATCTGCCTGTCACAAGGGAGGAGAGGCTAACTATCACCGTAACTTACAGTAAGCCAGTAGGACCTTTAAATTCATGACAGTAGGCCATACATAGGCTACAGTACAGGGCAATATATCAGTGAATAGTATAGCACTGTACTTGTAACACTTTGCAAGGTACTCTAGTTCAGTATTTTTGAGTACACTAAAAACTCATGGACAGGGGGATGTCGTGGCTCAGTTGGCTAAGGCGCCATACCATAAATCCGGGGACCCGGGTTCGATTCCGACCCAAGGTCCCTCCCCGTCTCTCTCTCCCACTCATTTCCTGTCTTTCTACACTGTCCTATCCAATAAAGATGGAAAAAGCCTCCCAAAATAAAACAAAAAACAAAAAACAACTCATGGACAGACACAAAGTGTTTTGGGCATTGCGGATATGGAGTAGGCTTAGGCCTAGTGTGTGGACAGGAGGGTGGTGCAGGAATCCCATGAATGTGTCAGAGACAGAGGAGGGTACAAACTCAACTGACTGGGCTGCAAACAAAAGTGCTGTCAAACAATGATGAGAGGACCACACCCTGACAACAGGTTCCAAGGCCACACAAATGGGAATAGCAGGCTGTCACAACTACTGTCTGCACAACCACAGACTTCAACTTATTATACCAGTGTCTGAGAGTTTACCTGCAGAATAGAAAGCACTGGTGATGGCACTGTATGTGCGATTACACAGGTGTCATACTGAATGAATCATTTCTCAAATTCCATCACTTGATTCTTTCACAGATTGGATGCTAAAAGTCCTGAAGTCCTAATCGAAAGTCCAAAATCTCAGCCAGCCAAGTTGAGGGTGTGCATCGCGGGAGCAATACTGGATGTAGAAGTGCTGTATGAGGGACAGGCGGCAATGTACTTACGTCTCCAGCCAGCTGGTGGAAGACCTTCCGGAACTGTTTCTCCTCATCACTCTCATGCGACTCGGCGTAGGCCAGCGGTCTGCGAGCGGGGGGCTGAGGTAGACAGAGAGACCACTGTAAACATCCATCTGTAAACAGCCTCTGCCTCCAGCATCACTCTCTCTCTCTCTCTCTCTCTCTCTCTCTCTCTCTCTCTCTCTCTCTCTCTCTCTCACACACACACACACACACACACACACACACACACACACACATGCACAGTGGGCAAAATATCCCATCTGCAACCACAGGCATCCCAGAGTTGCTTGTGTACAAACACCCATTTTAAACATGAGGGAAACTAGTGTCAGTAAATTATGTTGGAGAGAAAAAACTTGAAACAAGTTTCGCAATAAAGTTACTCACAGGGTCTGAAGGCACAAACTGTCCAGGGTCGATGTTGCTGTTTCATAATGAAGAAAAATGACATTAGTTACTAAAATTGGTAGATGAAATATGAAGAATGCCACTCCCTAACCCAGAGATACACTACCTGCTATTTGACTTGCCCATATATTTAAATTTGCCAGACATTTATTTACATGAAGACTAGTTTGCCATTTCAGTAAGACTAGCCTATGTCAATGTCAATGCCTTAGGCCTACCTCACAACATCGAGGATCCCACCAATGAGTCTTTTCGCCAAAAACATCCTGTGTTTTTGTGTGATGCACAACACTGAGGGCCTTCAAAATTATGTCTGAAAAGGAAAAACAAATACAGTGATGACTCCCAATGCAGAAAACAACAGACTGTTGACACATAAAAGGCAAGTAAACCTAGTCGTACAGAGAGAGAGAGAGAGAGAGAGAGAGAGAGAGAGAGAGAGAGAGATCCCACCACCACTTTTTTTTTCTTTTAACAAACCTTGACTTTGAACAAATAAATAATAAAAAAAACATTGGGTCTGGACACAACAACCACTCCCTCACTCACATCCTAAGAGATAGTGGCTCGCCCAATCATTGCTAAAGTCTTTTAGTGGTATTGCATAAGTGGATATGACTTCCACAAACTTAGCTCTAGTTTAATAAGGCCAACCTACAACAACCAGAAAGGACAGGATTTGAATCGAAGTTTATAGATGATTACGCGTTACCCCAGCGTGGAAAGTTACAAACAAAACACATCAATTTGGCATAACGTCACAGCTCTGACAGCAATCTTTCATATCGGAGCAAATCTGCGATATAAGTTGAGAAAATGTGCTACTTTCTGGTCAGTTAGGCTACTTCACAGAGTTTGGTAAATGTATTAAATGTACAGAGAAGAAGAACTTACGAGCGCTTCGCCGCTGTAGACGATCAGAAGTGTAGGCAAGCTCGAATGGGCACCAGACCAGTTTCAGAGCAAGAAGCCCGGCCCTTTTCAGCGCTAAAGGATCCACACCCTTGCTAGTCGTGGAGAAACCAGTCGGGTCAGAAATACAGGGTCCTATTACCTGTCGGATTTATCCGTTTTTATTTAGGGACAGGTGAAATTGTCAAAGCAAAGTTTAATTTCCGGAAAAATAGTTCTTTCATAATGAGCAGCTCATTCTGTGGATAGAGTGAAGACAGAAACAGTCAAACAATCCATAGACCAGGGTTGTCCCTATGTTACTCAAATTGGATAATATGGAAAATTCGACATTCTAAAAAATTATGTGAAAAACAGGCTTATAATTTCATTTAAACATCTCATGCACAGAGAACATATCTAGTAGCCTAAATGGGAAAACATTTAGGCTGTTTTTGATATTTTGCATGAAAAACCGGTTTGGAAAAAACTGACCCTATAAGTCAAGTGGACAAATATTTTTCACATGTGCACAAATTTTTTTTTCAAGGTTCTCTTTTTCAAACCAAATGTTACTTTCTCCGTGATTGTCAGGGCATGTAGCCCTTAGGCCCTAATTAAGCCCTTAGCATGTACATTATGAAGACTGCAGTCACTGTGGACTGGCATAGGGGCCCCATGGTGGGCCTGTGAGGATTTGCTCTTCAGCAAAGCACTGGCCCCGTACGGGCAGCTCTCACTGGCCCTCATAGCCCTCTTTAGGCCCATATGGGTTTTATGGGTGCAATTGCCTAATTGTGGACTGCCCTCAGCGAGCCCAAAGGCTTGGGCCTGGGCTGGGCACAACCACACTGGCCCTAGCCACACTACCAGAAGAAATCCTGCATGGACCCCTGCATGGACCCCTGCGTGGGCCCCACCAGGGCATGTTTGCTGGGCAGGGACATCCTTTACCTTTGCCTTTGCCTGCAAGAACGGCAACAAAATATTTCTGGACTTATTACATAGGTCTTACAAAGATATTTTCAACCCAAATTTCTGTCAACAGTTTTGGAGACACAGAGACAAGGAGCTAGGCCTATTGAAAGTTGTGTGCATGTAGTAGGCTACTATAGGCATAGAGCATGTGATCTATGTCTGTGGGGATATCAATTAACCCCTGCAGTTGATTACACAGACTATTCTGTTAGAAGGACTCCAGACTGTGAACACGTGTGAATAGTATAATAATAATAATAATAATAATAATAATAATAATAATAATAATCATTTGTTGACATGATAAAGTATGTACAGTATAGTCTAACTCATAGGGCTTCAAACTTCAAAACATGTGTCAAAAGTACAAATGGACATCCATTTTCTTCAGATGCCACATGCTGCAGTGTGTGGTGGTGCACAGCTCAGAGCACGAGAGAATATCTTCACAGAATCATGCAGTGTACTGTATGCTCATTTTTCAAAGCATATTAGGCTATGGAGGTCCAGAATGTTTTCTTCTTGCCCTGGTATTTCATATGGGGTGGTTCTTTTGACTGTGGGTCATCTACTGTAGGCTGATAATAGTCCTATTGTGAAACCACAGTAAGCCTACCAGTCAAAATTTAGGAAAATGATCAAATTCAATGATTTTCTTCACTTTTTATAATTATGCATTCAGTGGGTTGCAGAAAGTCTATTGATGTACAACGTAGAAAATTAAGTAAAAAAAATAAATAAATAAATTAAAGGAAGAAAGAAGAATGTGTGTCCCAAATGTGTGGCCTAGGCCTATGCAGCACATGCATAGTGTTGTGACAACGTACATGTATACCAAACTTGTGTGGCTTGCTGTGGCTGTCCTATTCCGTCGTATCCCGTCCAATCCCAAGAGCAGGACTTCGGTGCAAAGACGCATGTGTGTCGCCTCCCACTGGAATGACGCCACTCATTATGTAGAACCGCGGAAGCGATTGCTCTTGGAGTTGTCGCGTCGATTGCCTTGTAAATGGAAATGGCGACTTTTCCTACCACGTCATTAACGCCCGGTTCTTTAAGAATATTATTTTATGTATTTATTTTAGAGTTATCATTAATCCAGCCATTAAACGGAGTGTCAGAGCCGGGCAAATGGATTCTGAAGGTGGACAACGTAAGTTCGCATGCGCGTCTGGTTACATGGGGCACCGTTTGTAATTACGCACAACATTGGCTACCTGCATTCCTGCGTACAAGGATGTGCAATTTAACCTGTCGCCAACTCTGTGATTAACACTTATTGGTGCATTAAAATCAACTTTCATTTGGTTTTCTGTGCCACAAAGAATTATGCCTCGTTCAACGTTGTCTTTGTTATTTCATCACGTCATGTATTGCTAAAAATAAAGGGTAACGTTAGTTGGCTAACGTTAGCGCTGCTAACCTTATCTTGACAAAATAGCTGTCGCAGTTGAGTCCTAACGTCATTTATCTAGTCTGCAAGGCTACATTGCAAACGCAATATTTGTGTAGTTTACAGTTTACAAAAACGGGACAGCGGTTGACCATTTTCATCAGTCTCTGAAGTTTAATGCTAACCTTCTCTTTATTTACATTAAGCATAGTTGTGTTGGGCATCTTCTTCATCCCGCTGTTCCAGTTCAGCTAACGTTAGTCATGCTACAAGACTGTTTTCTCTCCTTCATTTGTAAATTACGTTAAGTTCCACATTGTTGTGCATTAATAACAACTGTCTCTCAATATCAAGAGACTACATCTTTTTCGGACTTTCGGAGCTCATGAATAGTAGACCAACGTAATCTCTTGACCAAGACACCTAGATGTCATGCATGTGACCCTGCAGCAGTAAACATTGCTGATAATCTATCATAGGCCACTGCAACTACTTGTGTATTGAGAGTGAGTGTGGTTGGATTGTGGGTTTAAAGTTTTGGAAAGAGAGCAGAGGGTGTCTTGGCAAAAGTCCTGCTTAGGTGTAGCATGAGGCATTTCACATTATCAACAGGCATTAACTGGTTGTCTCCTTTGCATTCAGGAGATGCTCAAAAGCCACAGGTTTTTCCCTTTCTCCAAGACGATGTTCAACAACACAATCATTGAACTGAAATGTAAGTAATCACTTGATGAATGCAATGGTGTTATTTGCACCTGTTTGTCTCTCCATATCATGCCTGATAGTGGTTGTAAGAATGCAATGAGCTATCATTGTTGCAAATTTATCTTCTGTGAATTTTTTTAGTTGAGTTACTAAAATAGTCATTTAAACTGAGGTTATTCTTGAAGACAGGCAGCAGTTTTGAAGAACATGATACACACTTAAGCAAAAGAAATACTCTTTCACACAAAGGCACGTAATAAATTGAGATGCAGTGTACTTATAGCCTCTTCCTCCATTGAAGATTGTTTTGATGAGTTGGTGGATCAAAAGCCCATGAAAAGCCACAGAATTGTTAATTAGAAAACTGTGCAAGAAATGTGTGTTTATGTTTATGAGGGTTATGAATCTTTTGGCAAGGTTTTGGACAGTGTTGTTGATTTCCTTTAGTTTTGTATGTATTGATATCCTGCTTCCTCTCCCTCAGGGTCTCCTCAGTGTCAGGATGTGTCCAATATAACTCTGCTGGTCTCCTGGTACCTGCGAAGCTCACGCTGCTATGAAGAAGTTTTCACTGGTGATGTAAGTTCCTCATCAGTCTAGCTAGCGTGAAGGGACCCGTGACATGATTAACACAGATGTGATAAAAATGCAAGTTAGTGCCCATAGGCTCGGACTTTGGCATTCCTCTGATTGAACTGCTATTGAGGAGACAATCAGTGGTAATGTTGATATTTTGTGTGAAGTGTTTGTGTTTTTTTTGTTTTGGTATTGTTTTGATTTTTCGTAATGGTATTGTTTTCTTCAAATCTGCTATAGTTATGTTGGTGATAGTGCTGTCAGTGTGGCTGCCACTGACTGACATTTCTTTTTCTCCCTACAGCCAAACCTTTACTTCAAGTCCAACGCCGTCTTACAGGAAGGAGGAACAGGCTCCTACATCTATCATCAGTATCCCACAATCCAGTGTGCTCCACACCAACAGTCTATGGTGGTATGTGTGACTATGCATGTGTGTATGGTGTGTGCGTGTGTGTGTGTGTGTGTGTGTGTGTGTGTGTGTGTGTGTGTGTGTGTGTATGTGTGAGCGTCTGTTCCTGAAAGTGCAGGTGGTTTGATGAAGGTGTATGTGCGTTTTGTTTCCTATGTGTGACCACAGTACTTCGTATTGTGTGTATTTGTGTTTTTGGGTGTTTAATCATGTAGATCTTAATGTAATGTGTATGTCTTAATGTGATGTGAAAGTGACATCTTGGAAGTCATTTGTGATGTTGTATTTAGCAATACTGACACGTTACGTCTTTATTCTCTAGTTTGCAGTGGAAAATTTTGATATACCAAAAAGGCTTGTGGAACAGAAGGTATGCAAGACTCTTTTATAACATCCTGGCTTTTCTACTCCTAATGTTATTTACATCAATATACAGTACATACACAGTGAATCCATATTTAGGCTATGTTAGACTTTTATCAAATCTTTGGAGCAGTGATTATGGCAGTTTGTCAGACTTTTATTAAATCTTTGGAGCAAATGCAGTGATTCTGGCAGTTCTTTTTTTTTTTGTCAATAGAATACTTGGTCAGTTTGAAACATTTGCTATCCTAACAGAGCTGTCATTGTTGTCAATGTAGTGTATGTTTGCTCTCATACAGAAAACACTGTCCACTATCCAAAGGTCGTTTCTTAAGAGTGTGAGAATGACAGGCTTATACATCCTTGTTTTTCTTTGCACCTTTTACAGCCGTCAGAACCCAATGGCAGACGGAGAAGAGGAGTGGAGGCAGAAGCGGTATGGCAAGAAAACACTTAATCTGTGTGATAGAAAATTGTTGTTATCCAGGGACAGATTACTAGTCTCTGATCATTAGTAGTATGGAAACAAGATGGGTTTATGGCTTCTGTAAGGCCACTTGTGCCCCCTGCTGGTTTCTGGAGGTATTGGTGAGAAATGGCAATGGGTAAAGAAATACAGGGTATTGAAGAGGCTTGAGGTAGCTGTTTCCCTACTTGGACAGCAGAGGAGCTTTAATTTCACATTAACCTGACAA
This sequence comes from Sardinella longiceps, assembly GCA_027497455.2. Taxonomy (NCBI): domain Eukaryota; kingdom Metazoa; phylum Chordata; class Actinopteri; order Clupeiformes; family Clupeidae; genus Sardinella; species Sardinella longiceps. Next base: position 26,106,706 of record JAODXP020000021.1, on the reverse strand, counting down.
AACCTGTGTGTGTGTGTGTGTGTGTGTGTGTGTGTGCGTGTGTGTGTGTGTCGTCCCCAGGTTGTAGAGCCTGCAAAAGAGTCGGGGAAAGAGCCTGAACCAAAGGCAGCTGAGAAACAACCTGACAAGGCTGAAGTCCAAGCAGCAGATGTTAAAGTAGAAGAGAAGGTCATACCAGCAAAGAAGATAGACAAGGCGGTAGCAGATAATAAGGTGTGTTTCCCCTCACTCTCCCCTGACACTCATCTTTCTTTCTTTCTTTCTTTCTTTCTTTCGTATAGCAGCCACACACCTAGCTGAGTGCCAACGACACCGTCTGCACTTGTCATGATCTAGATTTTTCTCGGAAAAGAGTCAAATTTGCGCTCCACCGATGGCAAACATACACATACGTGTACATGCAAAACATCAAAACTAGCGCGGTTTCACCCCAAAGTTCAGACTGATGATGCCCTTTGAATGTCATATCATATAGTTCATTATGCTAGAGTACGGTGTGCAATCACACTGCATGTGTACCATGCCTGAGTCCAGCTGAACCTTCCATACATGACAGAAAGCAGATGCAACGCCATGCTACTCAAAAACAGACAGGAGTTCCCTCTCCACTCTACCGGCCGATGTGAACCAGTCAGCGGAGGTTGCCCGATGTCTGCCGCACTTCTGAAACCTCTCAAATTTTGCACATAGATGCTCAAAAAACAGCTCCAACACACATTTTCGGTCAACGTCGTGTTAATGTGCATTAGCCTTTAGTCTCACTGCCTGAATGCTTCTCCACCGCTGTCTTTCTCTATGTGACTGACTTTGAGTGATTTCTGTTGAACACACACACACACACACGCACACACACACACACACACACACACACACACACACACACACTCTCTCTCTCTCTCTCTCTCTCTCCCTCTCTCTCTATCTCTTACCATAGCTGTTACTCTTAGCAATTTTATTCTTCTTTTTCTGTTATGGTATTCAATGACAAGTTATTATGTTGTCTTTTTTTCTAACGTGACACTTGCACGTTAGATCTTACACATTCTCCACCTACTAGATTAAAGTTTAAAATGTGTGAGATGGGATTTTGTGGCTTTTTGAGGTTCATTTCTTAGTGCACTTGTCTGTCACTCCCCTTATCGTGTGTGTGTGTGGTGTGTGTGTGTGTGTGTGTGTGTGTGTGTGTGTGTGTGTGTGTGTGTGTGTGTGTGTGTGTGTTTCTGTGCTGGTGTTCCTCAGCCTCACTATGCTATTGCACGCACCTGGGAGGATGCCCCCTACATGTTCATCCTCTGCATTGAAGTGGATAAGAACCCAAGCGAAGCCAAGTGGAGCGCTGACTGTGAGAACTCAAACTCGTTAACACATTTTCCATTGTCTTAATTAACAGTCCTGCCATTCTGTCCTACTTCTAGAATACTCAGATTTAAGTATTATTTATGAAAAGTATTATGGCGGCCAATCTAACTAAAATATCAAAGAAAAATATTTTTACCTAAAGGTAGGGTCCAAGATGTTTTCCAGGAGCACTTTTTATTATATCCTTTAAATCCCTGTCAAACAATGATTGCAACCAGTTTATAAATGCCCTAACATGGAAAATAGATATTTGTCTACTTTGAGCAATCATGACAGTGTTATGTTGTAGGATATTGGACTAGCTCTAAGAGTACAGTGGTTGAATAGTATTTATCAAGTAGTCTGTAGAACTGCTCTCTGGTGATCTCTTTCTCTGCTCTGACTCTGACTCTATCTCTACTACTGTGTGTGTGTGTGTGTGTGTGTGTGTGTGTGTGTGTGTGTGTGTCCATGTCCAGTTGAGATCAGCATGCACGGCCCCCATGACTATATCTCAGCGACAGAGTGGCCTCTGATGATTGTAAGTCTACCTCCTCATCCCCCTCCTCCTTTAAACATTATTGTTGTTGCCATACTGATATTGTGGGCTTTTGGAGTGCACATGATGATTGGGCTGCCATGTATTGAGGCAGAATCAAAATTGTAGAATTGGCCGCAGGCACGAAGCCACAGACTGAGATCAGAAATTCAGAAATAGTTCAACCAGACCTAACTGTTGTATAAAATATAAAAATAAGAGTGCAGTTTGCTAACAAGAGAATGACAGGAGTTGAAAGTGTATGTGATCATTCGTAAGTAGGCAAGTAGAATATTCAATTATGGTATTGCCCTTCACATATTACGGATACTATTCTTAGTCATCACATTGTAGGCAAGTCATTTTATTGGCAGTTGTGAGTTATCCTGACATTGTAACTGGGTTAGTAAGTATGTTATTGATAGTTTTTGCGTTAATGACATTGATAACAAATGACTGTGTGTCCCGCTTTTACTGTGTGTGTGTGTGTGTGTGTGTGTGTGTGTGTGTGTGTGTGTGTGTGTGCGTGTGCAGTTCTACATGGTGATGTGCATCATCTATGTGGTGCTGGGTGTGCTCTGGCTGGGCCTGTCAGCCTGCTACTGGAGGGATCTGTTGCGTATTCAGTTCTGGATCGGAGGGGTCATCTTCCTGGGCATGCTGGAGAAGGCCGTCTTCTATGCTGAGTTCCAGAGCATCCGCTACGATGGCTTGTCAGGTAAGGATCGTGTGGGTGTGGGTGTGGGTGTGTTTGGGTAGTTGTGTGTTTTTGTGTGTGTGTGTTTGGGTAGTTGTGTGTTTGTGCTTTTGAGTGACGTTTCAAATAGCAGATTCATTTGGAAAACCGTTGTGCGTTTGTGTGTGTGTGTGTGTGTGTATCCGAGTGTGTTACACACTGAAAGAGGAGTCGAGTAGGTTACACACACACACACACACACACACACACACACACACACACACACACACACACAGTCTGGGCTTTAGACTGTGAGTCATTCTAAGCCTCTCAGTGGTCGCTGTGACCTGCTGTGTGATCCAGAGAGCCATAGTGTCTCCTTTTACAGCATGTGACACTTACCAGCCATTCATGCCAAACCACACACACACACACACACACACACACACTCACACACACACACACACCAGCCATTCATGCCACACACACACACACACACACACACACACACACACACACACACACACACACACACACACACACACACACACAGCAGAACAGAACAGAGCTGTTAATGCTGCAACATCACATACTTTGATGTACTTTAGTGACCTTTTTATGAGATTTACGAATGGATTAAAGTGCTATGTACGTCGTCACGGTAATTGATTCATAAGGTACAGTATATGAAAAGATTGGATTGGAATGAACAAAATGTACTTGCATCTGCTAAGCCCCCCCTTCAAAATCATATAAACTTTTAATATTTTTTGTTACAGTATACATTTTGTGACATCGTATGTCTTTCACCTCCTTCACATTTATCATTGGACATATTTCACCCCACTGACAACAGCACACACACACACACACACACACACACACACACACACACACACACACACACACACACACACACAGATTTTTGTTTGCATTCCCAGATGCCCAAAGCAAAGTGAGTGTTCCTCTGTGATGTGATGTCATGTGTCATGTGATCCATGTCACCGGTCCCTCAGGCTCTCCATCATCATGAAATATGGCCTAGTTGGTGCTGTGACACATGCATCCATCACAAGGACTCTAGTGTCAGGGTGTCACAGGGACAAACGTGTGTGTGTGTGTGTGTGTGTGTGTGTGTGTGTGTGTCATAGCAAGTGTTTCCAGGGACACTTTATGACAGAGGCACTGCTTCAAATCATAAAAGGGTGTCAAAGGTGGTGTGTGTTTGAAATGCCATTACTGGCTAGTAATAGGATTTGCGTGCATACAAAGTGGCAGAGTGTGTATGTGTAGATCTGTGTATTTCGATATATTTTGTTTGTGTGTGTGTGTGTCTGCATATCGAAATCTGTGTCTTCCTTTCAGTATTTGACTTTGAGATGGCGTGTGTGTGTGCACTGCACATGCATTTTGCAGAGAGCATTTTCAGAGAAGGCTATGTAATGCTTCTGTGCATTTCGCAATCAAATCAATTTATGTATGTGTGTGTGAGACAGAGGGACCATGCAAGCTAAATTGTGTTTGTGTGTGTGTGTGTGTGTGTGTGTGTGTAGTGCAGGGAGCTGTGGTGTTTGCGGAGGTACTTTCAGCTGTGAAGAGAACATTGGCTCGAGTCCTCGTCATCATTGCCAGTCTGGGCTATGGTATTGTCAAGTGAGTACACCACAACACACACACTTTCACACTCTCTGTCAGACACTGCCACACACACACACACACACACACTTAATCTCCCTCAATTCACACACACACATGCACATACACACACATGCAATGCATACACATACTACACACTTCATAAAAATGTATACAGTATAGAAAATGCATAACCCTGTGTGTGTGCGTGTGTGTGTGCGTGCGTGTTTGCAGGTCATGACAGACAGTCCAAATATAAGATGATATTAATATTAGCCCGTAGTGCAGTATTTGGGGTGGGGCAGGGGTCCGTGCTTATTCTCCAATGGTTGAAGACCTCTGCTGTAGCCTGTACACCAGGGGTGGGCAATTATTTTGGTCGAAGGGCCACATTGGGTTTTAGATTTTGACTAAAGGGCCGGGTGTTAACAGTCAACCAGTTGATGCCGGGAAATTGGCGAGTCTCAAATCAGTAGCCCCACTTTCTTCAGAGAATATGTTAACAAGCAGGTTTAAAAGGGAGGGATTTGTATTTTATGAATACAACAGATTTGATAAATCAGACCTTTAATCTAAGTCCCCTTGGCTGAATGAGAAATTATTTTTATTTTGAGAAGGCTCCACGGGCCGGATTAAATAGCTCAACGGGCCGCATGTGGCCCCCGGGCCTTAGTTTGCCCAGGTATGCTGTACACAGTTGTGCAGTTTGTCCCTATCTGCAGACAGACAGACAGACTAGAGAGGCTCAAAGGGACTAATCAGACAGCTCTGCAGAGAGTGCTTTGAACTCATCTCGCTATGCAATTGCTAATGGTGTAAACCTTGTTAGCTGGAGGTGTGAAATGTCAGTGAAATGTCAGTGGCATTTTAGAGGATAATGTGAGAAAGACAATGCCTTAATAACTTTTCCTCCTTCCCTTGCTGTCTCTGTCTTTCTTTTTTTCTTTTTTTCTTTCTTTCTTTCTTTCTTCCTTTCTTTCTTTCTTTCTTTCTGTTTTACCCTCCCACTCTAAAAATTTCTCTCCCTTCCTCTCTATCTCTTTCCTCTCCCTCTGTCCTACTCTCCCTCCTCTTCTCTCTCTCTCTCTCTCTCTCTCTCTCTCTCTCTCTCTCTCTCTCTCTCTCTCTCACCCTCCCTCCTTCCCTCCCTCCACCCTCCCTCCAGGCCTCGGCTGGGTGCTCTCCTGCACAGGGTAGTCGGGGTGGGGCTTCTCTACCTCATCTTCTCCATCGTTGAGGGAGTGCTGCGGGTCAACTCGGTAAGTGGGACTACCCATCATCCTCTTCTCCTCTCCTCTCCTCTCCTTCCTTCCTCCCGAGCAGCCAGGCGGCCATTTTCCCTTCCCCTCTCTAATCAGATGAAGGGAGATTTGCCCCCTCTGACTCTGACTCAGCAAGCTCTGGTCCCGTGGCTCATCCTCGGCTCACAAAGCTTCTGGAAATATCTAGAACACACCGGGGCAAGCGTCTCTCTCTCTATTCCAGAGGCCCCTGGCTGGTTCCACAGGTTGTGTTCGGTGCCGTCTCACAGAAGTGAGGCCTTTCAAGTCTACAGTATTTTGAGAGCTTTCAAAAATGATAATAAAAAAAGCAAATGACCAACAGTAATATACACCAGGCCTATTCAAAATTGGCCCAATTGAAATGTATTCTGGCCCACAGCAGTTATAAGAAATATACACATTATCTACATACTGTAAGAACAAATCTGCACCCAAGCTCATAGGCTAGAGTACAGTTTTTCTCCTTGGTGACACCAATCATTCTCAGGGATTCTCGGGTGACACACTCCATGCAGTTACAGCATGATGCTGTCAAAGCCAAAGAAGCGCAAAGTTGACACAGACAACCATACATTTCAAAACAAACATGGGATAGCCCTAGCCCTAACCCTAACCCTTACCTTAACCACCACAAATGTATTTGAATAGCCCTGATCTACATTGAGTTGGCCAATTGTACAAAAAGTTTAGAGGAATACAGAAATGATAAAACTGACTGTAGAATATGTTATGTTGTTGGCGTTTGTTTGAGTG
>JAODXP020000021.1:26077983-26097983 GCA_027497455.2 Sardinella longiceps | reverse complement strand
AATAAAAGGTAATGAACAAGATACACGACACATAAGTATCTTAGTTAGTGTAAGGGTGATTGTGCTCATGTAGTGTGTGAGAATCAGTGTTCTAATTACCAGTAACAAAATGGACAAATAGGGAAAAATGCCTATGAAGAGGAAGAATTATTTAATTGTTCTTTCTCCCCAAATTATATTACAAGAATATTAAGAATTTTGATCCACATTACTCTATCCAGTCAAAGATGGAATACAGTGTGATATTTGACAGGAAAAATGCAAACTTGTTGCTTTTGAGGGGAAATTCAGTTTCCTTGTTTGCTTTGAGAGTTTATTCTTGGCAGTCAGAAAGAGAATGTAGAATGTTGTCACCTGTGAGAGAGAATGTTCTAGATTCCTTGACAGTAAGCCACATCTTCATCAGCCTGGCCCAGACCATGAAGCTGCTGCGTCTGCGGAGGAACGTGGTGAAGCTCTCCCTCTACAGACACTTCACCAACACACTCATCTTCGCCGTCATCGGTACGCTGCACACACACCTCGCTCACGCCTACCTGCCATTCACTTCACCAAGAGCCCCCAGTTTGAACCCAGTCTTTAACTGGATTGGATCATCAATTTGAAGTCCCAACTGCCCCTTGCAATTAAATAGTTCCCTGCAATATAACTCATGGTGCTTTAATACCATATATTGTGGTTAGTTTTTATAGTGTTACGTGCCGTTTTTCATAATTCTGACAAGTTTTGCATTTTTTTGCAAACAGTTAAAAGTGTTAGTTTGTATGCTAACTGGATGGCTGATTTAACACAAAACTTGTTAAGTTAATTGGTTTTCTGGTGCTTTTTCTACATTACACACACACACACACACACACACACACACACACACACACACACACACACACACACACACACACTTATAGCACCAGGGAGTAACAGTTGCATGGCATAGTTTTTTAGCCAGGATTTGTAATATAATATGATGCCAGTTGGACTCCATTAATTAATCAAAGGGGAGTTTTTGAATCCAGTTTTCCATTAAAAGTTTTTCATAGAGTCCTCATGTCAGATAAATTTTCTCATGTCTAATTAAATTAGTCACTGTGCTGTGATGATACAAATGGCTGCACCTGTTGATGTCAAAAGCAGTACTGTTGATCTGTGGCTTGCAGCGTTGACGATGATGACTTTATAATGATGAAGACATTGGACAGATGATTACTGTTTGTCCTTGCAAGAGCATATCGTACCCACTGTCTTTGTCTATTATCTGATCTCCTCCTCTTCCTCTTCCTCTTCCTCAGCTTCCGTCATCTTCATTGTATGGACAACAAACACCTTCAAGTTCTCCAAGTGCCAGTCTGTAAGTGCACTTCAGAGCTTTAGTGTTTTTAGCATTAGGTATCCTGATGAAAAGATGGTTGATATGCTAGTGTGATGATATTAATTAGTACATTATTTGTTCTTCCACTCTCTTACCTGTCTGAACACACACATTTTCTCACTCTCTCTTTCTCCATCTCTTTCTCTCCCTCTCTTTCTCTATCCATCTCTCCCTCCTGCTCAATCCTGTCTCATGTCTTCCTCTCTGTTTCCTGTTTTCTCTTTGGTTTGTCTCCCTCCACTTTCCTTCTCTACTCCTCATCTCTGGTCCTCTCTTCTACTGCATCACTCTTTCCCCCCTCCATTTCTCTTTCTCTCTCTCTCTTTCTCTTTCTTTCTCTCTTTCTTTCTCTCTTTCTTTCTTTCTTTCTTTCTTTCTTTCTCTCTCTCTCTCTCTCTCTCTCTCTCTCTCTCTCTCTCTCTCTCTCTCTCTCTCTCTCTCTCTCTCTCTCTCTCTCTCTCTCAGGACTGGAGGGAGCTGTGGATAGACGATGCCTTCTGGCGGTTCCTCTTCTCCACCATTCTGCTGGTCATCATGTTCCTCTGGAGGCCATCCGCCAACAACCAGAGGTGAGGGGTCACAGGGGTCACGAGGGGTCACGCGGTCAGAGGGTGAGCCAGTCGCAGCAGCGGTGCTGTCTTGTGTCTGACAGGCCCGTCTGGGAGTCTCTGGCGTGTTGCGTAACACCACTGTGCCACGATGGCCGGGTCGCTCGCTCACTGCCTGCCTGTCTGTCTGGGTCTGTGTGTGTGTGTGTGTGTGTGTGTCTGTGGCCGTGACGGGAGGACACACACTCAAGGACAAAGAGCCGTGTGCTCTCAGTGCTGTGATTTGTACAATAGGAAGCGCGCCAGCGCGTTACACGATGGGCAGACATGGCCGCTATTTGTCACATCTTTACAAGTTCACTGTTGTGCTGAATGGGCAGCGAGTCATGTCAAGTCCGTACATCATCCGTCACGTCCGCTGCGCTCCAGGATGAAGAGGTCACAAACGCACACAGAATAGAACACTTGGGGCTAATAAGGCCAATTTGTGACACCTGAACCAGAGAGGGTAAAAGCGGAGCAAGCGAGAGGTGCAAACGTTCGTTAAGTTCCCCGTTTTATTTTCACAAGGTGAGGGGGATGGTTTCCCCTTTATGGAGACCAGAGTCAAAGCCAAAGATGGTTCATTTGGAGCAAGATTGGTAGTGGTAGTTTATGTTTATGGGAGCAAAGTGGAGTTCATTATCCGATCTGCCAGCTGCCACCCCAATCAGTCAACCTCTGTCATTTATTAGTTCAGGGCCAGTCTTCCCTAGAGCAACTTGGGGTTACAATTGCCTTGCTCAAGGGCACAACATTGGCAGCCGGGAGTCAAACCCACAACTTCCAGACTACTATCTAACCACTATGCTACCACCGCCCTTCTTATATTATCCAGTAATGCATTTATGTGTAACGGATGCCAGTTAGCTAGCCAGCTTGGCGGCAGTACGTGTAAATCCTCATCACCCAATTACATGGCCACTTCTTACGGCTAAGATAGAAGCTCGGGTCTTTTAGCTCAGTGGTTAGAGCGCCCGACTCCCACGGCGGGAGTTTGTAGCTTGCGGGGTGGCGGGTTCGAGACCCGTGTGCGGTGCGGACCGTCACCGGCTGCTTATGCACGTTTGCTCCCATTGTTGCATATTATGGTGCTTTATCTTGGTTAATATTCAAGGATACCTGAAACTGCCCACATGGAGTTAGAACATGTCTGGACATCCGGACAGTGAAAGTGTGCTGAACAACACTCTGATGTTGCTGTGTGTGTCGCAAGTGGCTGGCGGGTGTTGGCGTGTTAAAGAGCACCCAGAGGCGTAGGTTAGATGTAGCAAGAGATATAGCCCACCGTGCTCTTTATGTATTACAGAGAGGTGCTGGGCATTTAACAGGTTTTAAGGATTCTGTGTTACGACAGCAGGGAGTCTTCCTCTTGCCAAAGGGAGCATCAGGAAGAGTGTGAGTGTGTGTTTGTGTCTCTTTGTGCATGTGTGTGTGTGTGTATGTGTAAATTCATGCAGGTTTGCATGTGTGTGTGTCTGTGTCTTTCCTCACACTTCCCCGTTAGACTGTTCTCTTTTTCCCACCTCTCCTCTCCTTTCTTTTCATCTCCTCTCTTTTTTGTCTCACTGCAGTCTCTCCTCTCCACCTCTACTGTTCTCAGTCTCATGTAGTCTCTGGTCTCTGCAGTTAAAACAGTTTCATATACTGTAGCCTTTCAGCTTTGCCATTCAAAGTGACCGTGAAAATGTTCCAACCCACATTATATAGGTAGACTGCTTTTTATGCATGTCAACTTGAACATTTGTGATCTAGCCTAAATCTAATGTTAATATGTCTTGCCATGTGTAGTCTGCAAAATTACTAATGAAGGCAGTACAAGTTTCAACTGATTTAAACAGAACACTGATCTAAGTCCGTTTTGTAGCCCAATGGTTTGCTCACTGATGTACAGCGTTGTATGTGTGTGGAACGGCGTTGACGTGTATGTGTCTGGGGGGGGTTAAGGGGTGTCATAAGGACCTAAGGGGGCGTTTGTTCAAAAAAAAGGTTGAGAACCGCTGTCATATTGGCATGTTTAACTGTTAGCCTCTGACGTAAATGTTCTAGAACAGTCCGCAGCGTGTGAAGATAAACTGGCAGACTGTGACATCAGTGCCTGCAGGTTCCTTCAAGCTGATCAGACGTGTGATTGATGTCTCCTTGACGACCGAGAACGTTTGAGCGGGCGATGTGTAATTATTTTGTTCTCGTTGCTTACATGGAATTGGAACTCCGCTTCCAGCCAGGTCTTTTGCTTGTGAGGAAACGGAAGTGAATGTACTCACTCACTCGATTGGAAGGTGCTGGCCAATAAAAATGGCACTCAAATAGAACCCCCATTAGAGGACAGAGTTAGAAATAAGCATGTGGGAAGAATCCTATGGGTTGTTTCCTCTTGTTAGAAACTGTTCTCTTTTGTCTGGAAACAAGTGTTTCTTGTTTTGGTATTATTAGTGAGTAAATATACAGAAAGGGTCAATCAGCTGCTCTGTTATGCCATATATACTGGTTGAACTGGTCCTTACCCAAGCCGTAATGGTGAGGTTCTAAGGCACAGAGAATTGCAAGGTATTTAATGCCATGATTGCATACCACAGTTGTTGCTGTTGTTGTTGTATTATTTGCCCTACTGTATACTGATAAGTGGTGAGCGTGTGTGTGTTGTATTTTACATTTATACATTAATGTGTTGAGTGTGTGTGTGGTATTCTAATGCTGTATACTGTAGTGTGTGTGTGTGTGTGTGTGTGTGTGTGTGTGTGTGTGTGTGTGTGTGTGTGTGTGTGTGTGTGTGTGTTGGTCTCTGATGTTTATGTTTCTCCGTCTCTTGTGTGGCTCAGGTACGCATTCAGCCCTTTGGTGGATGAGGAGAGTGATGAGGAGGAGAAGGAGCAGCTGGTGAATGAAGCCTTTGGTGAGAACACACACACACACACACACACACACACACACACACACACACACACACACACAGACACACACAGACATGCATTTTTTTGCACAAGTTTGTGCACACACTGGGCACAGCGTTGGCAACGTTTGTGTGTCACTCACATATTTACCACACTCAAATGCACCCAAACACACACATACTCAGTCACACACACACATACACATACACATACACGTAAACACACAAACACACATACACAGATACAAATACGATTTTTCATCATACACATCACATCATATTTTGCAAATTTGCATGTACACATCGTATTTGAATGCACACACACACAGAGACACGCACCCACATTTAGTTCTCCCTTGAACACATACAGTACCCCTACTGAAAGAGAAGGAGCAAGAGGGAAAGGCGCACACACACCATGTTGAAAACAAAAAAGGTCCAGTCTAACAATAGACCTCTGTGGAACTGGGTCAGTGGTTTTGAAGCCCTGCTATGATTTGAAGTATTTCAAGCCACAGATACTTCACACATTCTGTGTGCATAATGGCCTCCGTAGCTGAAAGAGCCCTGTGTGTTTGTAGTGCTCCCTGCGTGAATACTGTGTGTGTGTGTGTGTGTGTGTGTGTGTGTGTGTGTGTGTGTGTGTGTGTGTGTGTGTGTGTGTGTACCAGGAGAAAGAATGTAAAGGCTAGAAGATATGTAAAAAAAATCCCTATTTTCTAAATAGCAAAATGACTTCATCCTCTGATTTTACTATGCCAGTCTATTGATAGGAAACGGGAGGCCTTTTATGTGTCCTATTTCACCTTTGACCTCTTAGGGTGACCCCTGGTTGCCCTTTGGGAGAAAGGGATGACTGTTTAACATATGAGTTAAGGAAGCGGAGTGTATTCTCTGGCTGCACTGAAAGGATGGTTTCTGCATGCTGGTGTGCACTGTGTGTCTGTGAGAGAGAGAGAAAACGCGTGAATGAAAGAGACAGGGGAGGAGGAGGAGAGGGAGAGGGAGGGAGCGAGTGAATGAACCAGTCAGAGAAAGGAATGAATCACCTCATGCTGAAATTATGCCTTTTTTCCCCTCTTCCCCTCTCGCTGCCTATCTCTCTCTCTTTCTCTCTCTTTCTCTCTCTTTCTCTCTCTTTCTCTCTCTTTCTACTCCACAGAAGGGGTAAAGATGAGAGGAATGAAGGCAGAGACAAACGGAACTGCCAAGCCCAATAAAGTGGTAAGCATCTCTCTCTCTCTATCTCTATCTGTCCCCCTCTCAATCTCTCTCTCTCTTCCTCTTCTCTTATCTCTCTCTCAGTCCCATTCTGTCTGTGGCCCCTCATTTTTCTGTCTCTCAGTAAGAGTCTCATTTCCCACACTGTCCATCTCATTCTCTCTCTCTCTCTCTCTCTCTCTCTCTCTCTCTCTCTCTCTCTCTCTCTCTCTCTCTCTCTCTCTCTCTCCACATCCATTCAAATGAGCCTCGTCTGCATGGCCATATCAAAGCACAGTGGCCAGAACAAATGTGTTGGTTCACACAGCAATGCATTCTCTCTCTCATTCTCTCACTCTCTCTCACTCTCTATCTTGCTCTTCTCTTCCTCCCTTGCTCTCAAATTCCAAATTGACAGAAGCTTTACTGGTCTGACTGATGTAGTGTTGCCAAAGCATACAATATTACAAACAGATACAATATATGAGGTATGAAGAGAGAGACACAAACAACAAAAAAACTCCCTTGCTCTTTTCTTTATTTGTGTTGCTTGTCTTCTCTCTCTCTCTCTCTCTCTCATTTTACAGTCTGACAGTGGTCAGCTTATGGTCACTGCAGGTCAGCTGTGAACGGCCATCTCATGGCAGGGGTCTTTTAAGAGGCCCCGCCCTTGCATACTGACCCTTAATTAATGAAATGTATTTATTTTCCCTGATTTTTAATTCCTGCTTTGATAGTTCAAATGAGTTATCCTAACATTGAGGAACAATGTCATCTCAAGAACAGCTAAATAATGAATGACTGAGTCACTGCCAGTTGAAGAGCTGCTTAATCAATTGTCAGTCATTCATTCCCGAGCCAGCAGCAGCAGCCGTACATGTCTGACACCTGATGTGGGCATGGCTGGGTCATCCGTCTCTCTCTCCCTTTCTCTCTCTCCCTTTCTCTCTCTCTCTCTCTCTCTCTCTCTCTCTCTCTCTCTCTCTCTCTCTCTCTCTCTCTCTCTCTGTCTGCTCTTGTGCTGAGTGCTGTGCTGGGGGTTCCTGAGTCTCCACAGCCCACTAGCTAGCAGATGGGCTTAATCAGCGTGGGTGGAGATGTGCAATAAATCATGTTTTGGGCTCGGCACCGGAGAAATCTCATTCTAATTTCATTTAGTCCGCTCTCACTGAGGTTGCCAGTAAAAAGGGAGGAAAAAAAACAATAGCACAATGACATTGATTTTGTGTGTGTGTGTGTGTGTGTGTGTGTGTGTGTGTGTGTGTGTGTGTGTGTGTGTGTGTGTGTGTGATTTTTGGAGGATCTGTCAAGGTTGTTTATATTTTGTAAATATATTCTATGTTTGAAGACATATTCGAGTGTATTTACCACCACTCATTGATGATTCACAAAAATGATTCACACACATAGTATGCTACTGTCATACCCACACAAAACAAGCAAGAATGATGTTCTTCAAATATTTCTCCCTGTCCCAAGTCCCTGGCCCAATTTATGGCTCTACGTTGAATTGATGCCATCTCTGTGAGGTGCACATCCAGACAGCAGTATAGGGCATGAACAAAGTTGTAGACTTGGCTCGTACACAAGCAGCTGTCTGTCAATGCGACCTGTCAGAATTAGTTTGGTCCCTGACTGTGGCTTTGAGTTTGATTTCCGCTATACTTAAAGGGATCATTTGTACTGAATCAGCTCATAGTTCTGTTGTTACATGTTGACGAGTGCTGTCAGTAGGTATGAGAACGACAAAATTTGATTCATTGTGAAATGTCAGATAGTGAATAGACAGCCTCTTGCTAACTGATTAGGGCAAGGAAACTTTTTGTTTTGTTTTTATTTTTTTGTTATTATTAGTTAGTTTCCAGTTCGCAAGCCAAGTCCTGTTGGCTGTCTAGGTGTCCGTTTCCCAAAAGCATAGTTGCTAACTGCTAAAAAGCAATGCAATTTCCCATTGCCATCTAACTAAGTTGCTAACTGGTTAGCAACTGTGCTTTTTGGAAATGGACGCCAGCATCTTTGTCTGCTGCTGTGCTCAGAATCCACACTCACATGGTACACACACGCACACACACACAGACACACACACACACACACACACACACACACGCACAAACACAGAGAAACACACCTGCTTTGTTTTCTCTCCCAAGTGATTTGATTGGTTTTGACTGAACAAGTATTTCTCTCTCATGGGCCTCATTCATAATTGATGGGGAGTTACTTTGAAGTGACCATTGAATGTCATTGCCCTGGCCTCTGAGCACCAGCGCTGCCGTGTCTTTCTGACTCTCTTCTGTCCTCTAGCATCCCTCCATAGATAGTTCTGTCCTCTCTCATTCTCCATTTTCCTTTTGATCCCTCCATTCTCACGCTTCTTTCCGAGACAAACTTTTTATTCCCCCTCTCTCTCTCTTTCTCACATACACACAGAAAGACTTACTCTTTCTTTACCAGTTCTCTCTCTTCTCTTTCTCTCTCTCCCCTCTATCAATATCTATATCTCTCTTTAATCTGTTGTTGTTGTTGTTGTTGTTGTTGTTGTTGTTGTTGATGTTGTTCTCAGCTGTGTTTGTGTATAATGTGTGTGTGCAGGATGAAGACCTGAAGTGGGTGGAGGAGAACATTCCCTCCTCCATGGCTGACGTGTGAGTATCGTTACCGTTAACCCACTCACAACAATACATTTTTACATTTTTACCTTCCTTGTGGTTCAGGAACCTGGCTAGCATGCTAGTAGCCCAGACATCGAATTCTGGCTACTAAGTTGTGTTTGGGTGGACTGGCCCTGAAGAAATTGACAACTGACAAAAAACTGTCACTGTCTTTGGATAAATGCATACCGGTACATGTACTGTATACTGTATATGATGAAAAGGATTCACTATGGTGTCAAGTGAGCCAGGACCTGGCTGCCAAGACATTGGCATAGCTAGTCAGCCTGCCTTGTACCCAGTCTAGTTTTCCTGCACTGCAGCTAATAATATAGGCTAACAAAAGATGGGACTTTGTTTAAATTCTACCCATCTACTTTGCTATGTATTGGTCATACTGTAGATGAATACTTTACTTATTCCAAGGAGAATGAAGGATTTTCAATTAGTCTTTCTCAATTGTAACATAATAAAACTAGAAAAGCACTCGTCGAGCACAGACCTCTGCCAAGGCAATGTGATCGTGTTCTGGATCACCACCAAAATTTAATCAGTAGTAACTTGTCCCAATACACACGTTGTCCGAAAATTTCACCCAAGTCAGTGCAGTACTTTTCAAGTTATATTGTCCAGACACACAGACAGACAGACACACACGTCGGCGAAAACATAACCTCCTTGGCGGAGGTAATAATTACAAACTATTTGGTGGGTACTGATTTGAAGATGTTCATCTTGACAAAGTACTTTAGATGTTCAAGTTGGATGTGGGAGTGAATGAGAAGTGTGTTGTGGAAGGGGTGGTGTAAGCAGGGGTGATTGTCGTGCTCCATGGAGGGTGATGGGAGAGGCAGAGCCAGCAGAGGGAGAGAAGCAGAGAGTTGGCTGCACTGCGGTGTCTCTCTGTGCTTAATGGCCAAGCGTTCAGCCAGCGGTCATAAACAGCTGTAATTGCGTGCAAAGGCCCAAAAGCAGTTTAACACAACGAGCTGCACTGCAATGCAGCCTCAGTTTGTGTGCCTATGTTTATTTATTTATTTATTTGTCTGTGTGTGTGCGTGTGTGTGTGTGTTGGTGTGTGTGTGTGTGTGTGTGTGTGTGTGTGTGTGTGTGTGCGCGTGCGTGCGTGTGTGTGTGTGTGTGTGTGTGTGTGTGTGTGTGTGATTTTTGTCTTAACCAATCTGGAGTGCTGTGTTGTTTTGAGAATGGGAGGGCGAGTGCATGAACATGCATCATGTCAAAACAACTCTGGGCAGCCAGTGAAATGAATGGGGAAGGAAGCTTTGATATGACTCCCTCCACTTTGATTCAGCACTGAGTCATCATTGACTCCATTAGTTCACTGTTTACCACATAACCTGAATGCATCTCAAGCTCTCAACCCACGTATTGGATATGGTGCACTTTAGTTGTAAACTTAAATGTTGCTTTGGATTTAAAAAAAAGCAAAACATCGCAAGTAGTCACAATATCAGCATCATTGAAAGGCTAAAATCTGCTTGAATACTTGATTGAGATGTATACAGCAAATACATATTCTGTGTTTGGGATGTGGTTTGTGTATTTACTATTCATTTGTCTGCTGATACCTTTCAGTCTAAAATGTTCTCTCTCTTTTGCAGTGCGTTGCCCCCTTTGCTGGACTCTGATGAGGTAAGACACCCCACACACCCCACCCTCTCCCCCCTCAGTGCTGTACCAGCGGTGGCCACCAGGTGGTGGCGGTGGTCACAGTCTGAAAGTAGTCCAAGCCAGCGCTCAGAGCCAGCCAGTCACGTCACACTGTTTATCCCCTGTCTCTCGCCCCCCTCCTCCTCCCTCCCCTCCCAACGCTACCTCATCCCTCTCCTCTCCTCTCCACCCCTCCTCCTCCTGCTCCCCTCCCTCCATCTCCTCTCCTCTTCACCCCTCCCGTTCCCGCTCGCTGGCTTGTTTTGCTCCCGTCGTGAACAATAGGCACGCAGAGGCTGAGGAGATGGGAAGGGGGGGGGGGGGGGGGTGGATTTTAGGAGGGGGGGCAGGGAGGAGATGTGGGAGGGGGAGGAGGGGGAGAAGGGAGTATGGGGGAGCGCTTTTGTTTGGCCACGATGATCTCACATCTCCCAGATCCCCCCGCCACCCCCCTTCTGTCTCCCGCATGGACTCACTCTCTCTCCTTATGGCGAGTAGAACTCCTGCTCCTCCATACTGTTGGCTAGGATTAGCCAACTACCACTGCTGTGCTTTCTCGCCGTTGTCATGGTTTCTGCTGCTGTTGTTGTTGTTGTTGTTGTTGTTGTTGTGGTTGTTGTTGTTGTTTTGAAATCACAGGCAAGGCAGTTCCACCCATGTAAATATTTACATAATATTTATGTAATGGATGTACATGATCCTTATGGGGGCTGTGATGTAACACCAGTTTGAACCGTTGATGCTAAAAGAAGCCATGAAGTTCATTACCAACGGAGGGGATAGGGATGTTCATGTGTCCCACTGGGCTTTCAGACGTGCTCTGCTCATCCTCCATCTTTATTTGTGTCCTTCTTTCTTTCTCTCTTTCTCTCTCTCTTTCTCCACAGGAGACCATGGCAACAAAATTTGAGATGTCCAAAATGGAGTAGGGTGCTGGCGTCACTGTATGTAATGTAAATACTGACGTGTGCGTTTGTGTGTCCACGGTGAAGGAAGAGAATGTGTGTGTGTGTGTGTGTGTGTGTGTGTGTGTGTGTGCCTGTGAATGTGTATGTGCACATGGGAAATGGAGAGAGAGAATGTCTGTGTGTGTGTGTGTGTGTGTGTGTGTGTGTGTGTGCGTGTGTGTGTGCGCTTTCTTTTACGCTCAGATTACAAGCTTCATAAGCATCCTATGTACATACTGCTGAATGATGGCGATGTGGTTTACCAATGAGAGAAACTTTTAGTTTCCTTTTTATTGCTTGATTGTATTTATTTTTTCACTGGACAAGGTTCTGTTTCTTTCAAATAATTTTGTTACTGACTGTATTATGCCTTGACTGTTGTTTACATATCTGGAGTCAATAAAACGTCATATTTGGCTGTTACAGATATGATTTAAAAACTAAACAGAGTTATTACTCCATTGTGACTCACCTTGCACTTAAATAAAATAACAAAAGAAAAGGAGGATATTTACAAAAACAACTTCGGTTTTTAAATGAGTCTAGTCTTCACAAACTTGCAAAGTGCTTTCACTCAATCCTGTTCTTTCACACTCAAAGTGTGTGTCTATGATCACCAGTAGGCAAAAATGATGCAGGTACTCTAAGCCACCACATACACACACACACACACACACACACACACGTACACAGACTTGTCCTCTGTGACCTGTCTCTCCTCGCTGTGGACAGACAGGCCGAATCTCCTGTGTATTATGTTTGGATGAATATTAGTGTGAGCCAGTAGTCCACCTCTACTGCAGAGTCTTTCTCTTGCTGTGCCTTTATCTATACAGTGAGCGATGGTCCTCACGCTAGTCAATACACACTCCCCTGCCCACCGGCAATAAACTGATCTCTCACAACCATTTGTTGTTTTAACCGTATCGAGCCAAATGATTTTCATTCTGTCCTATTGGGATCTATTTGGTCCCATTTATTGGACAATTGGATGACATTTTGCCAGTTATTTATTTAGTTATTTATTTTTATACTTTCCAGTCCACAATTATAGTTTCATATTTATCTTTTAAACAAACAAACAAAAGCAGAAAGCATGCTTTGTTTGTTTATTTGTTTTGACTGTCCACTCATTGCCCCCCCCACTGTAAAACTTGGCAAGGCGAGACCAAGGACACACATGGCCTCGTGGATGACTTGTGTTTAGAATTTATGTCTTAAGGTGTGTTTGCCTCAGATCAGAAGAGCAAGCTTGTTGCCTCCATTAAGGGGATTGCGCAAACAAAGAAGCTCGCAAAGCCTAGCTAAATTTACCCTGCCCACGGTTAAGAAAATGATACTCTTTCAAAGCCCCCAGTCCAAATCGACCCTGTGGACCTTGGCGATGTGTTGATCTCTAGTGGCCATTAATATACCATTGAGTTGTTTAGGCTTTTAGTCTGTTATTGGCCATTGGTCTGTTAGGGACTGCCACTAATTGCGTCTCCTGCTTAATGGAAAAGCGTGAGTTGTCTACCTCCTTAACGGGCCAGGTAAACCCTCAGGAGAGTGCGGTGTCAATAGTGTTTAACAGGAGTAGGGATTCCTAAGCTGCAGTTTCCGTGCTAAAGACATAATCCTGGCGAATTAGTGTAAACAGAGAAAGGTATGGCACTGGGCACAGCCATAGAGAGAGAGAGAGAGTGTGTGTGTGTTTGAGGGTGTGTGTGCACTCAATCGAAGCGCTGAGAATTGGACTCAGTTAACTCGACCACGGTTGGCAGCCAGTCCAAAGAGGCCAATACATCAGACTTCAAACACTTCCAAGTGTCTTCAGTGTTTGTTTGCCAGGAATGCTTCCAGTTGAAACACACACACACACACACACACATCTATAAACTAATATCTCATAAAATAAATGGCTGACATGCTAAGAGCAATAGAGCTTTAAGTTAGTATCATCTTTGTTTTCTACAAAGTACAAAAGTGCCTCCTTAGTATCTACTGTATAAGGAGGCATCAACACATCAAGCTCAACAACAATGCAAATACTGTACTTGCCATATGGTTGCTAAGAGGGTAAAGGTCAGGACCCCCCCCCCAAACCCTAAGCCCCACCCCCCAACCCCAACATAATTCCTCCTCCTTTTTGTTCTTTATGGTCAAAACCCTGCAATAAGGCCTCGGCAGACTTGTCATAGTATTTCATGGAGATTTATTCATGTACACAAGGTAACAGTCTAAAAACAGAGAACACATAGAGACTGGGACACATTCCTCAGTGAGTCCACAATTGTAGGGGGCATTCTCCAGGGCATTTATTTCAAACATCTGTTCCACTCTTCAAATCTAATTAAGGGGGGAGAACTACAAACGAAATGGTAGTCAATATAAAACTAACAGTCTTTTTTTTCTGATCTTGGCATAAAGAGACCATTGAGATTCACAATTGAGAGGAATGTTTCAGTTTTTTTCCATTTTCTTTTTTTTATTGACAATATAAAATCTTACTAGAGGACAAGCAAAACATTTACATGATGTAATAATGATAGGCTGAGCTGCGCTGATCAATGACTGTAGTATTATTGCTTTCAGAGTAATTTTTTTTTCTTTTTTTTTTTTTAATCAGCTATATGGAATTGCATCTTTCTCACCATGGTGAATTGTGACGCAAACAAGTGGTTACTCCATTTTGGGGGGGTTGGGGGAAGGGACAGGGGAAGGGGGGTTGGGAGGGGGGCAAAGCTTCTCGTAGAATCCCATGGCGTTCTAATCCTCAGTGTGTAGCTTCACACGTTTCCCGCCTTTTTTTCTGGTGAATGATAACAAAAGAGATGAAATAAATTACAATATATTTTTTGTTAAAAAAATAGAACAGTATTTATTTCTCTTTTTTTAATATAATTTTTAAATTGAATTGGAAAATCTGTGAGGTTAGTACATCTACAGTTAGTTGGCACACATTTGGGTTGACAGACGGTAACTCTTTGTTGCTCTAGTCTTTTGTCTAGTTCTGGGAGCTATCTCACTGGGAAGACAGAATCACATGGCATGGAGACCATCAAAAAACTACGGGAGAGAAAAAGGGGGTCAAATCACAGTGTAACGAAACCAGGGGGACTTGATCTAACACAGGGTTCCAGAAATCTACCACAGACATAGTCATTAATCTAAAGATCAATATAAGGACTCGAGCATTACCTTTTATGACCTGAGAGAGGGTAGACAACCGTTAGTGAGCAAATCAGAAGGACCATTACACTCATATGTTAGTGTTTGCATTTTCAAAACATGGTATGTCAATTTTCAGTTTCAAGGAAAAATTTGGAATATTCAGTTATATCGTTATGCATATAAATTTATATAGACAGTATATGGCTTTCAACAGTGATACACAAAAAAGGCTGTAGTTCAACAATTATAAAATAAAGACCTAACATCCTATCCTGTAAGAGGAAGACAACACTAGATATTTGGAAACTTCATTTTGGATCATTTAGACTGGGGCTTATGGGAAGAGACCTTTTTTAAGTGCATGCTTAGTGATAGTAACTGACATTAATATCTGGATAACTGCCATTATTGGCCGATTGGGAGTATTTGAAACTGCTGTCCAGGTAGTCCATCTCTTTCTCTAACTGTTCGG
The DNA here is from genome assembly GCA_027497455.2 of Sardinella longiceps. Taxonomy (NCBI): domain Eukaryota; kingdom Metazoa; phylum Chordata; class Actinopteri; order Clupeiformes; family Clupeidae; genus Sardinella; species Sardinella longiceps. The sequence continues at coordinate 26,083,043 of JAODXP020000021.1, read as the reverse complement.
CAGCAGCAGACATCACTGACTGGACGATGGAGGCCGCAGCCTCGTAAAACATCTTCTTCAACTCTTCCTCGTGGTCGCGCAGCTCGGCGCTGGCTTCCTCTGACCCTGCCCGGGATCCTCCATTTTGAGGAGGCCCCTCTCCATCTCCATCTCCACCTCCTTCCTCATCCTCATCCCCATCCTCCTCCCCAGCCTCTAGCGCCTCACCATGCCTAGCAGCCTCTACTTCTGCCATTACAGACTCTGTATCCTGGCCCTCGCCCTGGTCAGGGTGTTTGCTAGGTTCTAGGTCTGCCGCCGGGCACTCACCGCTTTGGGCCACCGCGTTTCCTTTACCACCGCACTTGCCGTCTGGACTCAGGATCTTGCCGTCCTTGGCTTTGCTGCTCACGTCGTCGATGACGGGCTCTTTGCAGTTGAGGCTGTCCTGCTTGGCCTCGTCGGTCCCGTTTTCACCATCGGCCGCTGCCTCGTGATTGTGCGCTGAGCCGTCCGGGCACCCGTTCTCCTGGTTGGTCTTGGCCTCGGCCGCTGGCTGCTCAGCCACTGCCGCCCCTGCTGGGGTGGCCGTCTCGGCGGGGCACGGCGAATCTGCTGCCGGCGCCGCCGCTGCTGGCTTCTCCTTCGCAGGTGGTGCGGCTGTGTCCGCTTTCTTCGGCTCCTCACTGGCTGCCTTTGGCTCCTCCGCCACCTGAGCCACTGCGGCCTTGTCATCACTCTTAGTGACGGGAGTGGCGGCGGCGGTGGTGGTGGCACTGGCAGCTGGGGCTGTCTCCTCCTTCTTTTCTGCCGTAGCCTGAGGGGCGTCCGCTGCCTCAGCTGCGTCGGAGGTGCCCTCGCCACTGCCCTTGGCGTCTGCCTCCTCCGCCACGCCGTCTTGCCCCTCTGTCTCCTCCTTGGCTGAACCCTCGCCTCCAAGGTCAACGCTGCCACTCTTGCCGCCCTTGCGCATGATGAAGTTCTTTAATGACACGGCGCGGTTGAAGTGCGTCCGTTTCGTCTTGGCCGACTTGCCAGAGTCTTTAGCCGCCTGCTGGTCATCGGTCTGTTCTCCCTCCCCGCTACCACCGGCTGCCTCAGCCCCTTCTTCTACAGCTCCTCCGCTGGCCTCTGTCGACTTTTTTGACTTGGGGATCACTTTCTTCTTGAATGAGGTCCAGATCTCGTTGGCATGTTGGTCAACTGATTTAGTGCGCTGTGGAGCAGCTGCGGCGCCCTTGTCTTCGTCACCTTCCGTCTTCTCTTGTGTCTCTCCATCTGTTGCGGCCTTGGCCTCTTCTGACCCGGCGGCGCCGGCACCCTGATCATTCTCTGCTGCAGCCTCCTCTCCCTTCTCTGCGCCTTCTTTCTCACCCTCCTTCGCCTTGTTGTGGATGCCTGTGACTGACGGGTCTCGCTTCAGACCCTGGAAAGTCCATGATCTCTTCAGCTTCCACCGTTTCTGGCCGGAGTGTTCTGATTTTGTTGCGGAATCGAGCGTTGATGAATCGCCCGCCCCATCTGCTCCCCCCTCTGCACCTTCTCCCTCCTTGGTATCATCTGTGCTTTTCTTGTGAGACTTTTGGGCCATTAGCTTCTTGAAGGAGTGCCAACGCTTCATGTGTTTAGTGGTCTGGGAGGCACCCTTGTCAGACTCTTCAGCCGCCTCCTGGACATCTTCTGTCTGCTCCACGGCTACGGTGCTGGCATCTGCGTCCTCCAGCCTGTCTAGGGATCTGGATCGGACCTTGCCGCGTTTCTTGCCCTCGCCTGCGCCCTCTTTCTTCTCTGTGCTTCTGTGTGAGAAAATTCTGGCGACAGGCTTGCGGATGAGGTCCCTCACGCTGGACTTCTCCCCCTGCTTCTGCTTGGCATCTTTCCCGGATCCAGCTGCTGCTTCGTCGTTTTCCGGCGCCTTCTCAATGGCCTGGTCCTCGGCCCCAGCCTCAGCCCCATCTGCTGTCTGATTGGTCGGTTGCTCCTTGTTGCCCTCGTCTGCCTGGCTCTTGTCCTTGTCTGCGTCGCCCCCGGCAGCAGCGGTGCCATCCTCACCACCTGCACCAGGTTCTTTCTTCTTTTTACCTCCTCCCATCAGTTTGCCCAGGCCGCTCTTGTTCAAGAAGGAACCCAGGATGTTCTCGGAGGCGGGCTTGGCTTTGCCGTCGGCGGCGGGCTGCTCGGTGGGCGGCTGTTCTGAGTTCTGGGTGGCATCGTCGTTGGCCGTTGTCTCTTTTGTCTCCTCTGCCTGGGCCGGTGCCGGTTCAGCATTGGCAGGCTGTTCTGCGTTTGCAGGCTTCGCCTCCTCTGGTTTAGTCTCTGTGCTGTCTGCTTGGACGGGGGCAGCACAAGCCTCGGTTGCTGCCATGTTGTTTCCACAGGGGTGAAATAAGGGGGGAAAAAATAAAAAAAAATAATAGGAGGAAATGTGTGATCACAGTTTCGCCCCTTTGCTCTTTTTATGTATCAAAAATAAATTTCCTCACGGTCCTCAAGAGGCTTGAGCTCATTGAGCACTGGTCAGTGCATCTGAATGTATTCCGGTCCTATTTCCCTCTGGGAGTCGAGTCCTGAGCATCATATTCCGTGATGACCACAAGCACCACAAATCTAAAGAGAAGATGAATAAACAAGAAGATAAACAACAACAAAAAAAACAGTGTAAGAGAAAAAACAAAGACACACACAAAAAACCCTCTCAATCTCCTCCCTGACTGGTCTTCATTACAACAACAGTCTATGTTTCTGACTGAACAGCAAGCATAGTCTCCTAGGTGTAATAATGCCTATTCTAATGAGTGAAGCAGCTTTCCCAAGGCTCTAAGGCATAAACAGAGAGCATGCTCCAGATAATCTGGTGCTGCCATGAAGGGGTTTGACTCCTGTCACCTACTGCATGGCTGTGCAGATAAGTGGATCAGTCATTTTGTTCAGCAATCGGCACTGTTTGTAGAGGTTATCCCTGGTTTGTGGCAGCCCATGTAAGCTAGGCATTCGAGCATAACACATGGACACGTTGGCTGACAGCAGAGACAGCAAAGGGCTTAAACATCTGTGCTGTTTGTTTGACGACACTGTCTACTGGCTAAAAACATGTTCACTGTGAATCTATGGCAAGATGGGGTTGTGCTGAATGGTGTGCCATTTTCATAGTGTGAAAGAATCCTTTTAACAAGAACAAAATAAATGTCCATATGCGCCATTTAAGGTTTGAATTTCTGAATTTGCAATTCCATACATGAAAACCAGCCCCTGGCCAGTCGAGTCTGAGAATGAAAGGGACCATTAATTCCGTTTTTCACCCTGACTCAACTCTTATCTTCCTCTGAACGCTGACCTTGTTTTTCAGCCGACAGAGGCTTCTTTTGTGGGAAGCGGGTTTTTTTTCTCTAATCTTCAACCATGCGCTTAAATGTAGCCAATTTTTACAATTCAAAACTGCATCTCTACATCTGCAAATCGAGAATTTCAAATATTTCAAGCGTTTTATGTGAATCACTTCATGGACACATCTCATGATGTTGCCCTAACCGCATAGTTTAGGGTGAGTGTGATTAATAAAGACGCCCTCGTGATTGCTACGCATGTCAAATGGATACAGCCATAAGATGTATGTAGGGCACTATGGAACTGTTTAACATGTTTTAGTGTAGCTCATGGAGGGCATGATGCAAATAAGACGTCTAAATTGGATTTTGTCCATTCCACAGTCGCTATTAGTGTAGCCTCGAACATGTTTACCAAGTTGGTGGCAACACCAGAGACTCCCTCGGACGTCTGACTGATACAAGGACAATCGACACTTGGCGGTTTTATCCCCCTCTTTTTCATCGACAACCCCTATTCGCTTCTTTGTTATGCTTAACCCAGAGAGAGCGGGAGAGGAATACGCAGAAACTCCTTCGATTGGTCTTAACTGCGCTCAAATAAATTTACACTGCAGAAAATAGAACGTAATCGTAAAGAAAAAGGGGGCAGAGAAAAACCGATGCAAATGCGCGAGACAGCAGGTGCCTGTGCTTTTCAAAAACTCATTTGCAATGCTAATGTCACTCAACCCCCACCCCCATTTTAGATAAGTGTCTACTATTGTTATTATCGTTAGTGAGCAAGATTCTTTTCTATTTCGCTCGTTAGTAATGGCCATATTATCTACCAATGTTGTTTAACCCCCTTCACACTACTTAGTAGGTCCAGTAGACACGTTCTCCGTTTTGTTATGCCTCAAGAATATTTTAAACAATGGCTGGTCGCTCAACTGTGAATGAACGTCACAACGTTCATTCAAAGCAATTTCTTTCATCCGTTTTTTAAATTCTAATTATTGTTAAATGATCACCACCACTGAATAAACACTTTACAAGTAAATCCAATCTTAAAATTGCATTGATTTAGCAACGCAGCTCGCTCACGAGATAAACACTTTGAGCGCGTCTCTTCGCAGCACCAACCTGACCGTCTATTGTGCCAAAACCACGCTGGCCACTAATAACATTCTCGAATGCTCTACCAAAACATCAGTCGCGCCTGCTTTCGTTTTTTTAAAGGGCACAATTTGTAGCCCGCACATTTTTTTTCTTTTATCGAGTCGAAATATTTGGAGAGTATTAAGTAGAACCGCTCTGTCCCTTTGCATTCACACTTGAATGAGTGTAATTACAATGTGTGAAGATCCAGTCTGGCGGATACTGTGGAAGTTGATTGAATGAAACAACTCGTCGCCTCTCCTCAGGCAACGAACTGTGCAACAAAGCAACCATGCATCTCTCTACATACAAACATGCCGCACAAATAAAATAAATAATTCAACAACATATAAACACCAGTCAATGAAACGGCATTTAAATAGCCTATAACTAAAGAGCAAGCATCTTCATAGTTTACGAACACTATCCATTGACGGCTTTTTCAACGTTATTGTCCCCACTATCCTAACCTTTCTTGACTCCAAATACGCCAGGTTGGATAGATAGCAAAGAAAAGACGGCGAGTTTACTTCACATGCACAGCGCACGCACATTTCTACAGCGAGAAACGAGCCACTTAATCCCGTGCGCCGGGAAACTAGAGAGCCCACACATAAA
>JAODXP020000021.1:26067983-26075483 GCA_027497455.2 Sardinella longiceps | reverse complement strand
AGGAAAGGAGGGAGGAGAGATGAACGAAGGGAAGAGAGGAGAGAGGGCAGGAAGACGGGAGGAAGTGAGTGAGGCAAAGAGGAGAGAGAAGGGGAGGAGTGAAGGAGGCAAGATAGGTAAAGAGGAGGGTAAAGAAGAGAAGAATAAAGAAGAGAATAGAGAAGGGAAGAAGGGAAAGAGAGGAATAGAGTAGAGAAAGGCAGAGTACTGCCTGATTTGGACTGTCTTCTCTCCTCTGTTTTTGACTTGTCATGTGTGTGTGTGTGTGTGTGTGTGTGTGTGTGTGTGTGTGTGTGTGTGTGTGTGTGTGTGTTTGGTCTCATCTCTCCTCTGCATCTGAGCTGTTGTGGTGTGTGTGTGTGTGTGTGTCGCTTGTCTCTTCTGTCTCTGGGCTGGTGTGTGTCTGTGTTTGCGCGTGTCATCGTCTTCTCATCTCCTCTGTGGCGCTCATTACTTCCTCCTGCGTGCCCAGAAAACCATATTCACAGCACCACTGCCTGCCACCGCCACTGCCTGCCCGCCCGCCATAGCCTGCCAGCATCCAGACACTACACAGCACAGCACAGCACCTCAAAGCATCACAAGCTCCTCACAGCACAGCACAGCACAGCACAGCACAGCACCTCAAAGCACTGCTCCACAGTCTGGAGCATCTTTAAATCAACAGGCACTAAACACCGCCGCAACACTGGCATTCGACTCTATTCCACTCTATATGGCAGCACACACACACACACACACGACCCATTCTCTCTCTCTCACACACACACACACACACACACACACACATTCAGGCTTTCAACATTCAACAGTCTCAAACTCTCTCTCTTTCATTCAGTCTCCCCTTCTTAATCACTCTTTCAGAGTCTCAGCTTGTCTCCTTCTCCCCCCCCTTCTCTCTCTATTTATCTATCTTTCTCTCTCTCTTGCTCTCTCATCTCTCTAGTCGCTCATCTTCATTCTTGTCTCTATCCAACTTTCCTTCTTTCTGTTCACAACCGCAACACCCCCCCCCCCTTCACTTTTCACTCCTTTTCCCAGTCTCTCTTAAGTTTGTCTCTCTCTCTCTCTCTCTCTCTCTCTCTCTCTCTCTCTCTCTCTCTCTGCTACAGTAAAAGTGAATGTGGGCTCAGCCAGCAGGTCTCAGTAGGGAGCCAACACAGACAGACTGCACAGGAGGACTGTGAATGGCACAGGCAGCCAGGCTTGGAAGGAGTGTGTTTCTGCCTCCTTAATGCCTGGCGACAGTGTGTGTGTGTGTGTGTCTGTGTGTGTGTGTGGAGATGAGGCGAGGCAGAGGGGTGGTGGGGGTGGGGCTACAGCCTCTTGAAGGCCATGTCAGGCTCATGGCACCGCCTGTCAACTCCATTTCCCGCTCACATCGTCGTCCGCGGCGACCAGGTCTTATTTTAAGCAGGCCGGCGTCATCACTGATGGTCAACACGTGCCGCCGCATGCGGCCGTAACGACAGGCAGGCTTAACCGGCAGCGCCACTACCACAACCATGAGCACTGACACCAGCACTTAAGGCAAACCCGCCCTCACCAAACACACACACACACACACACACAGGAGCGCAGCCCAGTCAAATGGATCGAATCAGCAGACCCCTCTTTAGGATTGATGGAGTGTTTCAGTGACGAGTCTGCCCCCCCCCTCCCCCTCCCCCCACCCGCGGCTCTCTTCAATAGCACAGACCACAGTCTGCAAATGTGTCGGCTAACAGGCAGATTAGCGCTATGAATAAATCAATTTCTGTGTTATGGCTGTAGAGGACGAGGTGGCAAAATGGTCTGACCCAGAGAGAGAGGGGTGGGGGGTTAGACACTGGGAGGAGGAGTAGAAAGAGAGAGGGATGAAGAGAGGAATAGGGAGAGGAGAGAAAGAGAGAGAGAGAGACTTGTAGAGACCAAAAAAAAAATTTTTTTTCAAAAAAAGCAAAGCAGCTCTGCAATGGTGCTCAGCCTCTGAAGCCAGAGCCAAATATTTTTCACAAGACATCCATTCACACGAATTAGGGCCAGGGAAAGAAGCGGGAGGGAGAGAGAGAGAGAGAGAGAGAGAGAGAGGGAACGAGAGCGAGAGAGGAAGGGAGGGGGGAGCGAAAGAGAGGGAGAGAGAGTAGTCCGGGAGGGAGGGAGGAGTTGCTCATCCAGGCTTACGATCGTTGTCAAGCGAAGTGGCTGCGTGGGGGAATTAAGGATTGCTCAGATTCTTACCCATCCCATGCCAAGGAACAGAGTGGACCCGCGGCTCTTAATCTGCACCCCTCGAGGACAGACAGACCGACAGACAGATAGACTGACAGACAGATAGACAGACAGCCATTTGCATTTAGACTGAAAGCTCACGGTCTCACCCAGTGGTGCACAGCTTCTCTCTCGTTCCTCATTCCTCTGCAGAGGGGCCATTTAGGCAGTGCAGTGGCACGCTCTCCAGAACATTCTTCTGACGAGTAATTAGGTCTCAAGCACATCACATTCTCTCACACTCTCACTCTTTTTAAAAGGAGCCATTCTCAACATACCCCTGCATTGATTTCTTACCACCTTACTTTTCTTTCTTTCGTTCGTTCTCCTTTCTTTCTTTCTTTTTAGAACCTTTGTAGAACTTTCTGTCCTTTCTTTCATGCATTCTTTAACCTCCACTTTTGACCTTAGGTGGGTGGGTAGGTGGGAGCCATCAGGGTAGCCATCACCATTTATTTCTGCTGGTTTCACCCTTCCTCTCCTCTGTTCTTCTTCTCCTCCTCCACCTCCTCTTCCTCCTCCTATTCATCTTCTGTTCTCCTGCCAGCTCTTCAACAGTGGTCACCAGGAACAGAAGCCTCTGATCTACAAGCCCAGATTTAGAGGTGCTCTGTGTGTGTGTGTGTGTGTGTGTGTGTGTGTGTGTGGAGGCAGGGCAGGGAGACAGAGAAGTAAACACACACACACAAACACACAGACACAGTTGGCCTGCCTCGAGAGTTGCCTGACTGACCATCAGCCATCAGCTCTCTCTGCGTCCATGGCCTTAGAGGAGAGCGACACACACACACACACACACACACACACACACACACACACACACACACACACACACACACACAGTGTCCATGGACCCAGTGGCCAGCTGGGGTAAGTAGAGCTGTCGCGACAAGTGACCGTGACGCTGAGGGTGGCTGGCATGTTGTCATACGAAACACTAGACTGTGAGTGCCAGAGGACACACACACACACACACACACACGCGCAAACTCATATACACTTGCATTCACAGACACACACACACACTTGCTCAAACTTGTCCACAAGTGTGCACCTGTAAACACACTGTGGCTCATACACACACACACACAGAAGTGGCATCTGTGTTTCCTCCCATGTGTCCAAACTCAACTCATATCTCTCCATCCAGACCTCTACAGACTTCACTTGGCTTTACTTACTGATCTCTCTCGCTCACACACACACACACACATTCATCTTGCTTTCAAAAAACCCTACAGAATGAGACCCCAATGTTGCTCCATGACCTCCAACCTGTTACCCACCTGTGGCGACAGGGCTGATGGTGGCCGTAAAAATAAAACTGACTTCCACCCACGCCACCCTGTAACCTCCCCTCATCATCATCATCATCATCATCACCTTCATCGCCGTCTTTGAGCATCGGCGACCTTTTTGTCATACATTGCAGCCATATGTGTGTGTGTGTGTGGTGTGTGTGTGTGTGAGTGTGTGAGTGTGTGTGAGGCCTATCTGAAGCTCTCCTGTCCCCAAAGTGTTGCCTTGCCAGGGATTTCTGCCTAATCTCTTTATGTGTGCACAGCCTGTCAGCCTCGATCACCGCTGTTGCTGTTGCTGTGCTGTCGTCCTGCCCGGGTGATTGGGATGGGGGAAGGGGTGGAGTGGAGGGAGGGGAGGGGGGGGGAGGGTGTAAGGGCCCCAGAAGGGGCCTAGCCAATGGTGATCCAGCCTGTCGATTAGCTTGATGCTATCTGATTATGTTTGTTTTAGTGCCTCCGTTCACATATGCCGCCGGCAGGCAGAGCACAGATATAATGGCGACCGCCACCGGAGGATATCCCCTGTCACCTCATGCCTGAGGAGTGGAGTCGGGTGGGGGGTTGGGCGAGGTGGACGGGGGCACCGTGTGTGTGTGTGTGTGTGTGTGTGTGTGTGTGTGTGTGTGTGTGTGTGTGTGTGGGAGGGGATTTCCAACCATTACAAGCAAGTTCAAATGGCGATTAACAGCTTGAGGCAGAATGGCCGTAGTCTGTCAGTGAGTTGCTTTAAGTGGCCCGGTGCGTATGAACTCCGCTCACCTGGCGAACAGGTGGGCCAGTGAGCGAAGGCGAAGGTGAAGGCTCACTCTCACTCAGCCATTTAGCCCCTGTGTAAATAATTATCTCCAGCCTGACACACACAGCCCACACACACACCTCAGTCATTACAGGTGAATCGCCACGGGTTGACCAATCACGGCTCGAGAGAGGGGGCTCAAAGCCGATGAGGGCGTCGCCGCCGCCAACGACAAGTGAGGGCTTCGGCGAGACCACGCGGCTCGTCGTCGTGCACCCACTGGCTGGCCGGTTAGGAAATCTCGGTATAGAATTAACCGTTGATGAGCACGTGCACTAGAGGACGGGCATTCTGAAAGGTCAGGCCTACTCGTAAACAAACACATGACTAAACCATGCAAATGGGATTTAGCATGCAAATACTGCAGCTACTACTGATGCTGCTGCTGCTACTGCTGCTACTGCCTCTGTGGCCAATGCTGCTCTGGGACATGGCCTGCAAAAACAACAGCCAAGACTGGGGCTCATTCATCAATATGTTCTTCAAAATTTTCCTAAATTTGTTCTTAAGGTCCCATTTAAAATCCTATATTGGTGAATACAAATCTTCCTAAAACCGCCTAAGAGGGATTTAAGAACAAATATCTTCGCAAGAATGGTTGGTGAATGAGGCCCACTAAACCAAAACCTAAATAAAGATACAAAATGATATTGAAACATTTTATTAAAATATACCATTTCAGTACATTGTTGATATTTTAATATGACAGACATAAAGCCAAGTGAATGACATATGTTCAGTATGTTGCATTATATCTAAAATATATAAATATTATTTTATATTTTGTAATATTGCCAGCATCATTGACCACAAATAGCCTACATGCATGGAATATTGTGGTTTTAACCACGGTTTGCGTGTGAGACATGTAAACTCCTCATTCCAATGGCCGTAGCCTATTCCGGTTTCTAGCTCAAGCGGTATACTGATACTGTTTAAAACCTGAATATTCGTAGAATGTACAGTACATGTATATTGTGGTCATTGTGATGACAATATAGGAAGACAATATAGGAGGTCAACGACAGAAAATATTTGGTATGTTGCATTAGCCTCAGATGGATGTTAGTCTGGCCTCACTTTCTCTTCTTCACCTCCGCCTGTCTGTCTGTCTCTCTCTCCATCTCCATCCCCCTGTCTCTCTGGTAAAGAGCACTTATAAGATTCATGAGGTCAGTAGTAAGTGGGGCCGATCATATGAATGCCAACTAGGTGTCTCTGAAACTCAGTTAGCCCAGCCAGGGCCACTAATGGGAGTCAGGCCACACAACAACAACCCTCAGCTTCCTGAGCACAGTTAGGAATTTGGGACACACGCACAGTCACACAAAACAACACAGAGAACACACCAACACACACACACACACACACACACACACACAAATTATACCATCAGGACCCAACCTTAAAGCATTCACAGCCACAGATTTTTTAGGACCAGCTATTCCCTTTTCCTGTGAGAGCAATTACTTTTATTTCTTACAAATATTTACTGTATTTTGATCATTTTCATTGTTTACAGATAGCAGTTCTATTCAGTATGGTCACAAGCAATAAGTCACAACAAGTCCTCGGCTTTGTGGGAGGAAGAAGCTGTTGATGAACACCCAAACCAAATCGAATCAAATGAAATCGAATGAGCATCTGTATTTGACGTATTGTTGTGTGAAAAGAATTGACAATTTTGGCCAACAGTCAGAGTGCTGCTTCCAATGACTGCAGGCAGCTGATGCAGCAGACAGACAGACAGTCAGTCAGTCAGTCACCTGCTCCAGGGCCTGAGGACACTGAACATTCTCAGACAGGTCAGAAATTAGTTAACCCCCCCATTGTCAAATGTGTCATTGTCACAAATGTGTATCTCAGACTCATTATATCCCATTGTCAAATGTGCCATTGTCACAAATGTGTATCTCAGGCCTTCTCCAGACCTGGGGTTTACTTTTGTTAAGTCTACTCAGATCTACCTAAATGCTATCCATATTAACGCTATCCCTGACATACATTTCATTGGCAGCTCTAAACTATGCCTTGACTACCATCTAATTCTGTCAGATATTCCGTACTGCTACTATGTTGCTTTGTCATAACCATGGACTATCTGTGAACCATGACTTGCCCACTGACCATACTTCTCTGGGCCCCTGCCAGTTGGGTTAAGCTCATGAGTTGTGGATTTGCCCAAAGTTTCTTCCTAAAATGAACTATTCCAGATAGAAGGGAGTTTTTCCTTGCCCCTGTTACTCATGGGTGTTTTTCATACTGTCTGTAAAGCGGTGTGACGCAAATGTACTGTATTTGCTTCTCTCCAAACTAAATTGAATTGAATAGATCAGTGGCTGAACTTGGACCAAACTCTGCAGAATAGCATTCCACACTTGCAAGAATGTTAACAGCAACCATCATGGGACTGTACTGGTCTGGGGTCTGTTTCCTAAACACTGACCAAGTTAGCAACTTTGTTGGTTGCAATGCAATTTCCTATTGACAAACAACTAAGATGCTAACTGGTGTCCATTTTCCAAAAGCAGTCACTAACCAGTTAGCCACTGAGTTAGTTGTCAATGGGAAATTGCATTGCAACCAACAAAGTTGCTAAGCATTTGGGAATTTGAAGCCTGGTGATTTGAGATCTGGCCATCCAAATGGAAGGCCTGAAGGTAACGGCTTCAGTTCCAGTGGAAGGAGTTATTATTATTATTTCCTGCCCCTGAACACAACGCAGCACCCTGGTCTTGTGCCTTTAGTGGTGCAGTCAGTGCAATTAGTTCATCATTAGTGACTGGAAACGAGGGTAAGCTAATTCACAAATGATGCAATTGCAATAACCAAGCGCATAACTGAATCTCTTCATAATAGATGTTGCCGTTATGTACAGTTTCTGAGATTTGAAAATGGGCCGCAATGGACTCATCAACAGACTGGCCTTCAAAGTTTTCGATATTTGTTACTAGTGCTGCAATGCTTTTTACTCAGACAACCAAGAGGAAGTGCGTTAGACATAATGGTCTCTCAGTCACTTAAGGACTCTGCCTCCGCATAGTTTAGCATCAAGGGGGAGATTTCTCTCATCCATTCCTCTGCCACTCACAAACTCACTCCGTTTAAATACATCCGGATGTTAGTTCCTGGTTCAATACTGTCCGACATACC
>JAODXP020000021.1:26057983-26060483 GCA_027497455.2 Sardinella longiceps | reverse complement strand
CTGTTAATCCATTTTTACATGTCTTAACCCCAGCCTCTTCCCCTCTCCTCTTTTTCACCTGATTCTAGAAATGTCTACCGCTCAGGTGAGGTGTGTCTCTTCCTCTTTACTTCTGTCTTACTTTCTCTCTCTCTCTCCCTCTTCCCACTGTCCCATCATATACCTTTTCTCCCTCTCTTTCCCTCTGCCATCATATCCCTTCTTTCTCTCTCTCTCTCTCTCTCATCCCTTCTTCTCTCCTCCTCCTCTCTTCCCCTCTCCCATCATATCCCTTCTTCCACCCCTCAATCCACTCCTTCCCTCTGCAGCTAAATCCATTTTCCCCCTCATCTGTTTTTTCTCTCTTAATCGCCGGCACACGGACTCTTGTGAGGGAGCTTAATTAGAGTCAGTGAACAGGAAAAAGTGGCTCGATTTAAACACACACACACACACACACACACACACACAGAGAGAAAGGCCCTGCTTTTACATCACCACTGTTACAACATTATGAACTACATTTTCTTTAGAGTCGCTGATATTGCGGTGTAAATGTGCCCTACTCTACACACAGAATCAAGCGAGTAGAAACACAAACAAACAAACAAATAAGTTAGTAAGTAAACATAAGTTAACTGAGGAAAAGGTTCCTCTGTCATGTTTTTGAGTATACTCAAACAAACACGATAGGATCTTGAGTCTGGAATGCCATATTCCCGTGACTCCGCAGTCCGCTCGGCTGTAATGTGATTTCGGGCAATTTTCCACGCGTAACGGACGGCCACTAGTAAGTCACACAAAGCCTTCATTCTCTCGAGGCCAGCTGATGAGCGAACACATGAGGCATCTCAAAAATGCATTACAGACCAAGCAGGCATCCACTTAATAGGATGGCAAAATAACGGCCGCTAAAATTACACTACAACCGTCCCCCCTCCCAATCCATCCACCCACCACCTCAACCCCCCCCCCCACCTCATGGCTTTTCAAAGCTGGACACCATCAATGCTCTAATGTGGCAAGACATTTCATTAGACTGTGGAAGCCATTCAGTCAAGCTTTAAAGGCTTGCAGCTGATTAATATCTGTTGAATTCTCTCACTGTTACTGCGGCCACTGCTGCACAGATAAAAGGTCAAGCATGCTAAAATATCATAAGAGATTCAAACACGTCAAGCCCTTGTCCATTTTTATATTCATCTGTGCTTGTTCCTGCCGCCAAGGATTTGTGGATAGAAGGGGGAGGAGGGGGGGGGGGTGTTGTCTGCATACAATTTTTTTTTTCTGAGATACGAATCAGTGCTAAAATAAAATAAAAAATAAAAATAAAAAAGCTGTTTAGGCTTGGATTATAGTCTTGTCCTGGAAAACCATCAGCATGTCATCAGCACACTTTACCAGACATGCTGTCCAGACACTGGAGGAAGTGCTTAAAAATCACTTGTGTGTAATCTGAAGGAGAAATCCTGTTGGATTGTCATTTTTCTCTCCCTGTTATTCTTTTTTTATGATGCACAGATAAGGGTGTGTGTGTGTGTGTGTGTGTGTGTGTGTGTGTGTGTGTGTGTGTGTGTGTGTGTGTGTGTGTGTGTGTGTGTGTGTGTGCTTGTACTGTAAGCTTCTTGCTCATCATCATATCAGATCAAACTGCAGTCCAGAGAGTCATTACATAAGTGAGCCAATCAGAGACTCCCCAGCTGATCTACACACCACAATAAGGATGGAACAGACATTTTGGGAGGAAGAGGTACTGTATATGCACACACACACACACACACACACACACACACACACACACACACACACACACACACACACACACGAACCCATCACATGCAGTGAAGGCTGCCTCTGTGTGTGTGTGTGTGTGTGTTGCAGCAGGGCCCCATACTTACACCAAAGATGATTTGTAGCAATGAAGGTCACCTTCAAACCATACACCTTCAGCCTGACAGCCTATATATATGTGTGTCTGTATCTTTATATCTATATGGCAATGTTAACACACACACACACACACACACACACACACACACACACACACACACACACACACACACACACACACACACACACACACACACACACACACACACACACACACACACACACAGTGTAACATTCATACTGTACCTCCAAAGTGTCTTTTGTTTGGACAGTCTTAGAGCAGGGTCCTCTCTCGGGGGTCTCAGCAAGATGGCATCCTGACTGACCCAGCCACGCGCTGATGCGCTCCGGGTCAAAGGTCACAGGTTCAGGAGCGCGTCCGGCGGGAGTGGAGGTATGGAGACGTAAGGGGTGACGCTCGTGGATGCTCCCACCATCACTGTCAGTAGTGCAGTCACTAGGGACTACAGTACACACACAGTCAATGGATGAATCACAATGTAACTTTTAAACTTCTAAACTAACCCCTGAACCCTCAGAGACATAACGGCTAGAAATTGCCTTCTTGACTGGCTGGTTCATGTTCAAGTTTAGCAAGGTTTACTCGAGTTTAGCACGGTTTCCCACAGAA
>JAODXP020000021.1:26050483-26052983 GCA_027497455.2 Sardinella longiceps | reverse complement strand
ATTTTTGTTTGTTAATGGGAATTTTATGTTACTAATTCAAAGCCCAATTTCTCTCAAACCCCTCATTACAGCAACTAGCAAAAAACAAACAAAAAAAAAAAACATTGGAAAGCTCAATATACTGTCATATGCGCATATCTGACAAATAGCTGTGAATTTGGGGGGCATGGTGCGACCGTTGGTAGATTGCAAGATGTCTTGCGCCCCACCTGTCATGTGTCTGCGCCCCACTAGTGGGGCCCGCCCCACAGTTTGAGAAACACTGGTGTAGGCTGACCTGAAGCCTCCAAATAGCCGTGGCTATTACAGTGCCAATGCGCTTGAGACTGTAACCGACTGTGTGTGTGTGTCTGATGCAATCACACGTGCGTCCCTAAAAATGTGTCTGCATATGTGTATTTCAGTTGTGTGTATTTAATGTGTTTTGTGAATAATATGCTATATGCACATACTGTACATATTTTCCATACAGAACCATACGTTATATTACATGTGTGTGCGGACGTACCTGTGTGTGTTGTTGATATGTATACTTATGCAGTGTGTGTGTGTGTGTGTGTGTGTGTGTGTGTGTGTTGGTCTCACCAGTCTCATACTGAGCAGGCGTGTGTGTAGGCGTCCCACTCCCTCAAAGACGTGAGCGCAGTAGAGCAGGAGCTCCTGGAGCTGGCTCTCGATGGTCTGGGCGTCCAGCGGCTCACTGCGCTGGATAAGAGCCTCGCCCAGCTCCAGCAGACCACTCAGCCGTGAGGCATTCTCTGCTACAGCCTCCTGGAAGCTCTACACACACACACACACACACACACACACACACACAAACACACACACGATTACTTTAATTTGGCTCCAGAAGACAAGCAAGCAAACAAACAAACAAAGAAAGTGCACACACACACACACACACACACACACACACACACACACACACACACAGACACACGCACACACACACACACACACAAACAAACAAACAAACAAACAAACAAACAGGGACACACACACACACACACTCAAATACACTAAGAGTGACACTCACAAGCTGGCACGGTTAGAGTGGCACTAAGTCGATCAGAGTGGCATTAAGTGGACCAGTACAGTGCTGCTGTCTGTGTTTAGACTGGCACACTGGCATCCATAGCGGCCCTGAGAGTGGCACTGACCCCTGGCTGTTTGTGGGCACAGTCACAGTGACATTCAGCAGCCTGGCACTAAAAGACCGAGGCAGCAAAGGTCAGCTACAGGAGCTGGTTAACTTAATATTGATGCCAGTGCGCAGTCTGTCTGGGCTTACTGATTAAGTACTGTTGACTACTTGGCTCAATGGCACAGAGACATCCTAACTGGCACCAAGGAGACACTATGCCAGTGGGGCGAGTGGTAACCTGGGGCAACCTGGTGACTGTGCCAGTCTCCTTCCTCCGACTCCCACTGTGTCTACGCTTAGCACCTAGCACCTAGCACTGTACAGATTGATACACCCAAATTGGTACTGCCAGGCAGGCTAACACAGTGCACAGACTGGCAAAGCTACACTGGCACTGCCAGGCAGAGGCTAACATAGTGCACAGACTACTACATTGGCAGTGCCAAGCAGGCTAACACAGTGCACAGACTTACACAGCTACACTGGCAATGCCAGGCAGGCTAACACAGTACACAGACTGGCATGGTGAGATGCTTAATGGCACTAGACAGCCTGGCGATTGGCAGACTGGTCCAGAGGGAGGGAGAGAGGGAGGGGGAGAGGGAGAGAGAGAGGGAGAGAGAGAGGGAGGGAGAGAGTCAGAGAGAGAGCGAGAGAGAGAGAGCAGATAGGCTGTCACAGCGAGAGCCAGCGATGATGGCATTGCCAGATACATGGGTAGCTGTAGTTGGTGCATCTTGGTGAGGGTGACTGATCCAGACAGAGAGAGAGAGAGAGAGAGACAGAGAGAGAGAGAGAGAGAGAGAGAGAGAGAGAGAGAGAGAGAGAGAGAGAGAGAAAGAGAAAGAGAAAGAGAAAGAGACAGAGAGAGAGAGAGAGAGAGAGACAGAGAGAGACAGACAGACAGACAGACAGAGAGACAGAGAGACAGAGAGGTACCTGTAGTTGGTGCATCTTGGTGAGGGTGCTGTGGGTGGAGAAGTGCTCCACCTCAGTGAGACGCAGGTCCATGTCTGCCAGCCACACGGCCATCTCCTCCCGCTGCTGGTCAAACGCCTCCCTCTGGGACACACAGTGCTGGACGCCGCAGGAGCACAGATGGACACACACATGGATTTATAACACACAAATAAACACGCACACACAGACATACACACACACACACACACACACACACACACACACAGTTTCCAAGAAAACATACAGACCTATATCAACACAAGTCTACATATAGCATCCAAACAACGCTTGTACACTTGTAAACTCATGAACAATTTACACACACACGCACACACACACACACACACTCCTCAAATTCACAGATTTATGCACACACACACATGCGCACGTGGTGAG
>JAODXP020000021.1:26037983-26047983 GCA_027497455.2 Sardinella longiceps | reverse complement strand
GAGTACAGCAGGGCCAGAAGTCATGGAGTAGGGCAGACTGGAGTAACACAGCCCAGCAGAGTGCCAGGAAGTGATACTGAGCCCACATGACACCCAGCCAGAGAGCTCTCCATCAGCAGAACCACACTGGGACAGATGATGTACTAAAAGCACTAGTGTGTGTGTGTGTGTGTGTGTGTGTGTGTGTGTGTGTGTGTGTGTGTGTGTGTGTGTGTGTGTGTGTGTGTGTGTGGTTTGCGGGCAGGAGGGAGTTTGGGGTGAAGGTGTAGGTGGCCCCATAGTGGGATTGCATTTGGACAAAGTTCTCCTACATTATTTCCCTGTAGTGTAGTCACAACTATACATATTGTGTTTCAAGAGCTACTGTATTCTAAGTAAATGAGAGCTAATGATACCAATATGATCAAATATTATTATATAAGATTGTACCATGATGTCTGTCTGTTAGCCTGGTGGACCAGGCACTTTGTGCTTTGTGCAAGTGCTGTATCAAAATGTTATAAGGAGTGAAGGTACTACACAATAGACCTGCTAAATGTCTGCTACTACACAGATGATTAAAGGGGGTTAAAGGAAGCAGAGGCAGTTGACAGATAGGACAACAGGGCAGATTGATTGTGCAATGAAATCAAATAAAGTGAAAATATAAATGTTGTGCTCCAAAAGTCCTGCGGTCAAATGCCTGCTGTTGCACCTGGAACTTGTTGAGCTCCTCCTTGGCGACGGCGTGCGGGACGTGACAGGTGTTAGGGGCGGCGGCCATCTGCTCGGCACGCTGCAGCCAATCCACCAGGTGAGAGCGATCCGTCATAAACTCATACCACTGCAGCCAACGCCGCTCCAGCCTAGAGAGAGAGAGAGAGAGAGAGAGAGAGAGAGAGAGAGAGAGAGAGAGAGAGAGAGAGAGAGAGAGACTTTGACTTTTAAAATCCCTTTTATTGACCAGACTATGGATCAATAATCACCCCCCCCCCCCCAAATACACATGAAAGCAATGTTACAGAAAAAACCTCTACCACACAAACATCAGTCTTCCATCACCGTCAAAATTAATCAAGCCTTTACCCACACACCATTTCCGCTCAAACCACCCAAGGTTATTTGTGACCTGAAAAAAGGCATACTCCACTCTGGCCCTTGACTCTACTAAGCCTTTAAACATTCCCGCCAAATCAACAGATACCCCCTCCTCCCTCAGTCGACTCCCTTTCCAAATGGCCAATTTTGCTTGACCGATTAGAAAGTTCAAGCAGCTGCACAGATCTTTCTTACTTTTGGAATACTTCACCCCACAAATGAATAATTCCTTCGAGAAAGTAAAGCCAAATCTTTGGAACACTGCCCCCAACAGGTCAAAGAAAGAAACCAATAGTAGACAGTCACAAAAGCAGTGGAAAATGTCATCCGGGACATTGCAAGTCCCACACATGGGGGAAATATCAGATCGTAGTTTTGAAACAAAGACCTTTGTGGCCATGGCACTATGCAGCACACGCCACTGAAGGTCACCAGATCTTTTTGGGATAGGACTCTTGTACAGAACCCTCCATGAGGGAAACAAGCTCCTATCATTCCCAAAGTAATTCCTCCATTTTGTGTCACATCTGTCCTTGAGTACATTAACATTTGCACATTTCACAACAACATTGTAAAGAACTTTTTTGTCCACAGTTACAAATTGCAAATGTTGCATGCCCTTAAAGGTGAGCAATCTCCCTTCAGAATTGGGTATGGGGCAGTTAGGTGTAATGTACAGGTCAGGAAAACGAACAGTAATTGGACCACTTTCAAGCCAGCGGTCAATACAGGTCAGAAGACTTTGTGAAAACCCCCCCATTAAAGTTTTCATTATATCCCCCACCACCCTTTCGGACCTACAGCCCAGAGCAGAGGTAATCTCAGAAACGGAGAGCCAGCGACCTGCGGTAAAATCAAGCAAATGTCCAACTTTTGTTATTTTAGCTCGATTAAACATAGATACAATGCTTCCAGGTGTATCCACTCTCTTTGACCAGTAAGGGTTCGAAAACAAGGGTTCATCAAGGCCATAGTGTTCAAAACGAGACACAGTGAAATGCCTCCAGGCTTGAAGAACTGAAGCATAAAAGTCATTGGTCCTAACAAAGTCGCTGCATGACACCAAAAACAGGTGTCTGTCAAAGTGCGACTCAGTCCTTGACCTCAACAAAGCAAGGCCAAAATCCACCCAAGGCAGGTCGACTCCATACAGCAGCTTCTGTGCAGACTGAAGTCTCATTGATTCCACCTTGCTAGACAAGTGGATGAGACCTTGACCCCCTTCAGCCACAGGTAAATACAACACTCCAGGTGGGAGCCAATGATTCTCATCCCAGAAAAAATTCACAAATGCCTTCTGTAATGAAGCCAGAAGATCCACTGGTGGGTTTAAAACAGTTAATCTGTGCCATAGCATTGAGGCAGCCAAGTTGTTGACTACTAGCACTCGCCCTCTGTAGGATAGCTGTGGTTTGATCCACTCCCACTTCTGCAACCTTCCTTGCACCTTCTCAGACAGTCCTTCCCAATTCTTGCACATATAATGCTCAGAGCCGAAGAAGATTCCCAGGATTTTCAACCCCTCCCTGCCCCACTGGCAATGCATGGGCAAGGGTGGCACTGCCATGCCCTGCCATTGCCCTAGCAGCAGAGAGAGGCTTTTGGCCCAATTCACTCTTGCAGAAGAGCTTTTCTGAAAGGTGTCCAAGCAGAATAACAGATTGTCCATATCCTCTTGAGAGCGTATGACAATATTAATGTCATCTGCATAGGCAAACAGCTTCACAGTTGCGGGACTTCCAGCAGTATCCTGAGCGGAAAAACCCTGGAGCCTCTTACGCAACTGTATCAGCAATGGCTCAATGGCTATAGTGTATAGTAGCCCTGATAAACTACAGCCTTGACGAATGCCTCTGCTCACAGAAAAAGGCCTTGTAAGTGACCCATTGATCTTCAGCATGCTGTACACATCTGTGTACAGAAGCTTAACACATGTTATGAAAAAAGGGCCAAAACCAAAAGCTTGGAGTGCACTGAAGATGTAGTCATGATCAACTCTATCGAAAGCCTTCTCTTGATCTAGAGAGAGAAGGCCTACATTGTGGTTCCCTGCTTTAACTAAGTCCAGCATATCACGAATGAGGAACAAACTATCAAAAATTGAACGTCCTGGAATGCAGTATGACTGATCCTGGTGAATGATCTTAGCCAAAACTGCTTTAAGGCGGTTCATAATAGCTTTAGAAAAGAGAGAGAGAGAGGGAGAAAGAGAGAGTGAGGGAGAAAGGGATTGAGGGAGAGGGAGAGAAAGAGTGAGAGATAAAGAGAAAGGGAGAATGATAAAGATCAATCATAAACTCATATTGATGTTGTAAATGCTGCCCTGCAACCTCACAGAAAAGAGAGAGAGAGAGAGTTACAGAGAGAGAGAGAGAGAGAGAGAGAGAGAGAGAGAGAGAGAGAGAGAGAGAGAGAAAGAAGGAAGTAAGAAATAATAGAAAGACTAGAAAGATAACATTCAAGGAAATGACTTCAAAATATATGAGAATAGTGTTTTGCATTTATATGACTTCCATGTCGTTCTTGTGAACTTTACTCCTTGCCTGTGGCATTGGAAAAAAACGACTATCAATGTGAAAGCTCAGACTCAGCTATGAGTACAGTAAATACGTAATTGAATGGCACCTATTGAAGTGGATCAAATAGCCCGACCAGGCAAAGTCCTGTAAGTCCTGCCCTCTCCACAGAGAGTAATGAGTCACAGGTTAATAACACATGATGAAGTCTTTGGGACAAATCCCATTGTCCAACTTAAGTGTTACAGGAGAATGACGTTTGAACGTTTTCTGGGGAGCAAAATTTTGATAAATATTGTGCAGGCCGGAGAAGAGAACTCATTGGTTGTACCCATCAGGGGCATAGAGTAGAAAAAGAGAAGGATACACAAGGAAGCAACCTACTGGCCCTCCAGAGAGAGGGAGCCATCCCGGCTCAGGGGCCCAGGCCAGGGCCACTCCGTTGGGCTGCCTGGCTGGCTGTGTGCCCTTGTTGTGGGCTCCAGGTACAGGTCCAGTCCTCCAGGGTGGTGGAGAGGCAGGGAGAGGGAGGAGGATGAGGATGAGGGGGATGAAGGCAGATTGTCCTCCAGGTCTAGGACCGCTGGGCTGCTGGGTGTTGGTGTGCTGGTCTCCAGGGAGACGGGTGCACGTGCAGGGGGGCTCTCCTCTCCTGGCATGATGACATCACCCACTGGGATCTGAGGAAGAGAGAGAGAGAGAGAGAGAGTGAGAGTGAGTGTGTGTGTGTGTGTGTGTGTGTATGTGTGTGTGTGTGTGTGTGTGTGTGTGTGTGTGTGTGTGTGTGTGTGTGTAGAGAAGACAACAAGAGATGAGAAGATGACTTGACATGAGAGGAGAAATAGAGTAGATGGGGAGGAGATGGGAGGGGGTGAAAAGGGACAGATCATAGGAGAGACATAGAAAGAGAGAGAAAAGGAGAGCGAGAGAGAGCGAGAGAGAGAGAGAGAGAGAGAGAGAGAGAGAGAGAGAGAGAGAGAGAGAGATCAGATGAAAGGTGGAGCAGAGGGAGACAAGACCATAGGAAGGAGGGCTGGGAGGAAAAAAGAAAAAAGTATCAGAGAGGTGGAGGAGAGACAGAGGAGCAAAGAAACAGGAGGAGAGGAGGATGTCTTTTATATTAATCAGGTTTCTATCACAACTGTGTAATGCCAAACTAATCCTTCTAAAACTAGACATGTCTAGAAGAGAAAAAACACCTTATTCTCAAAAAGGTGCACAGTTTAACTAAAGAGGTTTGCTCAGCCTGATAATATACTTGACAAATCCAGGAATCCAAATAGACCTGACAATCTAATTCATTGTGTGAGCTTCAGAACATTAAAACTCTTACCAGAAAATTTGCTCTCCATTTTTAGCTGTTTTCCTTCCAAAAGTATTGAGGTCATTTAGGCTTAACTGTGTGGTGAAATTGCTTGTTGCTCCTTTCCAGGCCTTAAGAGCAATAACTCCTTATTTTAGGTTTGTTTTCGAGGAGGAACAATCAAACCTCTGAGGACTATGGGGCGCTTACTAGGTCTATCCAGACAATAAGCTATGAAGCAAATCATTTCCCTCTTTCACTTGTTCCTAGTGTATGTAAATAAATCTTTTTAATCTCACCTACAAACATATTTTAAAGGACTACACTTACATTAATAAAGTCTTTTGTACTGGGAGGAAACTAAATGGCAAAGAGAATTGTGCCCAGGCTGGCGAGCAAAGGCAATAAAGTCTTGTTTTGGTTGTTTGTTCCAGGAGCGAAGAGGCATCTCTGGTTTATCTGGGCAGAGTTATGTTTTGCACCTGAGTGCCTGAGAGAGTCGTAAGTCCTGGTTTAAAGTTTGCTTTCGTTGGCAGCACCAACTCTCCCAAAGAGACATTGAGGACAATGTATTCCACCTACCCAGAGGGCAAACAGCAACACAACCCCCCTCCCCACACACACACACACACACACACACACACACACACACACACACACACTACTCGTGTGCTTCTAATACCAACATCTTGTGGCAGTCAAAAGGATTTGCAATATCTGAAGGAAGCGGAGTTCTTGTGCTGTGACTGCTGCTGCAGGAGCGGTTGAAGAGGCTTGGTGTTGATGTGACGTTTGGAGATTTCAAAGCCAATATTTGCAGCAAGCCGTGCTATGGCACATTAGAGTGTGACTGCGCGCTTTGGAGGCAATAAAAGAAGAAAGTGAATTAAATTGAGGCATCAGCGAGGCTCGGTGGTGGGCTACAATGGGGCCCTAAGGATGGGTAATAGACAGAGCCTTTACACAGAGGTACACACACACACACACACACACACACACACACAGGGTATAGTGAGTGGGCTGTTCAGGCCGAGGAAAAACAATATAGCTGTCAGCCAGAGAAAGAGGGAGAAAGAGAGAGAGAGAGAGAGAGAGAGAGAGAGAGAGAGAGAGAGAGAGAGAGAGAGAGAGAGAGAGAGAGAGAGAGAGGAGAGGGAAAGAAATAGAGGAAGAGAGAGAGAGAGAGAGAGAGAGAGAGAGAGAGAGAGAGAGAGAGAGAGAGAGAGAGAGAGAGAAAGGCAGGAGTAAAGAAAGACAAAGAAAAGAGAAAAGCAGGAGGGAGAGAAGATAGGAAAAGGGAGAGGCCATCAAAGAGAGAAAATGAAGAGACCCAAGAGCCAAGCAATAAAGAAAGTGCTTGATGGTCAACAACAACAACAACAACAAAAACAACACCACTACAGACACAAACAAAGCTGCCACACCTAGCGTAAGCATTGGGAGGTAAACACCTATAGTCACCTGAGCTGGAACAGACTGAATCTCTCACCAGATTGAAACAAGTGTCACAAGACAAGTCTACAACATCCTTTCCAGGCTAGCAGTGTTAAGAGATCAAAGTTCACACACTCACACACACACACACACACACACACACACACACACACACACACACACACACACACACACACACACACCTCAGCAAGCTGCTGCAGGTGCACCAGAGTAAACACAATACCCTGCTGAGCCGCGAGCACTACGGAAATACTGCAACAACCAAAAAAACACAAGACACATTTTATGGCTTTGCAGAACTAATATTTAACTGGCAGTGGAAACGTCTAATATTTCATCTGGGAGGATGGAGCCTTGCCTTGCCTTCTCCAGAAGAATGACACTAGAGTTATTTCTTTATCCCCAACTGGGGCTTCTCTAAATCTTGCCTGAAATTGTCCTACATTCTTCGCACACACTCCATAAAGAATGTGTCCAAATTCACTGTAAATCACCACTCGGAGTTTCTCTTCCACACACTCCATGCCCATCCGCAGAGCAGGCTTCATTTCACTTCATTTCTTTAAAGGAGGGGGGGGGGGGGGTCACACACACACACACACACACACACACACACACACACACACACATTATTGGCAGATCCTAAGAAACAGCCACTCTGCTACAGTTTTCTCTGCTACAACATATGAATCTCACACATACACACAGCTGAAACACACACACACACACACACACAAGATCTTTGGTAAGCAGGCAAACAGACCTCCACATATGCATGCATAAACACTCAGACACACGCGCGCACACACACACACACACACACACACACACACACACACACACACACACTGCCAAAAGGACAGACTGAGAGGCAGAGACGGATGAATCGGAGAGGGCGCT
The DNA here is from genome assembly GCA_027497455.2 of Sardinella longiceps. Taxonomy (NCBI): domain Eukaryota; kingdom Metazoa; phylum Chordata; class Actinopteri; order Clupeiformes; family Clupeidae; genus Sardinella; species Sardinella longiceps. Next base: position 26,040,732 of record JAODXP020000021.1, on the reverse strand, counting down.
GCAAGCTGCCAGGCAGACATGGAGCCACCTGCCACCCCACACGAGAAGAGAACATGATCGAGCAAATCCATCCCTCATCCATGTGTGTGTGTGTGTGTGTGTGTGTGTGTGTGTGTGTGTGTGCATCTGTGTTTGTTTCTGCTCTTCAGCTCTCGCAACTCACAACCCAACTCATCCCTGACTAACGCTGCTCACTTGTTACTCACTCACTCTGTCAAAACACGCACGCACGCGCTCACACACACACACACACACACACACACACACACACACACACACACACACACACACACACACACGGCTGCTGTGGCAAGGGCAGCGAGTGCAGATAGAGAAAGTAAGTGCAGAGTTAGTGTAGTGTTCAGATACATTGCAACAGTAGCAGACTGAATTTGAAATGAAATAAAGTTCAAAATTGAGATGACCTGGGAGGATCCAAGTAGAGAGAAGGAGAGGAGAGCAAAACAACAAGAAGAAATAAAAGAAAAACAACAGAAAGAGATGGGGAGTTGGGGGAAGAAAATATGTTTTTTAGGTCATAATAAAGAAGAGGAAAGAGGAATGAAATAGAGCCCAGTGGAAATAAATGAAGAAAGAGTTTGATTCCACTCTTTATTCATTAATTTCCACTGGGCTCTTCTTCATTCCTCTTCATCATACTTCACTCTTTCTTTCTCTCTCTTTCCCTCATTTTGACTTGTTTGCTTGTCTTCTCTCTATCGGTTTCATTCCATTCTCAGGCCATTTGGTTCTCACTCACATATCTCTGACTCCAACCTCGTCTTATTCGTTCACAACCAACGGAAAAAGCCCTCCCACACTCACACACACACACACACACACACACACACACACACACACACACACACACCTGCAGCCTCATCACCACCACCACCCCAGTCTCTCGGCCTGGCCTTTGCCCTGAGACAAAGCCACTGGGGGAGAGGCGGCTGTCGGCTCCCCCGATTTATGAGTCCGCTCACCCTCCGCCATCCACAGGGAAAATGGCCCCTCAAACCTCACAGCTCGCGCCGGGCAGGTCGATAACTCACCGGCAGACAGACACAATTACCTGCAACCTTGCTTCTCTCTCCCTCTCTCTCTCTCCCTCTCCCTCCCTCCCTCTCTCTCTCTCTCTCTCTCTCTCTCTCTCACACACACACACACACACACACACACACACACGTACCGTACACACACGCAAACACACACTCTGCCTCCTTCAATCTCTCTTACACACACTCTGGCTCACTTTTGCTTTGTCAATCTCTCTTCCATTCTCCCCTTTGCACTCCCAGCCTTGTCTACCCGTCTCTCCTTCAATCTCAGACACACACACACACACACACAAACATACACACTCCCTTTCTCCTCCCTCCTCATCTCCCTTTTTCCTCCAATCTTTCTTACACACACTCGCTCTTTCTCTCTTTCCTACTATTTCTCTTACACTCCCTCCCTGTCATTCAATCTCACACACACACACACACACACACTCTCCCTCTCCTCCTTCCTCATCTCCCTCTTTCCTTCAATCTTTCTCACACATGCTCTCTCTCTCTCTCTTGCACACTCTCCCTCTCCTTCAGTCTCTGCTACATACACTTTCTCTCCTTCTTAATCTCTCTCTCTGTCTCCATCTCTCCTTCAATCTGTCTTCTGCGCTCTCTCTCTCTTTCTCTCTCTCTTCTCTCTCTCTTCTCTCTCCTACACACTCTCTCCCTCTCTCCTTCAATCTTTCTTACATGGCCTGGCTCTCCCTCTGTTGATCCTAACTTGAGTCTCCCTGTCTGTTTTCTTACTCTCCTTCAACACATCTCTCCCTCTCTCTCTCTCTGACTTCAATCCCTTCTTATTTTCTCTACAATCCCTCTCTATCCTTTCCTTGATCCTACCTTCTACCTTTTCTTCCACTCTGTCCATCATCATCCACCAGAGAGAGAGAGAGAGAGAGAGAGAGAGAGAGAGAGAGAGAGAGAGAGAGAGAGAGAGAGAGAAAAAGAAGGAGAAGTAGTCTGGATCCAGCAGGAGCTTTCAGAGGGCTTTTAGTCTTGTCCAGCTCCCCTGAGATCCACTGGCCGACATTCACATCACATAGTAATGCGTGCCACCTCTGGGCCAGAGCAGGGCCGGATGTCAGCCGTATCTGATAGCTGGGCCTGTCTGAGGTCTGGAGAGCAGAACCCATAAAGGTCACAGACACACAGAGCCTGCAGATATTGCACTGGTTCCAGGAACCTGCTGGGATTTCTAATGGTTCTACAGATCTACTTACATGACCTAATCTGTTTCTTAGAACCCACTGCCATACTAGGATGCTTTTAAGACTCAATAATCTGGCTATACCATCATGTTTGTAAATATCCTCACAGGGTCTGTCAGGGGAGAAATCATGAGGCAAAGTGTCTATTTTTCTTTCCAAATCCAAAGGAAGTTTCTTTTCTTTTTTACCCAGTGTACCTCTACATTTAATTCTGATGTGAATCAATCAATAGCTCTGTTGTTCAAGGTCACTTGCCAAAGAAAATGAACCTGAGCTTGAGTTTCTATGTCCCATCCAGATAGTGTCTATGCCCCACTCAGTTAGCTGCCCATTCTCTATTTGGTCAATGTTGTAATAAATGCTCTCATTCAATTTCATATTGACATCAATCAATGATCTCAAAATACAGGGCTATGGACTGATTCACTCTGTGTTTTTCCTTTAGCGAGTAACATCACTGCAGTATGTTTGTGTGTGCGTGTGTGT
>JAODXP020000021.1:26024775-26032453 GCA_027497455.2 Sardinella longiceps | reverse complement strand
TATATCTCACGCCGCTGCCTGCCAGCTGTTCTGGGACTGTGCCCACAAAGTGGCCTTTCAATGGGCTCCCACTGCAAGATGGAGATGGAGCACACCTGCCCTGCTCGCTCGCCATCAATAAGAGATGGAGATGCCATCTGTGAGAGGAGTGGATGTGTGTGTGTGTGTGTGTGTCTGTTGGGGGGGGGGGGGGGGGTCCATTCCAGAATACTGATTTACCACTGATCTTGATAATTAATGTACCTGATGTTATGGGGAACAGATTTATAGATTTATTGGTGGATAACGAATCTAACTGAATGTTATTTATGAATGTTTTAAGAGATAACTAAATTAACTAATTACATACACACCACTCCGTAGGGTTATGCACACATGAATAATCTGATCATTTAAGTGAATCTTCCATTTCAATTGGAGTTTATGAATGCATCTCCTTGGATACTGTTCTATAGAATGTGGGGGGTGGGGGAGGGTTGGTAAGAGAAGAAGGCCGAGCTGCTATCATGAGGAGAGCAGGCGCTTATGCAGCCCCATCTTGCCTGGGTAGATTATGGAGAGTTTGTCCTCTAATGCGCAACCCAAACAAACAGCAAGACAGAGTAAATAAGCCCAACTAATAGCACTGCCTTGGGTGGGATTGGGACTCTTTACACTCTTTCTAAACAGGAAAATGGGGGTGATGTGTGTGTGTGTGTGTGTGTGTGTGTGTGTGTGTGTGTGTGTGTGTGTGTGTGTGTGTGTCTAATATGCATAGCTCTTTTGCAATGGAATTCTTCTGTTTCTGTGCAAACAAACCAACCATGTCATGTTTGAAGAATCCTATTGGCCACGGGGTTCATGCTCTGTTCTCATTGCCTATGTATAACATGTTCTCACATGTGTGTTCTACACTTCACACACACACACATGTACAGAGACACACACACATATTCTCATTGCATATGCAATACATGCTTTCACGTATGTGCATTTGTGATCTTTAGTTCGCAGAAACACTCACACACGCACACTCTCTCTCTCTCTCATTGCCTATGCAATGAAGGCTCTCACATACCGGTATGTGCATTTATGTTCTTTAGTTCACAAACACACAGACACATATGCATACCGATTGCAGAGACACACGAACACATCTTCATTGCCTATGCAGTAAAGGCTCTCCCATACCGGTATGTGCATTTGTGTTCTTTAGTTCACATACACACACACACACACACACACACACACACACACACACACACACACACACGCAGATTGCAGACACACACAAACACATCTTCATTGCCTATGCAGTAAAGGCTCTCCCATACCGGTATGTGCATTTGTGTTCTTTAGTTCACATACACACACACACACACATACACACACACACCCACACACACACACACACACACACACACACACGCAGATTGCAGAGACACACAAACACATCTTCATTGCCTATGCAGTACAGGCTCTCACAGATTTGCATTTCCAAGCAGAGAATCTGGGAGCAAAAGCACAATACAGTAAAGATCTTATCGTCTGCTGCTCTACATACCTAAGTGACTGAGGGAGAGTCAGGGGCCTGGGGAGAAGTGATATGACTATGAATGGATTGGATACTCTGCATAAATCTGATAGGCACACTGGCCCTGCAGGCTAGCATACTGGACTCCTATCTCTGGTGACCTCATTCATGTCACTCCGGAATTTATTGGTAAGCTCCATTCCAGCCTAAGCCTAGAACTCCAGACGTACTCTAGCTGTAGCAAATTGAATTTGCTCAGTGAGTACATCTAGCAATCAGCCATAGGTTGTACTGTCGATCCTGTCTATCCACTCACAATGGTCTGGGTTGTATTCAGACATTTTGGTGTTAACACAATGTTCTATCTGGACATGGAGTCATTGGGCAGGCTTAAGCCGGCCGCACACCGGTTCCGACAGCATTGCGGAGCACTTTCGAATCCGACAATTTTGCCTAGCACCTAGCACAGTAGCCGGTAAAATTACATTGGATGTCAATGGGCGGCTCCGACAAAATAGACTTGAATTGTAATTCACAACCGACGGCGGAAGAGTTCGGCGCTGGTGTGCGGGGTTGCATTGAAAACAATGGAATCGAATGTTGGAAGCGGAGTGCTCCGCACTATGTCAGAAGCGGTGTGCGGAGCTCTTTAGTGTTGTTTATGTCGGCTGGTTAGTTGCTCTGATTGTTTGTAGCCGTCTTACCCGAGGGTCTATCACTCGTTGCCAGACTGTACATTTTATGTGATAGTCTGGCTTGTCAGGCTATCGAACTCATATCTGGTGAGATAATTCAGGTCTGTCTGGAAGAATTTCTTGGTGAGCTCCATCCCACAATAAGGATTTACCACTGATCTTGATCATTAATCTACCTGATTTCATGGGTAACAGATTTAATCTGTGGAGAACTAATCTAACTTAATGTTATTTATTTATAAATGTTTTAAGAGATCCCTTGGATAACTTAATTAACTGATTACGCACACACCACTCTGTGCCGTTGTATAGACATGAATAATGTGATTAGGCATGAATAATCTTGTTATTAAACCAAACATTCCATTTCAATTGGAGTTTATGAATGTAAATCCTTGCAAAGTGTTCCAAAGAATGACTTTGGAATCCTGATCAGATCATTTATGTCCATGTAACACTGATGTAACCACACTCACTCACTGTGGTGTGGAAGTCTCTCGTTCACATGGTGGTGAGACTACGTAGAGTACAGTAATAGAAATGAGATCAGTCTTGCCAAAGTAAACACACTCATGGATGTGACTGGACAAGAACACACACACAGGGGCTGAGTGAGAACACACACACACACACAAACACACAGGTTACACAACGCAAACATGACATCAGTCATCTCACTGCTTAAACCCTGGGCATCTGCACTCACTCAAATGGACACCCCACAGTCATTAGTGTGTGTGTGTGTGTGTGTGTGTGTGTGTGTGTGTGTGTGTGTGTCTGTATACGTGTGGGACTACCGTATACTGTATATGTGTGGGTGCATCCAGTGACAGTGCAAGGACATGCAGTATTTCCTGTCATTAAAGATGTACTCTACAGTATGAAAAAACGAGGACTATAGACCTTGTTCCTGTCTCTACTCTATTGGCTAAGCCTGGGCTCAGCTTCAGCCAATCCATTAGCCTGCCTCTTCAATGTGCTGGCTTCCTGTTACCATGACGCAGGAGAGAAACAAGACTGGATGTGAGCCTTTAATGGACGATTGATCAGAACTAAATAAAACAAACCAACACATTTCAGTCACTTAGCTTCATTAAGCTATCTTTACTTTGACATTGTATCATTTGTTTTTCCTGGCAATTTATCTTGCCCTAGCCATGACATTTACAGTAATTGAAAGGCTAAACCAGGCTTAATCAACCCATATGCTGTAGGCTAGGAGTTTTCAGCTGGAATTTTTCCAGTCCCAGGGAGCACCATTCTGACAAAGAAGTCATCGGCGGCCCACCATCAGCGGGGTGCTGCAGGGATGTTATAAACAAAAAGATTGCGATAAATTACATATTAGTTGGATTCAGCACACCTTAATTAGGTTAAGTACACCTGTTCATAACTTTTACTAAAAAATGCTTCTAGGATGCACATTTATCAAATATGTCTCTAGACTATATGAAGAGACATTTTAACCTTGTAGTGATTGCTACATTTACCCATGCAGTGTTCAATCTTACACTGCATTTGGAGTGATGGACACATGAGAGCACCTAAGTTGTAAAATGATTCCTGTGCTCAAAGCTGTCCTTGTCTCTCAAATCAAGTTTCCAAAAATCTATTTCAACCACGCTAAGTTTTACTGTAACTGGAACTCATATCACATATCATGGACCACCTGCAGAGTCGTCACGGACCACCAGTTGTCCACGGACACACTGTTGAAAGGTTACCAAATGTTCTCCTCTCTACTGACAGCACTCTGTAATCTTGAATAACAGGGCTTGAATACCCTTGACTATGCATGACAGGACTAGAAAAGCTCAGAGAGCGCAGACCCCCACCAAGGCATAATGGCCACTGACACAATATAAATTCCAGATGGTGTTCTGGATCACTGACCACAACCAAAATGTATCTCATCTGTCCCTACACCAAGTTGTCCTAAAATGTCATTCAAATCTGTGCTTTTATGTTTTGTGTTGTGTGTGTGTGTACATATACAGCATACACGATCAACTGATATTTAAATATATTGTAACATCAAACGTTCAATCGTTCAGATTTTTCAAATGGGGCATTGAGCTAAGGGTTATATAGGAGAAATCACTGTTTTAAACCATAAAAAAGCCCCACGCTAGTTTAATAAAGGCTTTACTGCAACATTTTACTGTAAACAAGGCACTGAGAACTTAGTAAGTGAAGTAAATATTAAATAAGACAAACAAAATCTTAACTGAGATTACTGCTGCCGTTGACATAATGTTCATTTGTGTTCACGTTCGGTCTATGTTGCTTCAAAATGTTTTCGTTCTTTGTGCTGCTACCTACAGCATTCAGCAAGCTCTTACTGTCCTACAGGGCTATGATTGAATGACTTGGCTGCTGATCCACAAACTGCCTGTATTCAGGCAAGAGCCCCATTCATCCTTCATCAGACTAATGCTCCATGCTCCCTCACAAACAACAACAACAAAAGCCAAGTCCATAACCCCACGACTCACTCTGCAAACACAACTTGCTCCACAGCTGCCAAAACACAATGTTTTATTAATATCAATATTTAGGCTATACTTTCATGTGTTGTATGAGCATTTCCTGTCATTGGCATCATGGTCACATAGATACACTGTGAAAAGGAAATGATTTACTGTAGTGCCTGTCTTCCAACCCTCAGGCTGAATGCATGAGACACAATACATAGGCAGCTCTGCACTAAGCGCTGGGAGTGTGCTTGAGGAGAGCATGATGCACAGAGAGAGAGAGAGAGAGAGAGAGAGAGAGAGAGAGAGAGAGAGAGAGAGAGAGAGAGAGAGAGAGAGAGATGCAGAAAAAGAGAGATGGAGATGCAGAGAGAAAAAGATGCAGAGATAGATAGACAGAGATAGATATACTAAGAGCTGGGAGTGTGTCTGAGGAGAAGACACAGATGCAGAGAGAGAGAGAGAGAGAGAGAGAGAGAGAGAGAGAGAGAGAGAGAGAGAGAGAGAGAGAGAGAGAGAAAACACTAAGAGCTGGGAGTGTGTCTAAGGAGAAGACACAGATGCAGGAGAGAGAGAGAGAGAGAGAGAGAGAGAGAGAGAGAGAGAAAACACTAAGAGCTGGGAGTGTGTCTAAGGAGAAGACACAGATGCAGGAGAAGAAAGAGAGGAGAGAGAGAGAGAGAGAGAGAGAGAGAGAGAGAGAGAGAGAGAGAAACACTAAGAGCTGGGAGTGTGTTTGAAGAGAGCAACAGAAGTTGTGTGAGAGAGAAACACACAGTAAGCAAAGTTACTGTACATGCAAGGACTATCTCTGTTTTAAACGGAATATTGGAGATATCTAGGTCACACCAGCTACCACAATATGGCCAGGTTGTTTGATGTCAATCCAAAAAGCAAGTTTACATGACTTGCATGCAAATTGACTACCGCCACTATTCTGTTTAAAACGGGAATAGTCCCTGCATGTGCCTGTGCTCATTGAGAAAGCAAACTGAGAGAGATATTTATGCTCGATAGGAAGAAAATCTTCTTCAAAAAGAGACAGAGACACAGACACAGACAAAATGGCACACACCTGTTTCTCCCTACCTCAGCTCGACTCTAAACATCCACACCTGAAGCCCATCTGGCACAGAGCCGGGCCTCATCCGGCCCAGACTGGCACCTAACTGTCACTACTCTTTCATCATTATCTGTCTCTGCTGTGCTGGTGATGCATCCCTCTCTTATGTCTCTGCCATCTAAGGAGTGCATTTAACTCTGTCCAGAGAACAATACAGCCATTCTGGCACCGAAGACTTAGAAGCCTCAGGCCCCCACCTTCCCTTGCCAAGGTCTGAAAATGGAGTTGCTCTTTTGAATGAAGAGATTAGAATCCAAAAGCACTGATATGGAAGAGACTGCTTTTGGAACAGAGAACTGGAACACCCAGCCCAACAGAACATGCATGGCCTTCCAGAAGATTCCATTAGGCAAAATGATACAGAGATACAGACAATGCTACATTGCAGATAAAGAAGGGCAGTTTCCAGATGAAGAGTTCTTTTTATCTACTGTTGGACGCATATCAAAATGTAGTCTAAATACTGCACAGTCTTTTGTTAAAAATAAATAAATAAATAAAAAACAATCAGTTAGACAGCAACATCTGTGCTTTACTCAAAACTGTAGATAGCAGGGAGATTTTCACTGCCACGCTTCAAGCAAAGACTCTTTAGAACCAATACCAACCATCTTTGCTTCAAGCCCTCTTGCCTACTAGTTCCAGCCCAAAAATAAACATTCTGAAATGTTTCCATGGCAACGTGAAAGAGTGTTTCCTGGATGAGTACATTAATATTATGGTCCTAAGTGATGAGGCGTGTAACTGCTATTGACAGGTGTCTTTAGACTGTGGTGTGATGGGCCATTTTTAGGGCTGCTTTGATGGAGCTCAGTGGGAGGAATCTCCAGTGAGTTCTCACAGCTTGTCTTCCTTTGTAGTTAATGGAAACAACATGGGCACACACAACACGTCTTACAATATAGCACTCCAGTGAGCCAAACACACTCTCTCTCTCTCTCTCTCTCTTACACACACACACTCACACACACACACACACAGGTTTATACCTCTCAAAATACAGCATCCCAGGGAGTCAAACAACACCACAAATAAACACACACACACACACACACACACACACACACACACACACACATTTTATGTTTGCATTCTCCAATGAAATGCACAAAATGCTCCTAAACTCTTCTGTTTCTCACCTGTCTGTAGCCTATGCATCGCGTTACACACACACACACACACACAAACGCAGCTGCTCCACAGTTAATTTTAGTTTTACCTGGAGATAAGTCTACGCAAGGGATTTTTTAATTACGGAATTCCACCTACTCTGATTTTTTCAGTACTTTAACATGGGAAGAGACCTACCAATTTTTTCAGTCTTTTACGATTAGAGCGCGATTGAATGAGCCAAACCTACAGACTTGATGTGGGACAATTGGGAGTCTATTATGAGCACAAACCTAACGACTGAGTTGTCGGCAGTTTAATGTCATAATTGGCATCATATAGCGTCCATAGAACTGACCAGTTAAGATCATATCAAACATGTTTGATTCAGTCCGACTCAGTTGTAATCGTGTCAACAATTGCGCCGTTTCCATCTCCATAGAAACAACCATCTGCCCTTTGCTGAAGCAGCTGTGAATTACCGTAATTTCCCGACTATTAGCCACGGCTTCTACATTGATTTTGCTAAATTTCTTCCGCTATGAGCGTTAAAACAGTTAATATGGTGTCAATATGTTTTTTTTTTCTTGCATAAAACATGTCATGCCACGCTTGTACAAGTGCAGGCTTAGTATGCGGGAAATTACTGTATTTAAATGAACGTCATTTAACCAGCAGACCTGTTATTGGGACCACCAGAGTAAATCATGACCCCATAATCATTTAACCAGCAGAGCACTCATGGGCCCCTAAGGTTCATTTA
>JAODXP020000021.1:25999775-26019775 GCA_027497455.2 Sardinella longiceps | reverse complement strand
ACACACACAGGGGCCCCGCTGGTCATTACTGTAACTGTTGCAGTAGGGGTGTACCTCCTAATTGTTCTAAATCAGTTCTCTGTCCAGGAGGATGAGAACTGGACGGGTCAATGTGTGCTGTGCCGCACGGTCACTCTTTGATGATGGCATAATGGGTCAGTGATGATGACACGCTGGCAGAGCACTTGCTGGAAACACAAACAAACAAACAAAACAAAATGGAGAGACTTGTATGGGCCTTGATGTGAGGCAGCCAACGGCATGACAGAGGGGAGCAATGGGTTTGAATCTGATTGGTCCCTGTCCCCTTCCCTCTTAAACACACACACATGGAACAGCAGTGGCTGCCCACAACCCCCTCAAGGAGACATCAAATGGCTTAAAACTACCGGTATTTCACAAATACACACTAGCCCCGTTTACATGGACTTCTGATTATTTATCCCAATATTCCATTTCAGATGGCGTTTATGAATGCATCTCCTTGGATACTGTTCTATAGAATGCACCTTGGAATCTTTCTAATCAGATTAGAAGTGTCCATGTAAACCCGCCTACTTACTGTTTGTTTGTTGAACTGATGTTCTTTAGAGCCAAGAGTGTTGTTCTGAAGTGGCACAGATAGGCCTAAGACCCACACTGGGCTGAGTGGGTTTACAGAAGGCAGATTGCAGCCAACTGAATATCTCTCTTCTCCTTCTGTGACAGAGCAATATGGAAATATCATCATCAGAGTACATTGTGTTGTATACAATCCTTTCTCTCTCTCTCTCTCTCTCTCTCTCTCTCTCTCTCTCTCTCTCTCTCTCTCTCACACACACACACACACACACACACACACACACACACACACACAAAAGAGAGACACGTGACAACATTGCAATATATGGGAACATTGTTGACATGCAGAATTGTTTTTGCTGAACTCTTTATCTCTATTCTCTCTGCTTCATTGGCATGACAAATATTTTTGCATTTTACAAATATTCTCTCTCTCTCTCTCTCTCTCTCTCTCTCTCTCTCTCTCTCTCTAGTGAGCTTTATTGACACAATTTTTTTTTTGGCATTTTACAAAAAAAATCTCTACTCTCTCTCTCTCTCTTTTGTTGGACAACCTTAGCTGTTTATTAAGATGTTAAGTAACAAGACATAGGCTACCAATTGCTCTCCCTGATGAGCTGCCTCCCTCAGTGGTATAGTCAGCTCTGTGGAGGTGATGTTTTCCTGTGGTTAACTAACTAAGGCTAAGGAGCTGAGTTATAGCTTGTTTGTGATCCCTCTTTTATATGTGGCTTTGGATATGTGTCTGCTACTGTAGATGCATAAAGTTGGATGTAAATGAGATAGAATAGTGAGGGGTTAGAATAGATGATGATAAATTACTCCTCGTCTCCTCCTTACGCACAGACAAATACAATCATATGTGTTCTTAAATCAGCCTCATAAGGTCCTGAGAAACAGCATGATGCCTGTGCTTGTTTGACATGGACGCGTTAGAGGGAGAGAGAGGGAGGGGGGGGGTTCAGCATGGCTCAACTAATGAATGAATTTCATGTATCACATGTTTCAAGTGCGAGCTTTCTCCCATCCCAACAAACATGCCTTTCATCTATTCACAACACACACACACACGCACACACACACACAATACTGTGCCACAAATCAGTGTGAAAATGAGTTGTAGTCACAGAACATTTCACTGTGTCACAAATAATATGAAAGGTTTGAGTTGTGTCTAATTCCGAGGGAATGCTCAGTTAGTTGGGCAGGAAAAGCCGCTTATATTAGTCTGAGCTCAGAGGTGAGGCACTAATCCTTTAATGACACCCAGGGTTTCTCCATCTTGCTGCAGATTTAAATGATGTGAAATGAAATGGAATGAAAATGGTCCAGATTCGCTAAATAACAGAGACCATAATAAGGCCTCGCTGCTGGCTATTGTGAGAATTAGAAGTAGACAGAGAGAAAGAAAAACTGCGAGAGAGAGAGAGAGAGAGAGAGAGAGAGAGAGAGAGAGAGAGAGAGAGAGAGAGAGAGAGAGAAGAAATGTTTCTCTGTGTCTGGCCAAGCACAGATCTCCCAACACAATTGGTAATCATTATGCATCCAAGCAGGCCGTATGGTGCGGAGAGCCTGGAGGGCTTGAGAGATTCCGCTCTATGTCTGGGTCTCTGGTCTGGGCTGCTCTGCTGACGTAACTGAAGCCTGCTGCAACACTGAGTCCAAACTTCTGACAGGAACAAGGAGGAGAAGGGTGGATGTGGGGAAAGTCAAGTGGCCTTAAAGGAAAGCTCCGGAGTAAGTTTAAATATAGCCCTGTTGCACGAGCCTTCTGACAACAATATATTTCGCATGGAATGAAAGAATTTCGAACAGCATAGAGCTTTCGCGAACGCGAAACACTTTACATTGAGGCAGCGTTACCTCAGATCTTTCGGTTTCGAATGATCAGTTTCCATTGATTCAGTGTAAAGTGCTTGTTAGTTTCTGTGTTCGCGTTCGGTCTATGCTGTTCTATGCTGTAAGCAGGCTCGTTCAACAGGGCTTTGCTTGAATTCACTCCGGAGCCCCGCTTTAAAGCCTTTTCAAGAGGCCTCGCAAACTTGGGACCACTATAGTCAAAATTAGGACCAGACCAGGATGCAGTAAGTTATGTTTGGCGGTATGGCCCTGTTCTGGGGAACTCCCTGCCCATCCAGTGTGTATACATAGAAAGCCAGAGGCAGGGAGAGCTTAGCAAGAACCCCCCTATGGGATACAGAACAGAGCAGGCAACAACAACAACAATAATATCATGTTTTAAAGTCAGACATAGCCTAATGAAAGGTGGAGCTGAGGAGGAGGTGGGTGGCAATTCGCTGGCAAGGGAAAAGCATAGGCACAGCTTTGAATATGGCACTCTACGTTGAAATAGCAAATATCAAGCAGAGCAGGGAATCAGCTGAGCAATTAGCTTCATTAGGATCAGCTGCTGTAGGCGTGAGGTGAGCTTGAGTGTAAAGGGTTGAGTGTAAAGACAGTCAGAGAGGTTAGAATGGACTATTGAAAAACAGCCAGAAAGAGCTCAAAAAGAGATTTGATGGCAGCCAGGACAAAAGAAAAATGCAAGGGAGGGGGAAATGAGTAAGTCACTTAGTGTGAGTGTGTGTGTGTGTGTGTGTGTGTGTGTGCGTGCTGCTACTTTGAAGGACTGGTTCAAAGCCTGATATAGAGGCAATACGATACAATACACTATTTGTCATTAAAAGCAATACAAAACTTTTAACAATGATGCGCGGGTTCATTTTCGATTGACTTTGACATTGCCAAGAACTAACACACCTGCACAGGCTTGAGTGATTGGCACAACACCCTACTTGTCTAAATTGAACTATACTGCTTTCTAAAATATAATTATTATGAGTGTTTCTCAAAGTCGAGGAAGCATGCTTGGAAGGCTGCTTGTGTGTGTGTGTGTTTGTGTGTGTGTGAATGAACAGAGGAGCAGGTTACTGTAATTGCGGGCAGGGAGACCCAACTCTGTCACCCCAAACACAACTGAATGTGTGGCGGTGTGGGAGACAGTCTCGTCACGTCAGCATGGCTGATTGCATGTGGAAGCGCTGTGTTGTGTAAGACTCTCAGGCAGTCTCATTATGCTGGGGACAGACAGCAGGGCGACTGTTTTCAAACTGCGTGTGGGTGAAACGAAGGGAGACAATATCTGTGTGTGTGTGTGTGTGTGTGTGTGTGTGTGTGTGTATCTCTCTGTGTGTGTGTTTGCATGTGCACATCTAAAGCCTTTCCCACCCCTGACTGTCTACACTGTGGGGGGTGTTGTACAGCATACTCAACCTTTGGGTCTACCTGTCAAAGCCAATGGGACTCAAATGGACTGGAAGCACAGCGTGCACAGCAACAGCATACGCCTACATCACTTCACGCCCACGGCACAGAGCTCCAGGACTCATTAATCCTTCACTTACACACTCAGACACTGACAGGTGATCTCCCTTACACATACTAAAGGCCTCCGCAAACTGGTTTCCGACAGCATTGCGCAGCACTTTTGAATTTGATTATTTCGTACTGAACCTAGTACAGTAGCATGTGGAATTAACAATGCATGTCAATGGACTAGCTGCTGCGACAAAAAAAAGACTTCAATTGTAATTTACAATCGACGGCAGAGGTGTCGGCTCTGGTGTGCGGTGTTGCATTGAAAACAATGGAGTAGAATGTTGGAAGCGGAGTGCTCAGCACTTTGTCGGAGGCTTCACACACTCAGGCTTAACACACTTGGACACAGACAGGTGATCTCCCTTACACACACTAACACACTCTAACACTGGCTGGTGATCTCCCTTACACACACTAACACACTCAGACACTGGCAGGTGATCTCCCTTACACACACTAACACACTCTAACACTGGCTGGTGATCTCCCTTACACACACTAACACACTCAGACACTGGCAGGTGATCTCCCTTACACACACTAACACACTCTAACACTGGCTGGTGATCTCCCTTACACACACTAACACACTCAGACACTGGCAGGTGATCTCCCTTACACACACTAACACACTCAGACACTGGCAGGTGATCTCCCTTACACACACTAACACACTCTAACACTGGCTGGTGATCTCCCTTACACACACTAACACACTCAGACACTGGCAGGTGATCTCCCTTACACACACTAACACACTCCAACAGAGGCAGGTAACTTGAATTTAATGCATGTACAGACGTTAGCACTGGGAGCAGGACAGCGAGGATGCACACAGGCAAACCGCTGAAAACCAAACTCCCCGAACACAGATACTGAGGCATTTATTTGCACACAAACCCCCCCCATAACATACATAAAACCCATTAACACTTTGATCACTGATTGTCCCTGCGCGTGTTTTCCTGTTGACCTTTCAGGGCACAGGAGTGCTGTTCTCACGTCATACATTGATGCATGGCCATAGGTGCCCATGCGAGTATGGTTTGTTAATTATCATGTCACGACTTAAGTCACGATTGGTTAATTATGCATTCATATATTTTTTCTTCCAACACACTAACACACTTCGACACAGGCAGGTGATCTCCCTTACACACACTAACACTCTCATGTCAAGCATCTGTTCCAAGTGCGCTTTTACAGCATAGCAGTAACATATAGCCTACAGGAGGAGCTGATGTAGAGCTCATGTAAGGGTGGTACTGTGAGTGTATTATAAACATACGACACTGACGCTGTGCAGGTGGGGCGTTTTTTTATCACCTCTACAACTGGCATGACGTGATAAATATAGTTGCTGGACAAGAGTCTTCATTTCCTTCATTGTTGATAAGTCAAGATGACAAATACCTCAGTCAGCACAGAAGAAAGGATTTAATATGTTCCATCCTTTCTATTTAATAAGCTTCAACGATTTATTTCTATTTAATAAGCTTCAATGAAGACATCCACAGCTAAGAGCATATTATGGTCTGTTGCCTCAGTCTGGCTCTACAGGCTCCCTGAACATGCCAAAGTCTCTGTCAGTGTGGACTGTCTTTGGCCCCTTGTGATCTGTGAAGACTCTATTAGCCTATTAAACAAATAAATCCCAACTGACTTGTAATGCTAATATGTAGGAAGCATGAGCACATCTCAGCAGTTTATCATAGGCTACTCTTAGCCTACTATTTGATGTGCATGCATTCATGGGGCAATAGACTTTTCAGCCTATGTGTCAAAAGAGCAGTTTCAGTGACCTCAAGTGGCAAAAAGTTGCAATAGCTGGGAAATTACAGTTAAAGAATACTGACTTTAACTTAATTTAGAAGGGAATGCCTTCCAAAGTTTACTATTTCCAACACCAACTATGGCCTTTTTTTATCCATATGGCTGTAACTTAACTGTATGTCAAAAGTTGTTATGCAATATTGTCCAATGGGCAATTTTCCATTTATGTGTAAATGCCCCAAGTCTCATCAGCGGATCTGTTCTGTGTGTGTGTGGTGAACAGCTCTCTCTCTCTCTTGAATATCATTCTCACGACTCCTTTGATTGTATGCCTTTTATGTGTATGTTTCTGCCTTTCTGTGTGTGTTTGTGCGTGCATGCGTTGGCCTCATTCTGTGTGTGTGTGTGTGTGGTGAACAGCTCTCTCTCTCTCTCTGTAACATCATTCACACGAGAGATTTGATTGTATTTGTTTTCTTGTGTGTGTGTGTGTGTGTGTTTGTGTGTGTGTGTACCTTTTATGTGTATGTTTCTGCCTCTCTCTCTCTCTCTGTTTGTGTGTGTGTGTGTGTGTGTGTGTGTGTGTGTGTGTGTGTGTGTGTGTGCATGTGTTGGCCTGATTCTGCGTGTGTGTGTCTGTGTGTGTGTGTGGTGAAACGTTCTCTCACTCAGCTCTCTCACTCTCGCTTTGCGCCATGAAATGTCTCCTCTTCCTTTTGACATGATTTTCAACCATTTTCAGAGTTTCTACGTGGCTTGGTTTTTGTCTCTACAATCCCAGTTTAAAACCCGTTTTTCTCCACTCTGGCAGCCACTGCCTTTGGCAAGCACAATATTAAGAAGTAAACTTAAGAAAATCAATAGTGTGCCTTACTTATTACGTTTTTTAAATGGAAGATCATTTTGTGAAAGTAGACACAAAACAAGACTGGTTTATTTGCTCATAATGTTTTATTTATGATTGATCAGCATGGTGGTGAGTAGTATGTCTCACTCAGAGAGGAAAGAGCAGGAAGCCACTGAAGGTGCTGTCGTTACTACTGTCATCATAGAGCTTTTTGCCTGCAGAGAGTCTCATGTTGACTACATCTCCCACCGCCAGCTCCAGAGCCAAACCACTGGTCAGATAGGTGGGCCGTCCATCTGTGTCATACTCCCGTACTTGTAGGACCTCATTAGCGTTCTTATACATGCCGATATACATCCAGTTTGAGCTTAGCTGATCCCTGACTGTGAATCTGAAGTAGTAGACTCCCCTGACTGGAGCTGTGAAGAAGCCTGACGTGTTGCTGTAGGCCCGGCCAACATTGGTGATGATTCTAGTGAAGACCAGGTTCATTTCATTACTCCCAGTATTCTCTATGGATCCTCCCAGACCTACTGAGAATGCCACCTTGGGTTGTGTGATCGCTCTCTCCAGATTCACTACAGTCTCAGTGTCTGACAGTCTGGTCTTCACTGCTGTCAGCTCTGCCTCTTGGGCTGCAGTTTTCATCTTCAGGTTCTTCACCTCAGTCTCACTGACAGTCAGTCTGGTCTCTTGGGCTGCAGTTTCCACCTTCAGGTTCTCTACCTCAGTCTCACTGGCAGACAGTCTGGTGTCTTGGGCTGCATTTTCAGTCTTCAGGTTGTCCACCTCAGTCTCACTGACAGACAGTCTGGTCTCTTGGGCTGCAGTTTCCATCTTGAGGGTGTTTATCTCAGTTGTCTGTGCTGCATTTTCTTTCTTCAGATTCTCCAGTTCAGTCTCACTGACAGACAGTTTGGTCTTCAGTACAGCCATCTCTGTGTTTAGAGCATCATTCTCTGTCTCCACGTTGTACAGCCGTGATTTGGTATTCTTTAGCTCATTCTGGGTGAAGCTCAGAGTCACTTTCAGCTCCACCACTGTGGTCCCGAGTTTCTCCACCATGTCTCTGAATTCCTTGAGCTCAGCAGAGACGTCCATATCGGTAGTAACTTCATCATCAACAGCAGCAGCAGCCCCAATGCTCTGGCTCTCTGTCTTAACTTCAGCCTGGGTGCTGGGAGTCTGAGCTCCACACATGGACAACAGCAGCACCAGCAGTGGGATGATGATGATAATGGCCCTCATCTTTACCAACACTCTGTCTCTCTCTCTCACACACACACACAGGAGTAGTTGTGGTAGTAGAGGTGTGTGTGTACTGAGACACCCTCTTATAAGCCTCAGTGGCTCATTACGTAACAGATTTAATCACTTTTAGGGTTCAATCAAATCCAGGAACAGCGATTTCAGCTTGTTGATATATTTTCCTCTGGACATTTCTGTTCTTTGAGATATCAGTGTTGTGGGAAATTCAAAGCTGTTGTTGTTGGGTCAGATGTCCTTATTTATCGCCATTCTCTTTAGGTATGACTGTTTGTGTGTGTGTTTGTGCATTTGTGTGTGTGCACACGTGTGTTTTTGTATTTGTGTGTGCATGCGTGCAGAGGAGGTGTGTGTGTGTGTGTGTGTGTGGGGGGGGGGGGGTGCAGGCTGAGTTTTTACTCACTGTTCAGACTGTGTGTACTGTGTGATGTATGTGAGAGGGTGTGTGTGTACTGTGTGACGTGTGTGTGTGTGTGTGCGACGTGTGTGAGAGCGTTATCAGAAAAAAAACAACACTTGTCCTGGGACACTTAGTCTAGGCTGATAGTGTTCAGGCGCGTGTGTGTGTGTGTGTGTGTGTGTGTGTGTGTGTGTGTGTATGGTGTGTGTGTGTGTGTGTGTGTGTGTGTGTGTGTGTGTGTGTGTGACTGAGACATTTAAACAAGGATGATAGTGTTCAGGCGTGTGTGTGTGTGTGTGTGTGTGTGTGTTTGTTTGTGTGTGTGTGTGTGTGTGTGTGTGTGTGTGTGTGTGTGTGTATGTGTGTTCTGTCCTCATTAAGGGCAACATACCGCCATTCCGACATGAGGCTGCCTGATGAGGCCAGAAGGCCCGGGCCTTGGTCATTATTGAAAGTCAAAAAAATTTGTAGCATAGGGCTGGATAAAAAATAAATATTGAAACGTCTCATGCATACAATAATAATCTTATCTATATACTGTAAAAGTTACATGCACAATGACAATACATTTCAGAATAAACTGACAGTTGAGTGTTTTTGAATGTCATATTTGTGTCGTTTTTTGTAAGACATTGAGATTTCTGTGACATACTACTGAACACATGGAATGAACAGTCAGGAACAAATTAATACTTCGTATTTAAATGCCTTTGCTCATAATAGTGAGTACCCATTTGCTCATAATAGTGAGTACCCATTAAGGTAAAAAGTCTCACTATATACTCTTTAGAATGCAGCCTTGTGGATCTTCTTTCTCATGAAAATAGTACCCCAACCAAATAGGTTAACTTCTTTCAAAACGGAGCCACACGTTTGTTTTATGTTTTAAACACTTAATCACAAATACACACTGTTTGTTTGTTGACGTGATGTTCTTTAGAGCCAAGAGTATTGTTCTGAAGAGGCACAGATAAGACAGTAGCTGCTGCTGTTGTCCTTAAAGCAATATACCGGAGTAAGTTTAAGAATAGTCCTGCTGCACAAGCCGTCTAACAGCAATATTTTTCGCATGAAATGAAAGATTTTCGAACAGCACAGACCTAACGTGAACGCGAAACACTTTACATTGAGTCAATGTAACCTCAGATCTTACTTTCGGTTTCCAACAGTCAGGTCCCATTTATTCAGTGTAAAGTGCCTGTTTGCTTCTGCGTTCGCGTTCGGCCTGTGCTGTACCAAATTATTTTGTTCCACTCGCTAATTAGCGCATTTAGCAAGCTCTTTCAACAGGGATATGCTTGAATTCACTCCGGTACTCTCCTTTAAAGAGAAGAACTGGAAGCACTGGGCTGTCTAATTCTTTTCGTACTGTCTAATACTTTTAGTAGTAGTACTTTTACTTACAGTATAGTTTAATACTTTACTTTACTTGTGCTACTTTCACCAAGCTTCTCTTACCTATCCACTGCACTGGGCAACACGCCAACCATCAGTTTAATACTTACATTACTTTACCTTTGTGCTTTCACTTTTATACTTTTCTCCAACAGACGAAGCAGACATGTATAAGAGCAAACTTATGATGACACCTAGTGGCCAAAGCGAGAAATTGAGTGATTTTTATGTGTGTGACAACTCATCAGCAACACAAAGGGAAAATGAGCACTAAACCTTACACAGATAACCGTTACCCAGCTCTGGTCTTAGCTATCTACCAGTGTGGGGAGACAACCTGCTACGTGATGACGTAACTCACTACATCATTCTACAAAACCCATAGCTCTGAGAGGAGATAGACTACCACCCAAGAGTGCCCTCCTATGCCCAGTAATTAACCCTACTTAACCCAGAAAAGTCCAGAAAAGTGTTCAGCTCCATGCTGAATGCCCTCGGAATTCACATATTTGTCTGTCAGATTACTCGCAGAGCATTCGTCAGATATGCGCATATGACAGTAAATTGAGCTTTCCAATGGTGTTATTTGCTAGATGCTGTGATGAGCGGTTTGAAAGAAATTTAGCTTGACTTTACATAGAAATTCTATTAGTTTACGTGGCTATGTGTCCATCTTCAGGCCTACCCATACATCTCGGTGGGGCGTGAAAATTCTCTGCCTTCCAAAGTGGGGAATGACAGAAAAAGTTTGAGAACCACTGCGTTACATTGAGCCAACGGCACCTCAGATCTTACTTTCGGTTTTGAATAATGAGGATCCATTGATTCAGTGTAAAGAGCTTGTTTGCGTTCATTCTGTGCTGTTCCAAATGATTTTGTTCCACTCGCTAACTAGTGCATTTAGCAGGCTCATATGCGGTGGCAGCCGGGATTTGACCCACAACTTGGGACTACTAGCCGACTAGAGTCAAAGTCCTTAACCCCTATGCTACCATCACCTTCGGCCTTGCATTTGGTCTGTGCTGTTCCAAATCATTTTGTTCCACTCGCTAACTAGTGCATTTAGCAGGCTCATTCGGCTTGAAATCACTCCGGAGCACCACTTTAAGCACCTGGGAGAATACTGCCCTTGGAGAACCGGAAGGCCTTAATGTTATTTACAATTGACCGTCAAATGGTCAATTTAAACACAGAAAATAGATTTGACCTATAGGACAGATTTAGAGTGCCCTATCTCTGAATTTATTGGCCTTTTTAAAAGTTTACAGGGCAACATTATGGATCACTATGCGGTTTATGACTATACCATAGTTTGTTGATACCTCTTGCTGTGCCAATATGTCTCCATTGAACAAACATTGGAAGATGTGCGGAAAACCACCACACCGAAAAAGAACATCCATTTGGATTTATTGGTTACTGTCAATGCCACATAAAGGCACCATTAAACCTCATTTCGGGTGGTGTGGGAGGTCAGAGGTTAAATGCATAAGGTGATGCAACATCACCACCCAATGGTTAGAAATGATACTGCAGTTTAAAGCAATGTCCAGTGACTGACATCAGAGAGGGTTGAAGCGGAGCCTGTGCACTATTACAAATTAGAACCACTTTTAGAGTAAACGTCTGGATAAAACAGCTTAAGACACAGTGATGGTTTTCTCCCATCAGCAGCCTGGCATACAGGCCTAGCCCATGATTTTTTTTTCTTTCTGCACACGGGACAAAGCGACACTAAAGAGCAGGGGTAGTATCAGCTTACCCCTCTGTTGGTGGCCATAGTTATCTGATAGCCTGGCCCCAGACACTCGTTTCATACAGCCAGTCGTAGTGTAGACCTACTACGAATGATTGCTAAACTATGTTTTTGCCCTGACCTACACACAGGCTATTCAAGCGCATCTAGATTACAGGTTAGTAAGGCTAGGTTACAGGCTACAACAGCAGGTGCCAGACGCATGCCATACGCGTGCCGCGCATCCGCCTGTAGTTCGGTAGCTTGGCAAGTGAGACTGTTGCCATAGAAACGGACACGCAGGTAGTGAGGGGCGAAGCGGCTGTGAGGGGGTTGGTAGGCTGACTGGTTGGCTGGTTGTATGTGAGACTGAGAAGGTGTTGTAACGGTAGCTCAGCTAGCTGTCTGTGTTGGTGGTGGATGTAGAGAAAGTGAGGGCCAGTGGGGACCGGGGGAATCGGCAAGAGGAAGAGGGACGGGACCAGATAAAAGTGACAGATATGTCGGAGAGGATCGCATCCTGTGGAAGCCTTGATAACGCCTCTCTCCTGCTACAGTATTGCAACGGTAAGTTGAGACTCGATTTCCCTGTAAACACGACAGAGGCGAGAGGTTATCGTAACATTATCAATGCAAATAATCTCTACCGACCTTATCAGTTATTCTTCTTAGTTCCATAAGAACATAAGAACGAGACATGTTATTCAGGACAAAGGGACTTTTTGGGCTGTTGTCTGTCACAGAATCTGTTAGTATGTATCCCACATGCTACCTTAAAGCACAGGTTCATTTCATAGCGGGCTACCCAAAGCAATGCGATGGTTAATGTGGTTCTCTGAGCGTAGGACAGCTATTCTGATGCCTTGATAGACAGCTCCATTTGCATACATGTAAAACACTATGGATGAGTCAACCGCTGTTCATGATATGATGCTGCTGTGTTGGCAACTGGCTCATGTGAAGGCAGCTGCTGTAGATTATGGACAATACTGCGTTTCGTCAGTGGCCAGAAAATATGCTTTTGAACCGACCACCTACTGCCAGAGAAGGTAAGATAAGAAATGCAGTTTTAAAGAGTCCGTTATGTAACCACTCCTTGTGAAAACCTGTCATATTAAAAGCACTCCTGATCAGATATTGTCAATGTTTGGAAACAATGCTATAGGCCTACACATCATGTATATTAACATGGCTAGATTATTAGTATCTCTGCCCTGAAGCTACAATGTAACTGTAAATAGCTGTGTGGGTGTTTTGTGTTAGAGGATTGATCAAAAACTGTTGAATATCTTCGCCCAACATCCAGTACTTCCTCCTCCAGATCAGATGTTATGCCTCACATGTCTGTGCTGTGTAACACACACACTTTGTTGGTGCCAGAGTGGTGTTGAGTAATTGTAAGTCTGCTACCCATAGCACAAGAGCTGCTATTTGAACTCACTTTGTGCAATGTGGCATATATGTTAGGCCTATATTGCAGTAGAGAGAGGTAGCCTATCGCATTCATGTTGAATCAATGAACATTTTTAAAGATTTGACATGATCATGGTATCTATTTTCGGTTATGTTGGTGAGCCTTCACCTGTTGATTTACACTAGTAAATCAGTATGAAACTAAAATCTCCCTTTCATTTCTAGCTTATTTCCATGCTTTTATATGTGTACGTAGGCTACAAGTAATAGTGTAGTCATTGCTAGATTATTGCTGTGCAAGGGACCTAAAGATGGAAGTTATAGTATAGTGTAGCGGCTATTTGATGTCTGGACAAGCTCTGTCCTCCATGGTGGTGCATTGTATCCAGTAGCTACACCACACAAGACAGAAGTGACACAAGACAATAGGGAAACTAGCTAGTAGCTGGCCTTATTTGCCTGAGGCACAAAACCTACGGTATCATCTGAGGTTACAGTAAAGCCAATGTGATGAAGCCTCACACACACACACACACACACACACACACACACACACACACACACACACACATGGTGCTGGCCAGGGCTACCCATCGCCTCAGGCCAGTTACCCTATTAGGCTGCTTCCTCTTCCAGATGGCAGGGCTGGTCTCTGAGCCACCGCACCGGACTGGGTGTGGATCATTATCAGGGTGTGGGTGATATGGAGGCCTGGCCCATTCACTCACTCACTCACTCACTCACTCACTCAACCAGAGAGAGAACACAGCAGGACTCTATGGAAGAGAGACTGGAGCTCTTTCTGCCAGACCGAAACAGACACAATGTGTAATATTATACAGTAGATTTTGGTCAGAATAGAATGAATAACAACAACAACCATAACAAAAAAAAATACATAACTCATTCTTATTATTATAATGTATACTAACAATGCATCACAAGCATATATAACACTCAAACACCTTCAGCGCCACACCAATGCATAACAGCACCCCATGAGCTTTACCCCCCTATGCTATACATACACATAACCACATAGACAGTAACCACACACATAGCCTACAGTACAGTAGCCACATATACAGCAACCAGATGTTTGGACAGTCAAAACACTGGTGGTAAATAATGTGGATACACTAGCAGCCTTGTTGTGAAGGGCTTCAGCTCCACTCTTCCCTGGAGCCTGAGCATGGATGGCATGGATGACAGCAGGAGGAGGGAGGGGGGCTGATGGGTGATGTGTGTTTGCCAGGTTCAAAGGCCCGAGCTGTTCACTGATACCCAGGCTGGGGAATAGTTGGATCCAAGAGTTGTGTGGCGGTGCGGCTAAGCCGTTTCCTCTTCCCTACCGAGCCCTGGTACGGACTCCTGCCAGAAGAGGGCCAGGATTGGGCCGGAATTGGGCCAGAAGGGCTACACAGTCAGCTGCCATCCCTAGTGGTGAACTCTATCGGCCACCTGTGCTTGAGTGATGGGTTACCATGGCAGATGGCTGGCTAGCGACACAGGCTAGTGTCATTAGCACTGTCAGAATGGCCCTCTGACTGTTATTGTCTTCTCTTGTTCACTTAGATCACATGGGTGTGTCTTAGCCTATTAAGCTGATTGCATATTAGCTAATTTACTCTCTTAGTTAAAGA
This sequence comes from Sardinella longiceps, assembly GCA_027497455.2. Taxonomy (NCBI): domain Eukaryota; kingdom Metazoa; phylum Chordata; class Actinopteri; order Clupeiformes; family Clupeidae; genus Sardinella; species Sardinella longiceps. The sequence goes on along the minus strand of JAODXP020000021.1, from coordinate 26,005,364 downwards.
AGTGCACAGTTAGTCCTGATGGCGCCATCTACAGGGCTAAGAGTCAAAGTAAAGCTGCTAACAAACATTCTTGCCAATAGTCCTCCATTGTGTAGTCCGAGAAGGAAGCCACTATCAAAATGTATCGGTGATCTAAAAGACTTGAGAATGTACAAATCAGATCAAACAGAAAACTCCAGTTCAGTCAGGTGGAGCATATAATTTATCAAACCAAATGAGTTCCTGGTGAGTTCTATAAGAGTACAGTATGAGTAGGAAAGGCCAATATTTTAGTTTAGCCTAATCCTACATAGTGCCTCAGTTTAGTTGGAGGATCTCTCTCTCTCTCTCTCTTTTTTTTTTTTTTTTTTTTTGTAGAAAGACTCTGCCCACGTATGATAAGCAGTACAATTGCCACTCATTCCCCCCCCCCCCCCCCCCTCCTCCCCAACCCAGACTTACCCTAACAACAAAACTAGTTTGCAGTGGAGTTAGTCTTTTACTATGACATTATTTTATTTTGACACTGAAATGATATCAGTTTCATTTGCATCATTGCAACTCTTACACTTTAGGGGAGAGGTTATGTGATACAGATTTGTAATTGTGACCTGAAAATATTCAGTAGTCCGCAGCAGGTTTCAAATGAATGCCATCAGAGTGACAATCCCAAACCACAGTCACCCTGTCTCATCAAAACAATGACATTGCAGTAGTTACTGCTGACTCGCACTGGCATGTGTTGACCGTGTGTGTGTGTGTGTGTGTGTGTGTGTGTGTGTGTGTGTGTGTGTGTCATTGATGGAGGAGTTTGATCCGAAGCCCTGTTCTTGCACTTCCTGGTGGTGCCTGGCCACTGCATCGAGCAGTCTTGGACTCATGCCAACCCAGCCCTCCTCTCTCTCTCTCTCTCTCTCTCTCTCTCTCTCTCTCTCTCTCTCTCTCTCTCTCCTCTCTCTCTCTTTCTCTCTCTCTCTATATATCTTTCACTTTATATCTTTTGCTTTCTGTCTCACTACCTTTCTGTCTCTATCTTTCTCTCTATCTTTCTTTCTCTCATTCTCTCTCCCTCTCTCTTACTCTTGCACACATGCACAGCAATCTATCTCTATCGCTCTGTACCCCCACAGCATTATCTCTCACCATCTCTCTCTCTTTCTCTCTATCCCCCTCTCTCTCTCTTCTCTCTATCTCTGTCTTTCATTCTCTCTATCTTTGACACACACCCAGGAGTCTTACCCTCTCCCTCTCTCTCTCTCTCTCTCTCTCTCTCTCTCTCTCTCTCTCTCTCTCTCTCTCTCTCTGTGTCTGTCCATTCCTGCCTCACAGCCGCAGCCCAGCTAGCTGACTCAAGGGAGGGGTGTCCTGTTACTGAGCACGCTCCTCACATGGGGGGTCTGGAGGGGGAGAGAGAGAGACAGAGAGAGGGAGGGGGGGCAGAGAGAGAGAGAGAGAGACAGAGAGAAAGAGAGAGACAGAGAGGGAAGAGTAGAGGACGGTGAAAACAGGAAGAGAGAGAGAGATACAGAGGGATAGAGATGGAAGAGGGAGGGAGGAGTAGGAAGAGAGAGAGAAAGAGAGAGAGAGAGGGAAGGAGATGAACGAGGGAGGGTGGAGCAGTGGGAGGGTCCAGCCCACAGATGCTTTACTGTTAGTCAGGGAGGTCCGGCAAAGAGCAGCACCTCTTACTGGGATTGGATTGGGATCTTACTGGGAGAGTAGTCCCCTGGGACAGACACAGAAGAGAGGGAGAGAGGAAGAAAAGAGAGAGAGAAGAGAGGACTGACTGACTGATTGGATGACTACACTGATCCCTGACTGACATGGCAGGTAGGGGGAAGTGAATCGGCCCGTAGAGGAGGAGGAGGAGACAGAGGAGGAGGCAGATAAATATTTCAGGAGGTGTCGGAGTTCCAGCCTCCATCCTCGGAGTGTGCCTTCTTCTCCTTGACCTCCTTGTGTCCTTTTCTCCTTGTGCCCTTTGTCTATGGGCCACCCGTGATCGCCATCCCAAGCGTCACACACAGCACCCCGTACACCCCTCATCTACTCCTTCTCTCTCTCTCTCTCTCTCTCTCTCTCTCTCTCTCTCTCTCTCTCTATCTCTATCTGTCTCTCTCTCTCTCTCTCTCTCTCTCTCTCTCTCTCTCTCCTCCTCTCCTCCTCTACTTCCTTCCCTCCTCTCCTCTCCTCCTCTCCATCCTCTGTACTTTTGACTGTTTTTCCAAAGCTCATTTTCACATCACAGCAATCGCTCATCTTTCATATGACCGCCACCTGCTGCCTTCATCTGGACTGGGATCTCTGTGCCTGTGTGTGTGTGTGTGTGTGTCTGTGCTTGTGTGTGTGTGTGTGTATTTGTCTGGCACTAAAGACCTTGTCATCATTAGATATGCATAGTTACTCTGTGAGCCCGCTGGCCACACTGCGTGTGTGTGTGTGTGTGTGTGTGTGTGTGTGTGTGTGTGTGTGTGTGTGTGTGTGGGAACCAAAGCTGCTCTGCTTGGTAAAGTGATGATGAGTGTTTGCTGTCACTGGTAAATCTGTTGCTGTCACTGAAACAGACCCTGCGTGCGTGTGTGTTTGTGTATGTGTATGTGTGTGTGAGCTCACGAGTGGTTTCATTGCGGGCAAACGCTGTTGCTCTAAACGCGTTGGACCGTGTGCTGGTGTGTGAGACAGTCCCGTCACGTCAGCATGGCTGATTGCATGTGGGAGCGCTGGCTGATGTAAGAGATTCAGTCTCATTATGCAGTGGCCAGCCAGCAGGGCACAACAGAACAGAACAGAGCGGAACAGAATGGGGCTCTTAGCAGGGCGGAGCGCTTAGCAGCTGTGTTCAGCATTCCGGCTCCCAAGCGCTGTCCCACCACCATTTATACAGCGCATGATACTGTAGGCAAAGATGCAAGAGAGATAAGAGATGTAAATACACATTTATGCTCTTGCAGCCACCTTATTACAGGAAAAAATACTCCGATGACCTCAAATGACCTTATCAGTTCTACCATGAGATATTTCAGAATGTGCAATTTCAGTTTCAGTTTTTTTTGTTGTTTTTTTTTTTCAAATGCAGTCAGTATATTATAGAAATGAAAATGGACCGATAAGATAAACTTGTCTCTATGTTTTGAAAGCACACTCAGTGTCATGTCGGCAAATTTCTCATCTTAAAATCTCTTAAATTGACTTGTAGATTTATTAGACTTTACAAGCAACTCCTGCTGAGAAGCCTTGAGGATGTTTGATGTGTGTACATGTGTGTGTGTGTGTGTGTGTGTGTGTGTGTGTGTGTGTGTGTGTGTGTGTGTGTGTGTGTGTGTGTGTGTGTGTGCTCTTCAGTGGATGAGAGATTTTAATTGATCCCCAGAGACATGGAGAAGGCCTTTCAGAGTCTGTGGCATAAATGAGGGCTAACTTGTGCTAAATGATGCTAATCTGACTAATTGCTTCAGAGAGTTTCTGTCTGGAACAGGACAGCCCGTCCTCTTCTGTACGCTAGTGACTCCAGCACGCCACCCTGTGGTCAGCAACAGATTCTCATCTCGCCCTTCCCCTCTCACATGCCAGGCTATGGTCAGCAAAATAATTTAACGTACATGCAATAGTGATTCTAGCATACCAGCCTGTGGTTAGGGAAACCAGTTAACGGACATACGGTAATGACTCTAGCAGGCCAGCCTGTGGTCGAGCGAAACCAGTTAATCGCTTGTTTTTATGAGAACCATGAGAACCTGTGAAACACAATACTTTCATATGTTTGTGTGTGTGTGTGTGTGTGTGTGTGTGTGTGTGTGTGTGTCTGTCGGGTGGATGCATATTACTGGCCGCTATCTTTGGCAGTATCTGTGCTGTACTGAAAGCAAAGCAGTGGGCTATTCTCAGGCTGGATTGTAACCCCATGCAAATCTACTCAAGCAGTGGATGCAAATAGTTGAAAGTCATATTATCAGATGCAAACTTCTTCTGTTCTCTTTATCTCATGAACTCTCCCCTCTTCCTTATGCCCACCCCCACCCCTTATCCTTCCCTTTCAATGTCCCCCTCTCCTCTCCTCCATCCTTCCCTCTCAATGTCCCCCTCTCCTCTCCTCCATCCTTCCCTCTCAATGTCCCCCTCTCCTCTCCCTCCTCCGTCCTTCCCTCTCAATGTCCCCCTCTCCTCTCCTCCATCCTTTCCTCTCAATGTCCCCCTCTCCTCTCCTCCATCCTTCCCTCTCAATGTCCCCCTCTCCTCTCCTCCGTCCTTCCCTCTCAATGTCCCCCTCTCCTCTCCTCCATCCTTCCCTTTCAATGTCCCCCTCTCCTCTCCTCCATCCTTCCCTCTCAATGTCCCCCTCTCCTCTCCTCCATCCTTCCCTTTCAATGTCCCCCTCTCCTCTCCTCCATCCTTCCCTCTCAATGTCCCCCTCTCCTCTCCTCTCCTCCATCTTTCCCTCTCAATGTCCCCCTTTCCCCTCCTGTGTCCTTGGGTCCCTCTCTCCTCTCATTTCTTTATTCTTCCTTTTTTATCCACTCTTCCCCCTCTTTCCTTTCTGCCTCTTATTTCTCCTCCTTTCTTCTCCCATTCTCTCCCTCCATCCCGTCCTGCTCTCTTTCACCATCATCCATCCATCTCTATCACTATTGCCTCCTGCCTCCATCCATCCTCCCTCACTCCATCCTGTCCTCCTCCTGCCCGCTCCCTACATCCCTCTGTTTCTCATGCCCTTCTTCACTCTATATAATTCTCTCCTGTCTTTCTCTTTGTCTCCCTCTTTCCTGCCCTCTCTGTATGCCTCTCTTTCTCTCGTAGTCTCACACTCCCTCCGTGTCTTGCTGTCTCTCTCCCCTGCTCTCTCTCTCCCGGTCTCTCTCTCTCTCTCTCTCTCTCTCTCTCTCTCTCTCTCTCTCTCTCTCTCTCTCTCTCTCTCTCTCCTGGTCTCTCTCTCCCTCACTGTCTTGCTCTGATTTTCTTTCACTATATCTTGCTTTGTGTTGTTGTGTCTCATTCCTTTTCTTTCACCCTCTCTCTCTCTCTCTCTCTCTCTTACCCCCTTTTTTCTTTTTTAAAAAATATATTTGTAGGACTTTTTGCCTTTAGTTTGATAGGCCAGTAGAGAGAGTGACAGGAAATGAGTGGGAGAGAGAGCTGGATAAGGATCGGTAAATGACCTCGGGTCGGACTCAAGCCTGGGTCCCTGGATCTATGGTAGGATGTACTAGTCCACTGTGCCACGGCGCCCCCCCCTCTTCCCCCTCATTAACTCCCTCGTTCTCTCCCCCCTTAGATGATCACCTGTCTGCGGGGACGCCCATGGAGCTGGACGACCGTCTGTCTCACCTGGAGCAGCGTCTGCAGCTGCAGGAGGATGAGATCCATCTGCTGAAGGCGGCGTTGGCCGATGCCCTCCGCAGGCTGGGCCTCTGTGAGGAGCACACGCAGACCGGCCCCCGCAGGCCCACCGCACCCACCAAAGGTCAGCAGGTCAGGGGTCAGGGGTCAGGGGTCGTATGGTGGGGTCGGTAAGACAGTGAACACTAGATGGTAAACGTTTACAGTACCTTCTCACAGAATCTCGTGGGTACTGTTACAGTTACAAAACCGAATAAAAACATAAGTAGAGGGGGG
>JAODXP020000021.1:25992275-25994775 GCA_027497455.2 Sardinella longiceps | reverse complement strand
ATGATGGGGGCGAAAAGATTGACCTCATGATTTAATTAGAAAAAAAGCATCTCATTCTTTTAAAAATGTCATATTATGAAGCATGCTATGCTATTTTCATTCCGCCAGTAATGTCAAGAGAAACTCTTTCATAGCTGGACAGAGCTCTGGAAGTCAAGAACTTGACTAGGCTATTTTACCATCTCATGTGAGAGTTGTTGTTAACCATCAGTACCAGCCGTCTTTGAACCAGCTGCGCACATTTGCATATAGAGACTTTGTTTATGTTAGGACTACTTTAGAAGAGAAAGAGACTAAAGATCAATTTAAGCAGTAGTTTGCAGAAGCTATACGGACCGCAACTATGTCAATTGCATGTTCAAGCCGAGAAATGAATGATCTTCATTTGCATTTTTTTCTTGGCACGTTTCGCGATCCACAGTACCTGCACTGCGCTGGCCATCAACTGATTGGGGAACCCTGTTGTAAATGAAAAGCCTCAGGTAAAATTGGTCCCTTATACTGTCTCATTGAGACTGTAAATGAAAAGCCTCAGGTAAAGTTGGGGTTTTGCTTCTGCTTGTAGACTTTAGTGTTTGTAATTAGCACCTGTTCCAGATGTCTCCTCTCCAAAGCCAGGCACATGACGTAAATACAGGCCTGGTCACAGACAGACAGAGGCTCTGTGATCCTGTGGACTTCTGTTCTATCTTCCTCCTCCCTGCCACACCTGCCCACTGTTTGAGGAGAGAGATGAGGAGATAAGAGACCAGAGAGAGAGAGAGAGAGAGAGGGAGAGAGAGAGAGAGACTTCCAGGGAGAGAGAGAGAGAGCGAGGGAGACGGAGAGAGGGAGTGAGAGAGAGAGAGAGAGACTTCCTCCCTACAACAGTAGACTTTTATGAGAGAGAGAGAGAGAGAGAGAGAGAGAGAGAGAAAGAGAGAGAGACTTCCTCCCTACAACAGTAGACTTTTATGACCCCTCATAATGGAAAGCGTCTACAGGGCAAGGGGCAGAGACCAACGTAGAGCCGCTCAGCCAGAACGGGGCCACATCTGGCCCAGAGTCGCTTGTTTCTGTATGTGCTGCTGTATTGTTTAGTGTAGTAGAGGCTATAGAGGATAGAGTAATCATACAGTGCTTTTTTGCCTGCACAAACATCTTATCTGCATTGTCCTGATAGCTTAGGCCTTCATCAAACAAGCTCATCAAACAAGCTCATCAAACAAACGTTTTTAAGGCTGCTAGCAGGTCCTTCCTCTATCTAATTTATGGTTCCCTAGTTATTGTCTGATGTGTTTCCATACTAGTAGGCTGTTACTGACTACATGACAATGGAGACACTTTCTCTAGTTTATGCTTCTCTAGTTAGTGTCTGATGTGTAACCCATACTAGTAGTCCCTTACATGAGTAAGGACACACTTTCTCTAGTTCATGCTTCTCTAGTTATTATCTGATGTGTCCCCATACTAGTAGTCCCTTACGTGAGTAAGGACACTAGTACTTTCTAGACTGAGGATTCATAGCGTAGCTTCTCTAGTTATTATCTGATGTGTCCCTCAGTACTAGTAGTCATAAGGACATAAGTCGTAAGGACACACTTTCTCTAGTTCATGTTTCTCTAGTTATTATCTGATGTCTCCCCATACTAGTAGGCTGTTACTGACTACATGGCTCTTGTACAGGTCTTCCCTGTCTAATGTGCCCCCATGCTACTCTACCCTACTGTGTTCCCTGTTGCATTTCCTGCTCCATGTGTATCTTGTTGAAGAGGCCCTATGCAGTTTCATTTTATTTTCCATTATCACAACTCTGCTTCCCCCTACAGTTCTGGGTGTTTAGTCCAGTAGTCCAGTGCTCTCTAGTTAGTATCTGATGTGTCCCCCATACTAGTAGCCCCTTACTGACTACATGGTTAAAGACACACTTTCTCTAGGTCATGCTTCTGTAGTTAGTGTCTGATATCCCTATGTTACTCTACTGTCTGCCCAGTTGTATTTCTTGCCTTCAGAGTTACTGGTACTACTCTGTGTGTCTCGTATTGAAAAAGCCCTTGGCAGTTTGATTTTAGCTCTGCACCCCCCCCCCCCAAATCATTGGTTATTAGTGCAGTATTTCCCCCCAGTGTTCCCCCTACACACCAGCAGCACATGTGGGTTTGTTTACCAGCCTGTGGATCAGAACTGGCAATAATGATCTCTGAAAGCGCTTGTTGACAGACAAGGCTATTAACACAAAGGCAGTTGCGTGAGTTCATGTAGGGGAGGTGCCAACAGTAAAATCTCTGAGCTCTTTTTTTCCATATTAAGCTGAGGTACAGGTGCGAGTGCTACGTCTTTCTCCCTCCCTAACCGTTATTGACAGTTATTAGTTTAACGTTACAATTTCTAAAGGTTAAAGAAAAGTTCTAAAGGTTAAAAAACTGGCACTGGACACTTTTAATTACACAAGAATTTATCAGGCTCAGGCCCATCAAACAAGCCTTTTAAAATTCACCATGTGTTCCTAACAGTCTTTTTT
>JAODXP020000021.1:25972275-25987275 GCA_027497455.2 Sardinella longiceps | reverse complement strand
CAGTTCTAATACCACAGCAACAGGGGCAAACAGATACTATCAGGACAGATTCTGTCTGCCAAGAGAGTTTCACAACTGCTGCCACATTACCACACACACACACAGACACAGATGCAGACACACACACACACACACACACACACACACACACACACACACACACACACACACACACACACAGAGAGAGATGCCTGTTTTAAACAGTTTTTTATATGTAAGATGTGTATGAATGTAGACCCACCACATCTTTGGCCAGCATGTACTGTATACGCACACGCGCGCACACACACACACACACACACACACACACACACACACTGACAGTTCTGACAGTTCTTTGCCTTTTTGCATGGAGCTGCTATGAATTCCTCCAGCTGACAGGGTGCTTCAGATGGGAAAACTGAATGGATGAACTGAATGAATAATTTACACACCAGAGAATATGCTGACACACAGTGGATTTCTGTGTGTGTGTGTGTGTGTGTGTGTGTGTGTGTGTGTGTGTGTGTGTGTGTGTGTGTGTGTGAAAGATAGAGAGATGGGGGGGGGGGGGTTATGTGTATGTGGGTGTGTGTGTGTATGTGAATTGGATTGGGGGGGGTCCTTCTGCAAGTGTGTGTGCTAATGTGTGTTTTCTTTTCTGTCTCCTCAGCAAGTCAAAGGAATGCACCCTCAACGCAGGTACAGTACAGTACGCCATTTACCCCCTCTCTCTCTTTCTCTCTCTTTCCTTCTCTCTCCCTCTCTTTCCCTCTCTTTCTCTCTGTTTCCCTCTGTTTCCCTCTGTTTCACCAGCACAGTACACTTCATGCATTTATCTGGGATGGATGGACGGATAAATGAATGAATGGATGGATGAAAAGAGTGGCATGAAAAAGAGAAGGGAAGGGTAGAGCCTTTGTGTTTGTGACTTTGGGTCTGGAGCGCCGGCCGGTCCACAATAAAGCCTGTCTGTGTCTGTGTGCATTCAGACCCCATGTTCATTTTTAATGAGCCAATTACTGTAAGGCCCACTGCAGTCAGCACTGTCAGCACACAGGGAGAGGAGTTATGGGAAAGCATCATATAGTGGGGGTCATAGCCAAGACCTTGAGACGGAGAGAGAGAGAGAGAGAGAGAGAGAGAGAGAGAGAGAGAGAGAGAGAGAGAGAGAGAGAGTGAGTGTGTGTGTGTGTGTGTGTGTGTGTGTGTGTGTGTGTGTGTGTGTGTGTGTGTGTGTGTGTGTGTGAGAGAGAGAGAGAGAGAGAGAGAGAGAGGACTGAGGGAGTGTGTGTGTGTGTGTGAGAGAGAGACAGAGAGAGGTAGTGAGAGATGGAGGGACGCACAGAGAGGAGAGATGTGAAGGATGGAACAATAGCAGGAGCAGAGAGAGAGAGAGAGAGAGAGACAGAGAGTGAGAGAAAGCAATGTAATAAATGAGGGAGCGTGGTGGTGGGTGGGGAGGGAAGGATGGATGCATAGAAAGGGAGGGAGAGAGAGGGAGAAAGATGGAGAGAGAGAAAAAATGTAATAAAGAGGGGGGCAGGGGTGGAGGTCGGGTGGCCTGAGAGGAAAGAGTGGATGCATAGAGATCAAGAGAGAGAGAGGGAGAGAGAGAGGGAGAGAGAGAGAAATGAAGGGGGGAGCATTGGTGAAGGGGAGAAGGGTGAGGGGTGGAGTGCTGAGAGGAAAGGGAGGATGCAGAGAAGAGAGGGAGAGAAATAGAGGGGCGGGGGAGTGGACGCTAGAGAGATGGATTTTCCCCTAATTGATCTGGCCCGTCTAGCAGCGCTCGCTGCCTCCTCCGCTAATGAGATTGGCTGTGGTCAGATTTGATGCTGAAAATGGCAGACACTTACTTTACTTTGCAGCTGAAACGGCCTTGGAATCACAGAACAAGATGTACAGCTCCCCTGTGATTGGCCAAACAGCTCTGTGGAAACACACACATTATAAAGATGCTTACTGTCAGGCGGCAGCACCAGCTACACAGGAAACCTGTGAAGAAGAAACCAGCAAGGAAGGTTCTAGAACTGTAGGAAAAGAATGTGTGGAAACTCACTCTCAGATTCTAATGTGCTTGTTGTGCACCCATGAGTAATAAGGGCAAGGAAAAACTCCCTTCACTTACTAATAATGAATTTTTAGGAAGAACCCTTGGGCAGATCCATGCCTCATGGGCTCAACCCACCTGCCAGGGGCCTAATGGAGTAGCCGTACAGTCGGGAATCTGATACATAGATTGACCATGGTTTACACAGAGTAACAGAGTAAGCATGAATACAGAGCTGTATATATATATATATACTGTATTCATATAGTTTGTGGGACAGTCAATGGGGTGGAAAAGTCAGGGGATGGAGTCAATAGTTGGGTGGTGTAGTTGTCCTGTGTACCTCAGAAGGTGAGTCCATGCCCCTCTCTAGAGCTCTCCTCTCCTCTCCTCTTCTCTCTTCTCTTTCTCTCTTCATGTAGATGATGGCTATGTGTGCATGAGTCCATACCCCTATAATAGAGCTGTCCTCTCCTCTCCTCTCTTCTCCTCTTCTCTCCTCTTCTCTCCTCTCTTCTCTGCCTCTCCTCACGTAGATGATGGCTATGTGTGCATGAGTCCATACCCCTATAATGGAGCTGTCCTCTCTCTCTGTCTCTCCTCGTATAGATGATGGCTATGTCCGCATGTTCCTGCGTGGCCGCCCCGTCACCATGCACATCCCTGATGACCTGAGGGACAGTTACAGCCTTGACCAAAAGGTGGCGCTGCCGGACCGCAAACTCAAACTGCAGTGGGTGTATCCTTCGGTCGCTTTAAGAAACAGAAACAGCTGTTCATGCTGTCTGCTCTGCTCTGTGTGTTTTGGTTTAAGGTGAAATAACATTCTGAATAATGAACACATATATGAGTAAATATGTATAATGCAGCCATGGACATTATGAAGAGCTATGCTTTTATGCTTTTGCTCTCACTGGTTTTTCAGATTTTTTTTTCTATTTACCAGTATCTATCTATCTATCTATCTATCTCTATCTATCTATCTATCTATCTATCTATCTATCTATCTATCTATCTATCTATCTATCCATCCAACCATTCATCCATCTGTCTTTTAGTTTACTGAAAAGCGCCTCACCTGTCTTTTGCCCTTCTTTCTTGTACACTTCCTGGAATTGCTGCAGTTATTTGCAGAGGACAGCGTTTTAAGAGTGAAAAAAAATACATCAATAATGTAATGAAGCCTTTTTTGTCCCTATGTAGTCAGGTGTAAACTGCCATTTCCAGTACAGCACCTCTTTTGTTAAAAGCATGCAACATGTTGAATCCAATTAATTAACAGAAGATTCAAATCAAATCAAGGGTGCTTGATTTGATAAAATGAATCAAAGATCCATCAGGAAAGCACTTCACGGATCAGAGGCACTCTGATTGGGTCAGGGCATGCAGCTTGTGTTCTATCACATATTACTGTCCAATCAGAGAGAAGATGCTTTTATCCAGCGTCTTACCGTAGCTGTGGTGCATTTTCACCGCACTTAAGGAAGAATGTGGCATTACTAAGATGCTTTTACCCAGTGCCTTACTGTTGCTGTGGTACATATTCACTGCACTTAGGGAAGAATGTGGCTTTGCTAAGTAACACCAGGCTTGCACAATGCGGTCCTTTGTAGTTTTACTGGAGTAGGATTGCAATGTGTTAAACACATCCTGCTCTCACAACAGTTTTGTCTGTGTCACACATTTGTCAAGCTTTTAGGAGTGATTTAGACTGTTTAGGTACCTGCAGCCATACTACTCATGACAGGAAATATAGTATATTGTTATATATTGGTTATTTAGAGAGGAAAAGCCGACTCTGTTAGTTATGGACAGAATGTAAGATGAAGCACAACATGATAAAAATATGGACTTAGCTTCAGGTCTTTCTTCATTGTAATGCCTCCTTGATTTATGCTCAAAGGGAACTTATTCTTATAAACTAGTTTGATGGCTGGTGTGTGTTCAGAGAACCCTGCTGAATGCGGTTCTCTCTCTGCTGTGAGACGGGCCTTGTGTGTGTGTTAGTATGTGTGTGTGTGTGTGTGTGTGTTTTATGTGTGTTGTGTGTGTGTGTGTGTGTGTGTGTGTGTGTGTGTGTGTGTGTGTGTGTGTTTTATGTATTGTGTGTTGTGTCCTTAACTGAGCGTGTAAGATATGGGTACCGAGGCCGAGACTGCCGCTCTAACCTGTACCTGTTGCCCACGGGGGAGATTGTGTACTTTAACGCCTCGGTGGTGGTGCTGTACAACGTGGAGGAGCAGCAGCAGAGACACTACCTGGGACACAACGACGACGTCAAGTGGTAAGATATCCCATCATCCACCTCTTCCTCTTCCAGCTCCTCTTCCTCATTCTCATTAGGCGGGTTTACATGGACACTTCTAATCGGATTAGAAAGATTCCAATGTGCATTCTATAGAATAGTATCCAAGGAGATGCATTCATAAATATCATAAATATTGGGTTAAATAATCAGATTAGAGGTGTCCATGTAAACGGGGCTATTCTCAAGGGGGGTGGGGGGGGGGGGGGTTATTTGTCCTAGTCCTACAACCGGTTTAATGACATACAAGGTTACATAAAAGTTTATAATGTGTTCAGAATGACAATGTAGTATGTGTTGCAATGCAAGAGTTACCAGCAATTCAACCGTCGATTTGCATGGATTAGGACCAAATAGGAACAATAGTTGTTGTTATGTGTGTGTGTGTGTGTGTGTGTGTGTGTGTGTGTGTGTGTGTGTGTGTGTGTGTGTGTGTGTAAAAAGTTTTCAGATGTGTGTTTTACGAGTTGTGTTTTCTTCCTGTTGGAGTTGTGTTGCGCACTGGCAGGGACAGTTAGTATTATGCTGGTGTTTGCTCAGCCAAATGAGATGGTGTTTAGTCGCCGGAATCCAGGCAGATTTGCATTTTGCCAAACAGGATCCTATTCTAGCTGCCCTTGGTAAGCTCCTCTAGTGTCATAGGGAGATAAACTAGTCCCCTCTCACTCTGGGCCCAGCCAAAGCAGTCCGAACATACGGCCCGCCCCATATCCTTCCTCCCGGGCCTCTGTGATCTCATTTGGTGTGGTAGGGAGATAAACTAGTCCCTTTTCACTCATGGCCCAGCCCAAGCACTCCCAGCACATGCCCATATCCTTCCTCCTAGGCCTCTGTGAGCTCATTTCGTGTGGTAGGGAGATAAACTAGTCCCCTCTCACTCTAAGCCAAAGCACTCCCATCAGCTAGTGCAGAGATACGCCCGTATCCTTCCTCCTAAGCCTCACAGATAGATAACTGTAATGCACAAGGTGATGATGAAGGCTTCCTGGTCACACAGAGATCAGAGCCCCCCTTGTGGCGGACTGGTGTAATGCACCAACCCTACTCATCCATTTTATCAAACATCAACATGGCAGACAGTCCACACTGAGTTTATGAGTTTAAACCTTGATCTCTACATGCATTTCCTGAAATCTCTCAAATGTTTACAATGAGCGAAAGTTCAGTCTCACAGTCATGCTTGTTTGGTCCAGCGCATGTTTATGTAAAACACAAAGTCAGGCCAAGTTGGACAATAACTGTTTGTTTTATTGAGCGGCTGGGAGCCAGAAGCAGTTCCCTAGGCGACCATTAATGGAACTTTGGCTTCTCCATTTCTCTAACCGCCACTCTGCTCTCTCTCTCTCTCTCTCTCTCTCTCTCTCTCTCTCTCTCTCTCTCTCTCTCTCTCTCTCTCCTTCAGCCTGGCCATCCACCCAGACATGGTCACCATAGCAACGGGACAAGTAGCTGGCACGTCCAAAGATGGCAAGGTAAGTGTGTGTTTGTGGTAAATGCAGCTGTTAGTAAGGTGTAAAGTGCATAGATGTGATTCTTCCTGAAAAATCATGATTTCCTGATTTTCAGACCTAAAAATATGACCTTCGTAAATCGTGCAGATTAATTAAACAGAGGGGAAGGCAGGTTAAACTGTATTTTGTATTAAGCCTATATCTACAGGTAATGGGTCAGTTGGGTGAAGTATGGTAATTTGGGACACTTTTTTGCGATTTTGCTGATTCTCGCTATGGGCTGTATATTTTCCTTCTTTTTTGCCCTTGGCCAATCACATCCCTGAAAGTGTGTTTGTTTGTGGCGATGTAGTTATTGTAAATCACTTCCAAAGAAATTAGTTTTTACCACTGATATGGACCTGTACATGTACATTCTAATCTCATAGAGTTCATTGGGGATTGACTCTCAATTTATGTATGCATTCTATATTAAAATCAGATAAAATCCAAAACTCTGTAATTATGGCATGACACACACAACTTTTGTGTTCCCACAGCCAAACAGATTGAACATATTCCTTTGGTCAAATATTTTATTGTCTGTGTGTTATGTGTGTTTGTGTGTGTGTGTGTGTGTGTGTGTGTGTGTGTGTGTGTGTGTGTGTGTGTGTGTGTGCTGTGTGTGTGTGTGTGTGTGTAATCTATCTGATGTCTCCAAAGGCTCTGGCACCTCACGTGCGTGTGTGGGACTCTGTCAGTCTGAACACTCTTCATGTCCTGGGGATGGGAGTGTTTGACCGGGCCGTGACCTGCGTGGCCTTCTCCAAATCGGTACGGCATCAGCACCGCCTTCACTACACTATTGCACCTACTACACACACTGCACAGCCTTCACACACACTACACAACCTTCACACACACTACACAGCCTTCACACACACTACACAACCTTCACACACACACTACACAGCCTTCACACATATTACACAGCCTTCACACACACTACACAGCCTTCACACACACTACACAGCCTTCACACACACTGCACAACCTTCACACACATTACACAGCCTTCACACACACAACCTTCACACACACACTACACAGCCTTCACACACACTACACAGCCTTCACACACACTACACAGCCTTCACACACACTACACAGCCTCACACACACTACACAGCCTTCACACACACTACACAACCTTCACACACACTACACAGCCTTCACACACACTACACAGCCTTCACACACACTACACAACCTTCACACACACTACACAGCCTTCACACACACTACACAACCTTCACACACTACACAACCTTCACACACACTACACAGCCTTCACACACTACACAGCCTTCACACACACACAGCCTTCACACACACTACACAGCCTTCACACACACTACACAGCCTTCACACACACTACACAACCTTCACACACACACTACGCAGCCTTCACACATATTACACAGCCTTCACACACACTACGCAGCCTTCACACACACACTACACAGCCTTCACACACACACTACACAGCCTTCACACACACTACGCAGCCTTCACACACACACTACGCAGCCTTCACACACATTACACAGCCTTCACACACACTACACAACCTTCACACACACTGCACAACCTTCATACCTAATTTGTTGTTCTGATTGGTTGGCCGTCGTACCCAAGGGTCTATCGATCGTGGTCAGACTATATATATTTTATGTTATAGTGTGACTTGTCAGGCTGCTATTGGTCTGCTTCAATATGCTCTACTGCCAGCAGCCATGAAGCGTGACATCATGGCCTTCACTGTGACCTCACTGACATTAGCTAGCCGAGATCTCCCAGTCTATGGCCTTTAACCTCACACAGGACAAGAGTTTGGTTTTCAGATACAGTATAGGTATGTCTGCCGTATAAATACACTGTGTGTTTATGTCTCTCTGTCCCTCTGTGTGTGTGTGCGCATGTGTGTGTGTGTGTGTGCATGCGTGCGTGTGTGTGTGTGTGTAGAACGGCGGGGCCCACCTGTGTGCAGTGGACGATGCCAATGATCACATCCTGTCTGTGTGGGACTGGCAGAAGGAGAAGCAGCTGGCTGACGTCAAGGTCAGACATTCACTCACACTCTCACACACACACACACACACACACAGAAACACACGCACACACGCTTTCTCTGTCTCACACTCACACACACACTCACAAACACTCTCTCACGCACACACACACACAGAGGAAGTACACTCACTCTTAAGGCGGATGCCCACTAGAAGCTTATGCAATACAACCAAACAAAAACTCTTTTTAACTGTATTTAACGGAGGAGAACCCACTTGAAATGTTTGACATCTGTCTGTCACCACAGAGATTTAGAAAACTGTTTGAAAACCTGTACA
This sequence comes from Sardinella longiceps, assembly GCA_027497455.2. Taxonomy (NCBI): domain Eukaryota; kingdom Metazoa; phylum Chordata; class Actinopteri; order Clupeiformes; family Clupeidae; genus Sardinella; species Sardinella longiceps. The sequence continues at coordinate 25,979,097 of JAODXP020000021.1, read as the reverse complement.
TCAAGCCCATGGAAATTGCTTGTTCTAACAAAATTGTGTATTTCCCAATTCCAGCCATTTGGGCGTAAGTTAATGATTCAGTTTGTTAAAAATAAGAACAGTACTTCTTCCCTTAACAGCTGGTGCCATCGGTAGACAAAAGCAATCACTGATGATCTAGCACATCTTTGGCTGATAACAACGGTAGTTTAACTGTTGCTTTGTAGTAAACAATTGCGATGTGGTTTGGAGGTTTGTCCATGTTTCTTTTCCTTTTTTTTTTTTTTTGTGAGAATGATCTGTCTGAAGTAATTCCAAAGCAATGGAGAAAAAGACACAACCCACACCACATCTTTATCTGGTTATAGAGACAAATCATCAGTGTAACTCCAGCAAGTCAAACTAATCAGCTGTAGATGGAGACCATATGGAGACTATTGAGCTCGGGAATAGGGTGTGTGTTCTATCAATAATCATTGGAATCCGCTGTTATGTTTTGGGTCACACTGCCAGCTTTACAAGTGAATCCCACAAAAAATGCTGAAAATAACGATTTTTCTTATCGGTTAAACTTTGTCACAAAGATTGTTTCTTGCCATCAACAGTATAGAAGGGAAAGGGCTTATGACAACTAACTCATTTTCCAATGTCAGTTTGCACCTTGAGGCTAATAACAAAGTACCGTTTTTTATGTATTTTCAATGGCATTTGTGTAAGCGTGCACCAAAACACGCCGGTCCAAACAAATGGAGACTATAGATGGAGAATATAGATGATTATACTGTAGATGGACACTAAATGGAAAGTACATATGGAGAGTAAAAGTGTAAACCATAGATGGATGCTTAGTTGAGGAACTAGACTGCAGCATCACCCATGTGCTGCAGGCCTATGAGAGCTCCTTCATTTCCTGTATGCAGTAAAAGCCAGTTGAGTATGAACTGTTCCCACTGCAGGTGAACTTATAAACCCTCAAGGTGACATTTCCTGTCTGTTCCATTGGCCAGTAGGTGAGACGAGGGTCCAGAGGGCCGTCTAAGTGCTGTGCTTTATGTGTCTGTTGCCATGGAGATAGGCATTGGTCAGTGCATTAAGGGAGCTTCAGTCGGCAGTGGAGTCTGTAGGCTGAGAAGTGATGACTCTGCGCTGGTTACATCAGTGGGAATTATACTGTCTACAAAGTACTTTTCCTTCATGGATGGTGTACAGCACAAGGGGGTCAAGTTTCTTCATTTATAGAAGCCTTTGTTTAGAGATCCGGGAGAAAAAATAAGAAAATTTCAACATTTGATTTACTATTTAGCATTTAGCAAACTAGCAGTTACCACTCACTAATGGGGGCATAGAAACTCAATTTTAGTTTATATTTCCTACAGTATGCCTCATTCAATTAACGTTGGTTTTATCTACCGACAGACAGCACTCTATATAAAAAAAAAAAACATTTCCAATTAAACATATAGCTTAGTTTCAGTAGCCAATGGTTTACTGAAACTTTTTTTTCCCTGCTGACACCACTCAGTGACTATTTTCTTGACTTTAAAAGAGTTCAGTAACACTCTACTGTACTGTGTTTGAATCCCCCAGTTCTCTAATGACTATGTGACTATTGTAGACTTTAAAGGTACATTGTGTAACGTTTTTATTGTTCAATATCAAAATCTGCTTTACCTGTTGACAAGCTTGTCCTTTCTCATAAATATTAACCACCACTATTAATTACGTGTGTCCGTATTGGCTTGAAATTTCGCATTTGCACACACATTAACTGGGGTAGACTCTCCATGTATTGCTGCCATCTTGGAATACGGAAGCTGAAAAAGGTTATATCGTTTGCGTTTTCGTTATAGACCGACAATAGACTGACATCCGCATGCAGGCTACCGTAGCTGTAATACGTAATTTGAAATGCGTTGCGCTTAATTTTTCTCAAAGGCACAAATTGGGCCTTTAAAAGAGCTCAGTAACACACTCTACTGTTGTGTGTGTTTGATTCCCCCAGTGTTCTAACGACTCAGTTCTGGGAGCTGCCTTCCATCCAATGGAGGCCAATCTGATCGTCACCTGCGGGAAATCCCACATCAACTTCTGGACCATGGAGGGCAACACACTAACCAAGAGACAAGGCCTGTTTGAGGTACAGTCATTTTCTGTCCTAGCCTTATGCTTCATACAACCAGCTCTGTTTTAAAGGCCTGTTTGAGGTACCATATGCTCTGTGCTACCTTCATGCTTCATACAGCCAGGTCTGTTTTAAAGGCCTGTTTGAGGTACCATATGCCCTGTGTTACCTTCATGCTTCATACAGCCAGGTCTGTTTTAAAGGCCTGTTTGAGGTACCATATGCCCTGTGTTACCTTCATGCTTCATACAGCCAGGTCTGTTTTAAAGGCCTGTTTGAGGTACAGTATGCTCTCCTCTAATCTCATAGGTCATAGATCTATTATTAATGCAAGAATCTTGAGTTAGTTTATCAGCTTCATGGTGGGGATGTTAAAGGGCTCATCTGGGACAAGAGTCTCAGATGTCTTTTTTTTATGCAGTTTTGCTGTGCAGTATTACTGTGCAACAGCAACAACATCCCCAGAGAAGTGTCCCAAGTATTTGCAATGGATTGCCAGACTGTAGCAGTGAGGAATAACAATTCCTTACTTTCCTAGGCTCAGAAATGAAAATAATAATAAAAAGAAAGAAATGCAATTCAAAGGAGAATTGAAACCAAATAAACAGTCTTAAAAACAGTCTTTTTCAACCACCCCTAAGGTTGTCTTACAGCTCAATTTAAATTATATTTGAAAACCACCAGTTGAATCTGCTTCTCTCAGATATTCATTGTGTTGCACAAAGGACAGGAGGTTTAGCACAGTGGCCTTCAGACACAAGTTTCAGCACATTGACTCCACACTCCTCTCCTCTCCTCCCCCCTCTCCTCCCCTCCCAAATCCCATTAGACCTTGTTAGCTTAGCACTCACACTAAATAATAATCAGTGTTAAAGAGCTCCATGCAGGAGTGGTTGTCATTAGCGACGGGGAGCACGAGCGGAGCCAAACTCTTAGCAGCTGATTTGTATGTGTTAACACCTCTTTAAGCGAGCAGCGGTGAGTTCTGTGTAATCAGCCGCGTTGGACTGGGGCGAAGTGAAAACATGTGTCGGTGGAGGAGGCCTATAAAATATCAGCTGGTCAGTGGAGCTTTGGCCAGCGCCGAGGGGGACAAGGGCTCAACACACACTCCTGCTGTTCCAGCTTTGTCCAGTTAAAACACTCACGAGGAAAGAGTTTTTAGTGTGACGCCATAAACACCATCCTCTGTGTGCACTGTGATTTGGATACTGAGGGGGACAAGAACTAAAAACACACTGTTGCTATTCCAGCTTTGTCCAGTTAAAACAGTCACTAGGAAAGCATTTCAGTGTAACACCATAATCACCATCCTCTGTGTGTTTTAAATAGTCATTTGCGCTGTAATTTGGATACATTTAAATGTACTTTGTAAAATTGACCTTGTTAAAGGATTTATCCGGAGTGAATCAACAGTTAGCCCTGTTTGACAGTGCTAAGTGCTATTTATAGCCACGACTATGACCGAATTTCGTGCAACATAGGCCGAGATAGCAAAATAGCTGCTAACGGTAAAAGAAGCGGACATATCGAAACGAAGGCTAATCGATTTGGTTTTGCTTTGACATGCCCCATTCTGTTAGCGTTAGCTGCCGTTATTGCTTTAATTGTGTGCCAACAATCCCAACTTTTCCCGCGACAGAAACACGAGAAGCCCAAGTACGTGCTGTGTGTGGCCTTCGCCGAGAACGGAGACGCCATCACTGGAGACTCCAGCGGCAACATCTACGTGTGGGGCAAAGGTCAGAGTTATGTCCTCTACTTCCTGTCTGAGATCCTGTACTTCCTGTTGGGAGTTAGATCCTGTCCTTAGTATTTGCATTGCTGTAAAAGAGTCATTTGGTCCCCTGAATTAACCATATAATTTCACATTGCATAAGGTCTTATTAGCCCCGTTTATACTGGGGGCTAAACCTGGTGCTAGAACTTATACTGGATGTCTATTCTAGAGCAGGGGTGGGACATTATTTTGGCTGAAGGGCAACATTGGTTTAAGATTTTGTGTAATGAGCCGGGTGTTAACAGTCAACCGGTTGATGGGGTTTGATGCCGGTAAATTGGCTAGTCTCAAACCAGTAGCCCCACTTTCTTCAGAGGACATGTTAACATGCAGTGTTTTGTATTTCATGAATACAACAAATTTGACAATTCAGGCCAATAATCTAAGTCACCTTGGCCGAATGAGAAATTATTCTATTTTGGGAAGGCTCCACGGGCCAGATTAAATAGCTCAATGGGCCGCATGTGGCCCCCGGGCCTTGTCTTGTCTAGAGGTCCATTACTGGATATATGTGAGTCAGTTAGACCCATTGATACAAATACATTTAGCAGGGAAGAGAAAAACATGACACATGCTTAAAGTGGCATATAATAGTTATGTGTGGGTAATCTACTACCGCATAGAGAGAATCCTTTCTATACTTTCTATACCCAATACCCATACTGCATGTGTCCCCTGTTATTATAGCGGTGCAGCCAGGGTATAAAATTAACTTTTTGACCCACCTGCCAATGGCAGGTAAGGCCTGATCATTTACCAGCCAAAAAATATATCTACCGGCCACTGAATTTTTTTTTAGGATGCTAGAAGTTTACTTTTCTCTCTGGTGTCTCTGTAACAAAAGCCATAACACACACAAGTTCAAAATGTATTTTGTAGCAGATGATAATCTAAACTCAACTACTACAACGTCTACTGGCTCCGCTCATTTCATTTCACCTTAATGACAAAAGTCATAGGCCTATATGAAGCTGTCATTTTAGTAGTCTGCCAATGGCAGGTAGCTTGGTTTTTGTTACTAGCCAAATCAAATTTTTACCTGCATTTGGCCGGTGGCGGGTGCTAATTTTAAACCCTGGGTGCAGCTCTTAGGGGCTCTGGGAGGGTCTAAGTGTGTGAGGAGTGGACTTATTGAGGGGTTAATCATCGCACATTTCTAATTCTGATCTGAACTCTGACATAGGACTGAATGTTCTCTCATTGTTCACGTTTGATTGGTGCATATGTTGATTGACAGGTGGGAACAGGATCAGCCATGCAGTATCGGGCGCTCACGAGGGCGGGATCTTCGCCCTGTGTGTGCTGAAGGACGGGACGCTGGTGTCGGGCGGGGGCAAGGACCGGCGAGTGGTCCACTGGGATCATGAGTACCACAAGCAGAGCGAGACAGAGGTGAGACACAGCACCAGAACACAGAACAGAACAGAACCGACTGGCTACACAAGAGGGAGGCATAGGCCAGGCTATCTATCTATCTATCTATCTATCTATCTATCTATCTAATCATCATTTATTTGTGTGTGTATGTATGCATTGGTATGTGCGTGTGTTTGTGTGTGTGTTTATGTATCTGTGTGTGTGTGTGCTGTGTATGTGTGTGTGTGGGTGCATGCAACTCTGTGTGTGTGTGTGTGCATGCGTCTGTGTGTGTGTGTGTGTGTGTGTGTGTGTGTGTGTGTGTGTGTGTCCTGTAGGTTCCTGAGGCGTTTGGACCCGTGCGCTCCTTGGCAGAGGGGAAACAGGAGGAGTTGTTTGTGGGCACGACCCGTAACGCCATCCTGCAGGGATCCTTATCTGGCACGCTCTCACCCATCGTACAGGTATGACACACCTGCCAGCCACTCTCACCCATCATACAGGTATACCACTTAAGCCACCAAAACACTGCACACACACACACACACACACACACACACACACACACACACACACCCCACCGTCTCACCCATCATACAGGTATACCACTTAAGCCACCAAAACACTGCACACACACACACACACACACACACACACACACAGCTCAGGTATGGCATCCTGCCCACCATAACTCTGAGCCAGTAATATTGAATAATGTCTTGGAATATTTGATGATTGGTCCAGGAAGTGAATTATTTTATTTTAATCTTATTGTATTGTTATTCCAATTCCTCTTCCTCCTCCCATCCCCTCTTCTCCTCCTCCTCTTTTTCCTCCTCCTCCCTTTCCTCTCCCCCCTCCTCCTTCTCTTCCTCCTCCTCCTCCCATCCCCTCTTCTCCTCCTCCTCTTTTTCCTCCTCCTCCCTTTCCTCTCCTCCCTCCTCCTTCTCTTCCTCCTCCTCTCCTCTTCCTCTCCCCCCTCCTCCCATCTCATCCTCCCATCCCCTCTTCTCCTCTTCCTCCTCTTCCTCCTCAGGGCCACACAGATGAGCTGTGGGGTCTGGATGTGCACCCCAGCCTGGAGCAGTTTGTGACGTGTGGCCAGGACAAGCAGGTCCACCTGTGGGACACCCTCTCCCACCAGCCCCTCTGGAGCAAAGCCATCGAGGTCTGTACTGTACGTACTGTACTGCCGTTTACTGCAACCATTTATATCCAGCACACATCATCACACCATACATACTTCACCCCCGTGCATACTTCACCTATATCGCTACTGCACACGCCATACATCCAGTGATCACATCATCCCATCACACGCTGCACCTGCATACGTTCAGCACATTGCACTCACATACTCAGCTGCACCCCTATACGTCCATACGCACTGCACCACCCATGCCTCACTGCAGCCCTCATACTCACTGCACCCCATACGTCACTACACCCCCATGACTCACTGCACCCCCATACACACTGCACGCCCCATTGACGTGCAACCCCTGCAGCATTCTACATGCCCATTATACAAGAACTGCATAATAACGCTGCCTACTGCAACTCACTTTATATCCAGCACACATCA
>JAODXP020000021.1:25962275-25967275 GCA_027497455.2 Sardinella longiceps | reverse complement strand
GATGAATGTAGTTGTGAGGCCTTATTAGCCCCTATAATATATAGAGGAGTTGAGCTTAAGCTGTGCTTTGCCTTTTTCTGTTTTGTTAATAAAGTTTCTACAGGGACCTACAAGTGATCTCCATTCTGGTTCTGACTTCTTTTAACAGACCACACACACACACTTACGCCACACACACACATTTACGCCAAACAGTGGCTGTGCACAGTGAATCATTAATAATAATATTTAATATACTTGTCTGACCACATGTGACCGCGGCAGAGTCAACCATTTAAAGCATACTCCAGACCAATCTGTGTGATGTTGAGAGCAAGAAGAACATGGCTGAAGAGAACAACTGGATCCATCTTCACATGTCATCATACTGTAGGCAATAAATGTGTTGGCCCTGCAGCTGAAGATACGGCCCCAGAGTAACTTGACAATAGCAGCATGTATAGTTTTACTGGAGGAGGTTCTGGCTTGTATCAGTGCATTAAGAGTACACGGAAACTCAAACAGTCTATATATAGTCATTATGTAAAATCTATAGTCTTGTGGAGGATGTGGCTGGCTGGCTCCAGCGTGTGTGCCGTACAGGATGATTAAAACAATCTATAGCCATGATTTATGGTCTCTTACTGGAGGAGGAACTGGCTGCTACAAGAGAACGACAGGTAAAGCCTTAGTGGCTGGAGATGATGTGATTGGATCAGATATTTTCTTTTTGCTCTCTCTCTTCCTCTCTCTCTCTCTCTCTCTCTCTCTACTTCTCTTTCCTCCCTTCTTTCTCTCTGTGGATGATGCCATGTGCTGGCCTTGGCCTTACAGGAAACACCTGAGCTGACGTGAGCCTAAAGCTGAGAACAGACCGACCGACTTTCTCACGATTAGAACACATTTGAGTGAGCCAAACCTACAGACTCAATCTGGTACGATTGAGAGTCGTTTATGAGCACATACCTAGCGATTGAGTTGTCGGCATTTTAATGTCATAATTGGTAGCATAGCGACCACAGAACGGACCGGTTAAGATCATATCAAATCAGTCGTAATTGCGTCAACAATGGAAAGAATCGCATCGTTACAAATCTATCACCCAAATTACACATAACTCTTGCCAGGACTGACACTTGCGACTACTTATGATTACCCGTGACTGGCCCTGACGTTCCATCATATAAATGTCGGGGTTAATAATCGGTAGGCCTGTTGCCAGCCTAAGCTGCCTCTCTCAGGACAAGAGCAGAGCAGGTGCCGTAGGGACCACTGGGTTGGGTTGGGTTGGGTTGGGGCATTGAGGAACCAGTGGAGGTGCATTTGGACCGGGTTGAGGGTAGACATACTGACTAAAGGTCACTAGGGGTTTAATAGAGTCCACTGGACAGCTGTACCCCCAGCGTGCCAGGCCCACATTCCTCAGCAAGTCTGTCGGGACAGGAGCCCCTAAGGGTTGGCCCGGGGAAGGAGAGAAGAGGGGTGTTTGGCCTGCCGGGGGTAGACCCAGCATGTGTGTGCGCAACTTAGGGGCAAGAGTAATAGTACTTTATTTTGTCCTTCGGGAAGGAAATTTCTTCTCTGCATTTAATGAGGGGCATACACACATGTACACAGACACACACAAGTTGTTGGGAAGTGAGAGAGCGTCATAGCTTCACACCCCTTAGGATGCGCACACCCACGCGCGGAGCAGTGGGCAGGCCTTAATCCGGCGCCCGAGCCCTTCTCTAAGTCTCAAGTCAAGTTCCATCAAAAATACATTGAAATGAATGGTGAATCGAATTTAGAATGTTGACTGTTATGCATCTGTTACCAGATAAGTCTTTGACTTAACACATCCAGTGTAGCCTCCCTGTAAGACTGCTTTTGGGAAGGAGAGGGGTGTTTGGCCTGCCAGGGGTAGACCCAGCATGTGTGTGTGCAACTTAGGGGCCCTTCTCTAAGGCTGCTGATGAGAAGGAGAGAGGTGTTTGGCCTGGGGTAGACCCAGCATGTGTGTGTGCAACTTAGGGGCCCTTCTCTAAGGCTGCTGATGAGAGTGAGCGCCATAGCTGAATGATTGTTAAGACCCTACCTTTAATCTACCTGTGAACTCCTGTTAAGGTTTGGGAAGAGCCATTCATCTCTCTTTTTCCCTCTCTCTCTCTCTCTCTCTCTCTCTCTCTCTCTCTCTCTCTCTCTCTCTCTCTCTGTCAATCTTGTCTTCACATTCATTGAGCTACTGTATGTCATTGTGCTGGAACACTGGATTCTAAGTCTGCTCAGGATCCAGTGTTAAAGTCATTCATCTCTCTCTCTCTCTCTCTCTCTCTCTCTCTCTCTCTCTCTCTCTCTCTCTCTCTCTGCGGCTTCAGTGGTGTCTGGCTAGTTTACAGTCAACACGGCTGGCTTTAAGCAAGGGGAAGGTCACCAGCCAAGTGGCGACACAACCACAACCACACACGGGATTGGGATTTATCTTGACGTTTGTCTCTGGCGTATGGAAATATCCTGAAGAATAAAAATAGATCTATTTCCTAGAAGTGGGGAGAGGGTAGTGAGATGTTGAGAATTTCAGCCTTATCTGTAGATCATCAGGAACAATTGGGCCTTGTTCATCAATATCTTCTTAAGAATTTTCTTAAATTTGTTCTTGAGGCCCCATTGAAAAACCTATATTGGTGAATACAAAGCTTCCTAAAAACTGCGTAAGTGGGATTCACAGTAAGAACAGATTTATTCATAATACTGGTTGACCTTAAAGACTAGACAACTACTACCTGATCTGATCTCATCCCGGGTAGGTCCTGAGACGGAGGAGTAATGCTATTTGGTATGTTGTATGGTAATTGGTTAATAATGGAATCTCTGTTCCCTTGTGAGGACTCTACAGGAAGGAGACAGGAGAGCCGTTGCTAAGAGACCAATATCCAGTGAAATGTGACTTTATGTTATTATTGGATGTGCATCTATTTGCTCCACATACAGCTCCTCAAAAATGTATTTATAATGAGAGTGTGAGGGGGAAAACACAGCTCTGTAGTCTACCATGCAATTAGAATCATATTTCCTTTAAGAGGATGCACACAGCATAAGACATGCCTCATATTTTCTCCTCCTTTTATCTATTTGGCAGCAGCAAACATACGGGCAACACCACCACTTCAAGTGTTAGTTTACAGAATTTAATCTTCAAAGAGGAAGCACATGTCTTTGGGTGAGAGGTTGCTTGGCAACAGCGGGGTAGATGCAGGCACGTTAGTTAGTGCCCTCCTGAGTCGGAACACTAATCTCTCTGCTCCCCAGACCCCCCGCCCCCTCCTCGCCCCCAAGTGTGTGTGTGTGTGTGTGTGTGTGTGTGTGTGTGGGGGGGGGGGGGGGCATTGGCTTCACAGAAATAAAGAGCACTGATTTGTGAGATGTTTTTAAAGAGGAATTAAGAGGAGAGAGAGAGAGAGAGAGAGAGAGAGAGAGAGAGAGAGAGAGAGAGAGAGAGAGAGAGAGAGAGAGAGAGAGAGAGAGAGAGAGAGAGAGAGAGAGGTGGGAACGGGAAGGGATGAGATGAGATGGGATGGATCCTCTTCTCTGCAGCTGTGGCTGTTTCTGACTCAGCCATTCAAATGGGATTATTTGGTGAAGAGGCTCTGATTTCACTCAATGCTGCTGTCAGTCTGCTGCAAATAGATCTCTCTGTTTCGCTCATGAGATTAAGATGCTCTTTTCTAACACTGGTGATCTCACTCTCTCTCTCTCTCTCTCTCTCTCTCTCTCTCTCTCTCTCTCTCTCTCTCTCGCTCTCTCTTGTTGCCTATACCGCTTTCTCTCTCTCTATCGCTCTCTCTCTCTCTCCCTCCCTTTCTCTCTCTGTCTTTATCACTTTCTCTCTCTCTCTGTCTCTATCGCTTTCTCTCTCTCTCTCACTCTGTCTCGCTCTCTTTTTTTGTCTATATCGCTTTCTCTCTCTCTCTTTCTGTCTCTCTCTCTCTCTCTCTCTCTCTCTCTCTCTCTCTCTCTCTCTCCTTATCCACTTGTTGTTTACACAGATCTGTGATTTGTTGTTAACAAGCAGGGACGTATTATGGAACTTTTCCATGTTTTTAAGTGCCACACATGTGTGACCTTTAGTGCGTACTGTAGTTTCCGGTCCACAGTAACATAGTGGATACTGAGGCCAGTTTAAGACAATATCTGCGCAGAAGCCCAATGAATTACTGAGTCATACGGGGAGCACAGCTGTTAAATCCATCAAAGGTGACTGTCTTTTAACTTTTTGGGAAAACACTGATTGTCATTTCTCGGAAGGTTGTTTATTTAAGGTAGTGTGAGTGTGTGTTGGTGGTGAAGATATGGGTGTTGCAACATTTTTATGCCTATTGTTTAAGTTTTAGTGTGACTAAATCTCAGGTTCCTGTGGGAATATACTGAGGGAGAAAACTGTTCTCACCTTTCTCAAAACCTTTCTCGAATACCGCCCTCCTCCCCACCACAATACACAACCGTATCAATCAACGTGTGTCAATCAAAAGCCGAACCCTGCATTAGATATTTGGCCTATTCCAGCAATAATTAAAAAAAAAAAAAATCCTTATGACATCATGTTCTAAGGAAATATTTGGTGTCATGTCATGTCATGTCATCCATTCATCTGCACCAGTGTTCTCCATGGGAACTGGGACGTTTCCATGGCAAAGAATGACTGAGCTCTTCTAAGTAAAATGATAAAAGAGGTAGTAATTTGGTTCTGTGAGTCAGAGGACTAGTTTAGCAGGGCCAACCCAGAGTGCACCTCCATGGACCAGGAGACACAGGATTCAGTTCTCATTCGCATTCAAGGGGACATACAGTTGAATGGATTGGTGGTGTAGTGTTAAAATATAATACAGTATAACTGAACTATACTAGAAAAGCGCTCAGAGAGCGCAGACCTCTGCCAAGGCAATGTGGTCACAGACACAATATAAATTCCAGATCATGTTCTGGATCACCGACCGCCACAAAAATCGAATCAGTTCTTGCTTGTCCCAACATATACACATTGT
>JAODXP020000021.1:25947275-25959775 GCA_027497455.2 Sardinella longiceps | reverse complement strand
TGTGTGTGTAGTGTGTGTGTGTCTGTGTGTGTGTGTGTGTGTGTGTGTGTGTGTGTGTGTGTGTGTGTGTGTGTGTGTGTGTGTGTGTAACATCTGTTTTTTGTGTGTTGTAAGTCTGTCCAGAGCTGTGGTAAAGGAAGTAGAGGCAGTGGAGTAGAAGTGCAGAAGCTCTTTTGGGAAACTGTCTCAGCTCCTCTCAACATCTCTCAATGACTTTACTCAACATGGATACTATATTATTTTTTAGTAACCTTATCTTTAAATAGTCTTATTTTCAAATACAGTCACATTTAGTAAGAATCGCTCATTTCACATGCAAGGTTTGGGTAACACGTTTGACTGTCATTTTTGTTAGGTTACACATCTGTAGAACGAGAGACCAGACAATAGTTAGAGAAATCAGGATCAGGAGTTTATTACAATGATGCAGCGCATCAAGGGAGAGACCCTCACTTTATTTGATATCTGGTCTATATACATTAAAAGTCACATGAGCCTGTCTTTACTGTAATATATTAAAGGAGGTCATATTATGCTGAACAGGCTGTTTCTCATGGGGCTTGCACCAAGTAACTAGACACCTGCAGCCAACACATGGATTTCCCCAGTAGCCTATGACAGACCACCCCTAATTAGTCAACTGATAATTTTATTATTATTACCTCCGCCAAGGAGGTTATGTTTTCGGTCTCGTTGGTTTGTCTGTTGGTTTGTCTGTTTATTTGTTTGTCTGTTTGTCAGCAGGATAACTCAAAAAGTACTGCATGGATCTGGATAAAATTTTCGCACAATGTGTATATTGGGACAAGCAAGAGCTGATTAAATTTTGGTGCCGATCGGTGATCCAGAACATGATCTGGAATGTATATTGTGTCTGTGACCACATTGCCTTGGCGGAGGTCTGCGCTCTCTGAGGGATTTTCTAGTTTTCATTGTTCTCAGCTGCAAAGTGCCTGCCAACTCTTTATTTTTGCAATGATCCATATTCATAGCCATTGCTTACGTGGCTACAAATTTTGTGGGACCCCTGCCACCTTACCCTGTGACATACGTAGTTAGGAAAATTCTATGCACGTGGTTTAAGCACATAGCAGCTGAACAGTTACTAACAGTGTAAGTTGTCTATTTTAACAATTGAGGCTTTTTATTACCGTAAACATAAAGTGTGTGCAGACGCAGTATAGACCCAAGAAACACATTCAAAAGCAATAAAAAGAGTTTTTTTTCATAAAATGGGACCTTTAATGTGTAATATATTAAAATGAATGTTTATATGTTTATAACTGCTGTCATTTTTAACTGATGTTTATAGCCTAGTTACTGTCATTAAGTGCTGCCTATGCACAGTGACTGGAGAATTGATTTACTGTATAAGTATTTGTGTGTGAAAAATACTGTAATAGATAGACATTGAACATAGCCTGACACGCCAGACTATATCATAAGAATGTATAGTCTGAAGACCACTGATAGACTGTACCTCAATGGAGGGGCGGGTGATTGCGTTGTCTTTCAAACTGCCTCTCCACGTAATAGGCTAGCGTTCCGGCCAGTGGTACCAGCTGGTATATCAAACTTTTCCCGTAGCCCGTCGGTAACACGGCAAAGACATCTTTTTCAGAACGAAAAACTTCAGTGCACTTTCTTGTTTCACTTTCAAAGAAAATGACAAGTGCAATTCGTCCAAAACTAAAGCCAAAGACGATTCCGCTCTGGTTTGAGCAGGGCTGTCGTCATCGTACAAAGCCCGCCTTACGATTTCCTGTACACATAACGCGCTGTGATTGGTTATCCGCCGCCAGAGGAAGGCTACAACGGGTTTCTATCAGTGGCCTCTAGACGTATCCTCTGTGCAAATTCAAATTTGCTACCGCTAGGGGTACGTCTAGAGTCTAGGCTACATTGAACATGGTCTCTCTGTTGTGCACTGACTGAACAACTGGAGATATGAACTTTGGTATCAGGTGAGCTTAGGGAAAGACTTCATACAAATGGGCTATAAACTGATAGCCTGACATAGCCCGACCATAATACTGCTGTTCATCCGTATTCATGGTCTGGAGGTCTTAACCTTACGCGATTATACTGCGGGGGAGGTATTCACTTTGGTTTGAAACAATTGACAGCTCGTCTAATCAGCGTCGCTATTGGCCGGTGACTCTACCGATATAAACACACCTAGAGACGTCCAGCCATGAATACTGACCCATGGGTTTCCATACATGCAAATGAAAGACAAAACAGATGTTTGTCTGACATTTTGTGATGTGAAATGAGGCCATGCAAACACTGGACAACAATGGTACTACACATACTCATTTTCATTTAAATATAGGTTAATCTCAAAGTACTTTCATTCCACTGAAACAGAATTCTGCTAGTATGAGATATGCAGAAAGGCAAAATGCAGTTAATTTTTGAGGGGGAGTCATTTCTGGTATTTTAGTGTTTACTTAATTGATACATGATGGATCTCTGAAAGAGATAGGAGAGAGAGAGTTAGTGAGTCAGTGAGTTAGTGAGTGAATCAATGAATTAGTGAGTGAATTAGTGAATCAATGAATTAGTGAGTGAATTAGTGAATCAATGATTGAGTGTGTAAATGACTGAGTAGATAAGTAAGTGAGTGAATAAATGATTGAGAGTGAGTGAGTAGACAAGTGAAAGATTGAGTGAACGAGTGAATAAATGATTGAATGAGTGAATGGAATAAATGAATGAACAAGTAGATGACTGAGGGGGAGTGAGTGAATGAGTGAGTTGATAAGTGAGAGAGTGAGTGAATGAGTGCATAAATGAGTGAGAGTGAGTGAGTGAGTGAGTGAGTGAGTGAGTGGGTAGATGAGAGTGAATGAGTGAATAAATAAATGAATGAGTGAGTAGATAAGTGAGAGATTGAGTGAATGAGTGAATAAATCAGTGACTGAGTGAGTGAGTGAGTGAATATATCAGTGAATGAGTGAGTGAGTGAGTGAGAGAGTGAATAAATGATTGAGTGAGTAAATAAGTGAGAGATTGAGTGAATGAGTGAATAAATCAGTGAGTGAGTGAGTGAGTGAGTGAATGAATGAGTGAGTGAATGAGTGAGTGTCTCCTGCTGAACTTCCACTCTCCTCCCTGCTGTGTTGCTGGATTGCAGCAGAAGTTGACTCCGGGACTCTGATCCACAGGCCAGGCCACACATGTAGAGTCACACACACACACACACACACACACACACACACACACACACCGACTCCAGCAATGTAGAGTTCGACACACACACACCGACTCCAGCACTGTAAACTTCTGCACACACACACACACACACACACACAGACTCCAGTGCTGTAGAGTTCTGCACGCACGCACACATACACACACACACACACACACACACACTGACTCCAGCACTGTTGAGTTATGCACACACACACACACACACACACTGACTCCAGCGCTGTACAGTTCTGCACACACACACCGACTGAATTTTACAAGATGAACGGCTGTCCGCCCGGGGTTGTCACGGTGACCTCCAGCCCAGTC
This sequence comes from Sardinella longiceps, assembly GCA_027497455.2. Taxonomy (NCBI): domain Eukaryota; kingdom Metazoa; phylum Chordata; class Actinopteri; order Clupeiformes; family Clupeidae; genus Sardinella; species Sardinella longiceps. The sequence goes on along the minus strand of JAODXP020000021.1, from coordinate 25,956,247 downwards.
CTGCTCTCCCCGTGGCGGCTCTGATATGGTTATCTCAGTGCTGCTGAAAGACAGACCTCTCGCTGCCAGGAGACACGAGACTCCCACTGCTGCCTCGCCAGACACACACACACACTCTCTCATTCACACACACACACACACACACACACACACACACACACACACACACACACCACGCACACACACACACACATACACACACACTCTCTCTCATTCACACACACACACACACACACACACACACACACACACACACACACACACACACACACACACACACACACACACAACTACGCACACACACAAACATACACACACACACTCTCATTCACACACACACACACACGAACACGCACACAGACACACACACACACACACACACACACACACACACACACACACACACACACACACACACACACACACACACACACACACACACACACACACACACACACACACACTCATCCGGCAGAGCCTCAGCTATTTTACAGGAACAGAAAACACGTTCTAGAACCAGCTGTGTTCTGAATTCTGTGAACCAGTGTTCTGTGGTGAAGGGACTGAGAGAGAGCCACTGCTCTACGCAGCTGAAAGGCCAAAGAGCCTTCTGGTCTTTGGCCTTTTCTGCCCTCAAAGTCGCCTTCCAGGCACTATCCCCCAAATCTAGGTTAGCGTGCCTTTCAGAGAGTTGAGGTTAAAAAAAAAATAATTTAAAAAAAAAACATTGAACTTTTTTTCTAGTGCCTGTGCCCATAAATAGGTTCAGATTGTACTTGAGATTGCGGGTGTATGCGGGTCAGTCCCGCCTCCATCGCCCTCTGATTGGCTGTGAGGTGTGAGAGAGAGTGCTCAGGATTACGCTTGTCTTCAACTTCCACTCAAATTAATCAGCCATACCAGTACAGACTGTTTGATATTTCTCAATAGCAGATTCTTCTGAACTCTAAGCCAACAGTAATGACTACGGTAACTGAACTGAACACTGGAACTGCGATTTGTTAGACCAACAAGCATGACAACATGCTGTCCAATCTGATTAACACAGCCATTTAAGCATATCTGCCTTTCCATGCTTGATGCTAATGGAGATTTTGGCATCTTGATCATATCAGACTGTGTTCAGATAAGACCCAGCACTCATTGAAACACTAAAATACTATGGATGTTTGTAAAGCTTCTTTCTATTCTCCCTCTTTCTGATCCCTTATTGCTAATATTGACTTAAAAAGAGAACGTTATTGATGAATGAGGATGTATCCAAGAACGTACACTACTCACTCACTTTCCAGTAATCTGCTGTTTCACTGGTAGGCTATGAGGATTGCTCAGAAGGAGATGGTATTTGCGCTGGATTATTGGAGCTTGTGTATATTGGCTCAGTGTCATTCCTTACCAGAATATACTGACTAGACACTTCGAGAGAAGTCCATTACATTATGTTATTGTTTGATTATGGCCCTGATCAAACTAAGCATGCAGTATTAAAGGAAAATGACTCTTATATCAAAGCAAACAACAATGTGCAGAAATGTGCAAATAAACATTCTACAGAAGATCTGATCCTATCTACCCACACATGGAATTACCTTTACGTTAACACTTTCTATGAACCCAGTATAAATAAGGGATTATGATGCATTCATAAAGTCTTATAGCTACTGTAATTAGTGTTCGTAACTGTTTATACAGTACATTCTGATGACTTTGCTTATAAGGCATTGTAATGTTGTCTTATAAAGCTTTTAACTAGAAGTTTCACAAAGCATTTTAAAGCATTGATTTGTTAATTGTCCTTTTATGTCTCCAAAAGTTCCTTCATCTGAAAGATTGCCAAGTAATGCTCAAACGAAGCCAACAAAAGTTTTGAGTGGCGCAGCAATATAGAATGAAATGCTGTGTCAGACATATGACATCAATATATATGACATCAATCGGGATTCAACCAATCAGAACGGTCAATTTTGGAAATTCTAGATCTGTATAAAGGTACAGTATAATTAGAATGGTTTAACAGACAAAAACTGCAGGTTTTATTTCGGATCTTTGCAGAAATTCTGCCAATTTTGACAATGTTCCACCAGTTAGATTTTTATGACTATTGGCACATGATAGGGAAGGTTTCATGAACATACTGTTTACATCAAACACTATTCTGTTGCAATTAGTTTGGGTTGGGAATGTGATTGACTGGACAAAAATATGCACACACTACAAGCTGTCCAGATACACACACACACACACACACACACACACACACACACACACACACACACACACACACACACACACACACACACACACACATACAAGCATGCTCTTTTCACCTATTTTGCGTCTTCCTTCCAACCCCTTATATCAGCAACTGTGGCACAAGAATTTCACTGTATTACAAAATATATGTGACAATTGAACTGAGTTGAACTGAACCAAACTTGCAAGCTAATTCTGCCCTCTTAATCATCTGAGAATCTCATCTCTCCTTTCGTCCTCCAGTTTTCAGTTTAATACATTCCTTTCCTCATGGCTGCCATAGGCCTCTGAGTAGACCGTGAGAGATAGAGAGAGAGACAGACAGAAAAAGAGAAAGAGACAGAAAGAGAGAGAGACAGAGTGAGAGAGAGAGAGACAGAGTGAGAGAGAGAGAGAGAGAGAGAGAGAGAGAGAGAGAGAATACAAACTCCACTATCAATCAGGACACATCAGCTGAGTCATCTCTGTGTCTATCTCTCTCTCTATCATTCCACAGTGAACCCTGTGCCGTGCTGTAAGTGACTGCTAGATTCCTAGTTAAACAGAACAGGTAATACCACTGGTTAACGCCCACACATGCAGTATCCCCATCAGGGGCGTACTTTACTTTAGCACCAAATTCTGGGCCCTGGGTAAAAGCTCTTGGCCATAGGCCCCCTCACAGTCTGGAGTGGAAGCTTAAAGGAATAATCCGGAGTGAATGAACACGTAGCCCTGCTGTTTTATACTGCTATGCGTTACTGAAAGCCACTTCAATGATTTAATTTCGTGCATCGTAGACCGAGTTTGCGAAACAGCAGCTAACACGAACTGAATGAGGCATGTCAAAACCGAAATCTAATCGATTAGCTTTCGTTTTGAAAAGTCCCATTCTGTTACCGTTAGCTGCCGCTTCGCTATCTCAGTCTGCGTTGCATGAAATGGAGTGGTTGAGGTGGCTATCAGTAGCACTTGGCACTATAAAACAGTAGGGCTACATGTTGATTCACTCCGGATTTTTCCTTTAAGCGTTAGTTCTTCCAGGGAGACTCAGACGTTTCATCATTTATTGCATGACCAATCATATTCGCTCTGCTGTTTTTACAGACCAGTCCTCCCTACCTGCTCTCGCTGCTCTAGACGGCAGTTTTCTAAAATCCCCACCTCCCTCCCCACTACCACCAGTTGGGTCTTTCTGGAAGAAAAAGATTTCCCAAGAGTCCTCCCCAGGGCCTTCGCAACAAAGCAGGCAAACCAGGCAATTGCCTGGGGCCCCAGGCTGAAAGGGGCCCCCAAGATTGACTGTTTAATCATTTTAGTAGTTAAGTTGGTGGTGTTTTTCAACAAAAAATGACTTTAAACTGGAGTTAGACAACTGTGCACTACAAATAGTTTTATTGATGGTGTTTGAAAATTATAACAATGTGGTTCATGTAAGTATTTACGAGTGAAGGGCCCCCACACCCTGTTTGCTTGGGGCCCCCTAAGTACCTTGAAACGGCCCTGGTCCTCCCCCATCTTGGGGCCCTGGTAACTCAGTCCCCCTGATCCCCAATGGCAGCAGCGTCTATACAACAGCCGATCTCCAGTCAGGAGTCACGGCAGACAAAGCTGAATGCTGCACTGCTTGGCCTGTTACTCAGCGGATGCTAGGACCTCCTGGGACTCATTTAGGGAGGCAGCAGCACCCCTTGTGAAATGCCTTAAATGAGGTAGGCTAGTTTAAACTGTAAGTGAACAGTTGCACAACATTTTAAAGAGGAAGCTGACAAATATCCTGATATGTATCTGGGAGTATAAAGATGAAAAAAAAAGCTAGAGCTAGCATGGGGTGGTGCAAAAAGAATGGAAAAATACTGTCTCCCTGTCTGGTTTGAATGTCAAGAATGTTGATGCTCCATCACATCTCTCAAACAAACTGGGGTAAGGCGGTGGTCCCTAATGGTCTGCAAGGCCATCTTCAAGCCAGCCATCTTCAAGCATCGGTGGAGAAGGCTTAAACCAGGTGGTGGGGTGCTGCCTGGTGCTGAAGCATCGGTGGAGAGGCATAATCTAAGTTTTGGGGTGCTGAGGCTGAAGCATCGGTGGAGAAGGCATGAACTAAGTTTTGGGGTGATGCCTGGTGCTGAAGCGTCGGTGGAGAAGGCATAAATTAAGTTTTGAGGTGATGCCTGGTGCTGAAGCGTCGGTGGAGAAGGCATGAACTAAGTTTTGGGGTGCTGATGCTGAAGCATCGGTGGAGAAGGCATGAACTAAGTTTTGGGGTGATGCCTGGTGCTGAAGCATCGGTGGAGAAGGCATGAACTAAGTGGTGGGGTGCTGATGCTGAAGCGTCGGTGGAGAAGGCATGAACTAAGTGGTGGGGTGCTGATGCTGAAGCGTCGGTGGAGAAGGCATGAACTAAGTGGTGGGGTGCTGATGCTGAAGCGTCGGTGGAGAAGGCATGAACTAAGTGGTGGGGTGCTGATGCTGAAGCGTCGGTGGAGAAGGCATGAACTAAGTGGTGGGGTGCTGATGCTGAAGCGTCGGTGGAGAAGGCATGAACTAAGTGGTGGGGTGCTGATGCTGGTTGCTGCAGGTCCCAGGAAAGACACCAGAGGAGGGCTGGCCTGGGCATGCTGCGTTGAGTAGCAGGGGTGTTACGTTAGCTAGCTGGCCTATAGCTTCTTGGCTAGATGGAGGCTATCCACTGGGCTGGTTGTCCTCCACGCAACATATATCTATATATATATATATATATATATATATATATATATATATATATATATATATATATATATATATATGGGCAATTCCACGAAAAAGTAAACCTCACCTTAAAACTTCAAGTCTCACCTACATGGACATACAAATTCTTTCAGAAAACTTCCAATACAAAAAAGTATTGTCTCTATGTAAATATTCAACTGAGCAAGTTTTGAAAGGATATCTGTTTGTTAAATTTTTACCCTATTCAGCTATAATGTAAGTCTATGGAGGGGCTTATAATGGGCATAAGTGGGTGATAACACACACAAAGCTGCTATATTATCAGTCATTTTTCATTGTTGTATTACTATTTCTCTCGTTACAAGTTAAAATCTACCATTCACAATTGTTTTGGATATGACATTTTCGATGCATTATTGATGAACAAGATGCCACATAACCTCCATAAAACTATCAGTATTTCATAATTTTGTTCATATTCTTATGCAAACTCCATGGCTGAATATAGACAAACACAAAAAAATTATATCATGATTTACATTATAAGAATATGAGCCATTCAATTTGTGTTATGGACGTGACGAAAAACGGACAAACTTTTGACTGAGCGTAGTTCTGTTTGGTATGAATGTAGTAATATTTACATTTCTCTAGAAATTTCACACACTTCACAGCAAAAACTACACTCTCTCAAAAGTTTGTCCGTTTTTCGTCACGTCCATAACGCAAATTGAAAGGCTCATATTCTTATGATGCAAATCATGATATTATTTTTTTCTGTTTGCCTGCATTCAGCCATGGAGTTTGCAGAAGAATATGAAAAAAAATTGTGAAATACTGCTAGGTTTGCAGAGGTTATGTGGCCTTTTGTTCATCAATAATGCACGAAAATGTCACGTCCATAACGCTGGAATTGCCCATATATATATACACACACATATATATACATATATACATCCCACCACCTGGTTTAAGCCTTCTCCACCGATGCTTGAAGATGGCATATTATATATATATATATATATATATATATATATATATATATATATATATATATATATATGTGGTGTGTGTGTGTGTGTGTTGCGTGGAGGACAACCAGCCCAGTGGGCAGCCAGCCCAGTAGGCAATATATATATTTTATACCGGTATATATACTACTCATATATACTGTATATGAGTAGAAGGCCTGCTGGCAGACAGCCAATGCACTCTGGGCACCCTCATGGAGTGATCTTAATCATTATTCATGCTTACTGCTATGTAGGCTATTGTAGCCATGTCTGTTTCGAGCCAATTACAATTAGTCTGTTACAGTAAACATTGCAATATTACTAATGTGCAGAGCTACTAATGTTTTAATGGAACTATCGTGACCATCGGATGGGCTTTAATATAATTCGCTCATTTTAAAAACTGCATTAGCTTATCACCATATCTTGAAATGGCTACGTAGTGCTCTGTATATTTTACGGCATCTCATCGTTTAACGTAATAAGAAAATGTAGTTATACTTAGTCTGTGAAATAGTCTACAATTGTGTGTGTGTGTGTGTGTGTGTGTGTGTGTGTGTGTGTGTGTGTGTGTGTGTGTGTGTGTGTGCGTATGTGTGTGTGTGTGCTGCCATCATACGGGTTCATGTAAACGAGCACCGAGCGTCCGCTAAAAGAGAGTGCAGCTGTTCATCTCCTCTCCACTTCAGCTGCGAGTCCATCGTTGTTCACTTTCACTTTTTCGCCTTTCCAAGTGACACTCAAACAAGATCCGAGGCGCTGTCAAAACCAGCTCCATCGACGAAGGCAAAGCAAAGCAAAGCAAAGCAAAGCGAAGGCAAAGTGTTGGTGTGTTCGTTCGTACGACAGGCTGGTAGAGAGTTTAACGAGTCCTCAAACGCGCAGAACAGAGATCGCCAGTCAGAAAGCAAGCGAGGATTTAGGAGTTCCGAGACGCACTTCATGCCGCATCGGCACAACTGAGCTTACCCATGGACACGCGGAGCAATGGGAACCGGGAGTGGAAGTAAATTAAGGTTAGTAGTGTGGCCCATATTAAGTGGTTAATTTTCATATAGTATCCATAAGTTCAATCATTATTATCCTATGTAGTGCCCAAAAGGAGAAAATGCGGATAGCAACAGTTGGGTGATTAGGTAGCTTGCACCAGAGTTCTCCAAGTGAATTTATGTGTCAGTGTTTACATGGTATGCTTGTGATGTTGGTTACTTTCCCAATTGTTTTGTAGTGGTCTATTGAAAGCGTGGTGGGACTTTTTGATAAAAAAAAGACAGATTTTGCTTCTTCCTCTGAGTCTCTCTCTCTCTCTCTCTCTCTCTCTCTCTCTCTCTCTCTCTCTCTCTTTCCTTCTTTCTTTCTTTCTGTGCCGCGGTTGTTTTTTTGTTTGGAGTCACACTATTTGTCTGCAGATTGTTTTTCATTTTAAACAAGTAAAAAAAAAAAAATATGAATCGCAACGGGCGATCTAAGGCAGTAGCCTTCGGGGCCAGGCTGGTGGATGACACCCCCCACATTATTTGAAAAAGCCAGCAAAGTTATTAAAACAATAAGTGGCCTGTTGAAAAGGGGAATTAATTTCTTCACGGTCTTTTCTTCGAATGTTTCACACAACAACGGCTTTGTTCTCACGCCAGAAGTATTTTTGCGTGTGAGTGCGCACTCATCAACGATAAATAGCCCATAAATGCTTTAAAATGTCTCTAGGCTACGTTGTTACAGTGACCATTAAGATTATTGTGATCCAATGGATTCTGCTATAATCGCCTCTTTACCATTTAAGCTACAGTAATTGCATCACTGACTTTCTCACCATGCCACATGTCATGAATTATCATCTGAACTGTCGCCCTCTCTTTCTGGGGAAAGCGTTTGCAAGTGTGCGTGGGTGCGCCATAGGCTATGCCGTGAATACGTGCATGGTCTTGCTTATTCATCAGGGTCTCCATCCGAGACTCCGGTTTCACACAAGTGAGCAGCGGAGTTTAATTGTCCATTCAATATATGAGATCAGCATCAAACCCCTCCTCAAAGAACCCAACGTTATTCACAGTCCACCTACCCAATGTGGCATGGATGTATGCTTTGCAACAATAGTGGTGTCGGACAACTGACTCCTCATTTGGGTTGAAATATCAATGTTGGACGAGCGGAGAGCGGAGAGCTCATGTCAAACAGGCACGTTTGCATGTGAGATTGTGCGAAAGGCGAGGGTGGGTGGTCCAGTGCCTATGGCTTTAAGACTCTGGACAACGAGACGACCCCGATTTTGGTGGCCTGGCTCTCCCCAGCAAAAACAGTTTTTGAAGATTAACCACCCTACGTATTTTAGGTAGCCTTCACTAGGCCTACAATATTTGATATGTAGACATGTTCCTGGTTTCCAGGGAACATTCAGAGAAATGTATCCGATTTTCACCTCGGAGGTCTGGTCACTTTATTGTAGGCTAAAGGCGGCAGATTAGGCTACTCACTTCACTTCCATCTTCCACTTCCGAATTGGTCTCTAACAGGCTTTGGATGTGTAGTTTTACCGCATAATTGGCGATGACCCCGATATAGGCTACTGTAGAGGTGGTAATGACATGACACGGGAGTCGTGTTCACAAGTCTGCTAAATGTGTTTGTTCTATTTGGCAGTAGAGGATAAATTGTGAGTGATGATAAGCACGCTGTGGGTGTGTAAATAGGTCAGATTAGTGTAATTAGTGCCTTATCTTAGTCCGCTCTCATAGGAAGTGAGAGAGAGTGACGCTGACAATTAATGAAATGTTGGAGACAGCTATATTGCACAGTGTCTGAAACCAGCCAATCATTTAGGCGTATTGCCTTCATTATTAATGAACTGGGGCCATCAAGTTCAGCTACAGGACAAGTTAGAGACATACTGCAAACTACTCCTATAAAAACTGTAAAAACTTTTAGTAGCATGTAGTACGTAACGTACTGTACGTAGCACGTTATGTAGCACCTATTAATTAACAAGTCATAGTCAGGGCAGGGTTGGGGATGTGTGTACTG
>JAODXP020000021.1:25932275-25937275 GCA_027497455.2 Sardinella longiceps | reverse complement strand
ACCGCCATCCGCCTCGGTCTCCTGCTCCACACGGCACCACACCACCATCTCTCTGTCAGGTTGGGAAGGAGAGGTCAGCACAGTTAGGATTATATACCTGTTATGTGACCTAGCCAAGAACCAGAGGTCATCCTAACACAAATACACTCCAACCATAGCCTGACAAGCCAGACTATAACATAAAATGTATAGTCTGGCCACGATGGATTGGGCGGAATCTTTCAATGTGCCCCTGTATGCAGTAGGATAGCACTATGACCAGAGCCATAGAAAGCACTTTGCATGGCTCTAGCTACGACCAATCCACAAGCAATCCGCAAGCAAGCTGATTCAAACAACACTAAGCCTGCCCAATGACTCTCTGTCCACATGATTGGATAGACACAGCCGATGTCTGAATACAACGGTTCCCTATGGCTGATCACTAAACGTACCTGCTGAGGAAATCAATGTGTTACCGCTAGGGTACGTCTACAGTATTCCAGCCATCCAATGAAGGAAGAAGCTGTTGTTAACATTTGTACCCTAACATTTGTAAACCAGCTCCCCTGATTTATAGGAGGGACGTCAGAGCCAAATAAATGCCACAAGCTTCCCATGCCAGTGAGGTTTTTGTTTTGTTTAGTTTTATTGTTTTGAAGCACACAGTTAGTGGTATCACAGCTGTGATATTCTCTGCTAAAGGTGTGTCACCTTGGCCATAGCCGCTGTCTGTCCTTGAGAAGACACAGCTGCCTTCAGCGCCACTTTACTGCCCTGCGTTGCCACGGGTGATGATGCTGAGAGCGTAAATCTAAAGGTGTGTAATTCTCTGTCTTTGAGGAGCAGAGAGGAGTGGGGAGGAGAGGATAGGAGTGGGGAGGAGAAGGGGAACGGCGGGGGGAGTTAAAAATAGTAAAAAGTAGAAAGTATGATTAGATGCCAACAACAACCCAAACGTCAGGTCTTGTGTTCTTACTGTAAAGACGGCCTGGCAGGCGTGTGTGGATGAAGAAGGCCTCTCTGGGGTGGGTAATGGCCCTTGTCATGGGCATCGGTGCCAAAGCCTGGACTGCAGCGCTGGTGTGTTTATTTGTGGCCAGTGAGGGTTTGTATAATGGCAGTGGTCTGGGTCATGCTGTCTGTGGGCCCAGTGGGTAAATACACAGGAGCTGATTCATGGGATTACTGGAGTACAGGCACCACAGTGCAACTGGTGACTCAAACATTGTGCATTATTGCCACACTTTTACTGACGGCTACACCTTTGAGTTACTGTAGTCTGACACTTAAAGTGTAGCTTTCAAGCATAGCCCTGTTGCACAAGCCTTCTAACAGCACTGGATAGCGCATGGAATTAAAAAAAGTGGAACAGCATAGACCGATCGCAAATGCGATGGCGAACAAGCACTTCAGATCTTACTTTCGGTTTCAAATACTCAGAGGTTCCAGTGACTCAGTGTAAAGTGCTTGTTCGCTGCTGTGTTCACGCTCGGTCAGTGCTATTCCAAATTCTCTTGTTCCACTCGCTAGCTAGTTTAGCAGGCTCGTTCAACAGGGCTATGCTTGAAATCACTCCGGAGCAACACTGTAGCCAAACTGTAACATCAAAACATGTAGCCTTACCATGACCGATTCACCGAGCTCAATCCAGGGGGAGGAATCAATGTTTTGCCTCTGCACGCTGATAAGATGATATGATACCTCAAGGGGCACGTCTAGGTGACTCTCTATAAGGACAGAGCGTTGTGATTGGTCTGACCACACCTTGGCCTCAGACCTAAGGAGGTCCTATGGCTTGTTATTGGACATACAGAAGTGGCTGAGCAGAAATTTTTGCTACCGCTTAGCTAGGTCTAGATTTTTATGCTACGCTTGGGTGGCTATAAAATTACCTTTGTGAAATGCTTTTTCAGTACAGTACCAATCCCAGAAAACATGTTGATGAGATATTTCTAGATTTTAGGGTTTGTTGCAATTGACACTTAATGAATAGTGTTGTATAAAAACATTGCTCATCATATGAAAGCCTACAGTGTTGTAGGTACAGCAAGGAGTTAAGTGCGGCCCAGAAAACGAAAATGCGAAAGTGTGTGTGTGTGTGTGTGTGTGTGTGTGTGTGTGTGTGTGTGTGTGTGTGTGTGTGTGTGTGTCTGTGTGTGTGAGTGTAGGTCTATATTGCACCCGCCCCAGGGCCCCAAATCTACTCTACAAGTTTTCCATGCAAGCCGCAGTAGTGCACACTCGACTGGCCCCGCTATAGTCTCACTCTCAGGCTACTCAAGGCCATTCTAATTACCCTGCCTGTACTCGGACTCTGGGGTTACGCTCTTGCTCTCTGGAGTGAGTTCAGCAGTCTGATGGCTTGTGGGAAAGAGCTGTTGCTGAGTCTGGTTGTTCTGTAGCGCATACTGCTGTAGCGATGGTAGGAGGGTGAACAGTGCGTGTGAGGGGTGGGTAGTGTCTTTGATGATGTTGATGGCTCTTCTTTGACAATGGGATGGATAAAGGTCCTGAATGGATGGTAGAGCTGAGGTGCGTTCAGATTCATCTAACATAGCGAACGCTCGTTGCAAACATGTTGGCATTAATCAATGGAATTTGAACGATTTTGCAGAGTGTTCATTTTAAACTGTAAACACTAATGGCAAACAGAGTATAAATTACTCGGAGGGGGCTATTAATGAGAGACAAAGTTGTTGTGAGACATGCTGACAACATTTAAAGCTCTTTGGGATATATTTGCAATCGGGACACACATCTTTTGCCATCCAACATAAAGGACTGTTAACGGAGCACTACCTTTTCAGACCGTTCGTCTGTGTTCGCTAACGTTAGCCAAGAACTTCCAAGGATTCGCAAACTGTCTGCCTATGTTAGCGAACGTTCGCTATGTTAGGCGAATTTGAACGCACCTCAGATCTTGTGATCCCCTCTGCTGTTCTCACCACCCTCTGTAGTGCTCTCTGGTCTGCAACATGGCCGCTGCCATAACTCGAAAAGAACTGTATGAATTTGGACAACATAACACAACATAACTCGAAAAGAACTGCATGAATTTGGACAACATAACACAACATAACTCGAAAAGAACTGCATAGATTTGGATGAACTTTTCAGACAACGTGTGTATTGGGAAAAGTAAGAAATGATTCAATTTTGGTGGCAATCGGTGATCCAGAACACTATCTGTGACCACATTACCTTGGCGGAGGTCTGCGCTCTCTGAACGCTTTTCTAGTTTGCTAATGCTGTGGTGGCCGGTTCAGAAAAGCCTTGTTCAGGTATGACTTGAAGCTGACTGGTTCAGTGCTGTGGCGGGCAGCTCTTAGAGGTGAGTAGTCCAGTAGTGTGTGTGTGTGTGTGTGTGTGTGGACATGAGGCAGAGTTGTCCACTGCTGTTGCAGGCAGCTCTTAGAGGTCCATGTTCAGGGAGCTGAGAAGTTTAGTAGTGCTTGTGTGTGTGTGTGTGTGTGTGTGTGTGTGTGTGTGTGTGTGAGCTGAGTACCGGTAGTTCAGTAGTGCAGCTTTTCCCTTTTCCTTTTGCTTTCCCTAGACTGCTGCATCAGCTCCAGCTGTTTGCTAAGCACCATAGCAGCCTGTTCCCTTCTTGTAAGCTGCTTCTTGCATATTTGTTCTCTTCCCAAGTGTGTGTGTGTGTGTGTGTGTGTGTGTATGTGTGTGTTTGTGTGTTTTCCTTGAAAGTATCGGTGAAAAAGTATGATTCACTGCCAAGTAATATCTTTCCACAGTTAGCATTAAGGTTTGTTCAACCACACTTTTGGGACACACACACACACACACACACACACACACACACACACACACACACACACACACACACACGCTCACACACACACACACACACACACACACACACACACACACACACACACACACACACAAATACACACATACACACACTCGCAGTTCATGATGAGAGCTCAGGTGCGATGTTGTTTGTGTTGATGTCGCCAGCACGGTAGGTGTTTGTGTTATTTCTTACAAGCCCAGAGGTGCTCGGAAACATAAACAAGGTGTTAACTCAGAGACATGCGGTCAGCTCGTTACTTTGATCAGTGGGCCGGTAGCATTTATTCAGCCGGCAAGCGTCTTGTCCCACACAAACACACACTGCAAGTATGCATGTTTACATACATAGAAGAAATAAAGAGACCACTTCACCGTCAGTTAGAGCACTTATAGGCAGGACTTGTGAAATGGTCAACATAATGAAAGCGGTGCTGGTGAAAGCGATGACCTCAAATACATGTAATGCAAATACATGTAATACATGTAATTTATTACAATTAACTACTTCTTATTAATTTAGAAACAATAATTATGTTTTAATAATGTTTTAACTTGTCTCAACTAATAGTTCAAAAGTCTGTATATTTTTTAGCTTCTCTTAGTTTCTACAAATGAATACTCTGAATGACTATATATTTTGATTTGGAACTTGAGGAGGGTGTTGTTGTTGTTGTTTGTGCTTCATAGAATAAACAAATGTAGCATAGAATCTGTACAGGCATAGAACCATACTGCGTTCATGCACACCCACAATGCAAATCTAACAAAAAGGCTACAAAATAAAAGTTCTGACCCATTTATGCAGGATTCAACAAAAATACACAAACTATTAATTGACTCCGGTACACATGCACACATGTATAGAAACACCCACACATACATACTGTATGTACATTGGTGTTTGAGTTGTGTTGTGTTGTGTTGTGTTGTGTTGTGTTGTGTTGTGTTGGGTTGAGTTGAGTTGTGTTGTGTTGTGTTGTGTTGTGTTGTTGCTGAGGTTGTGCTGGATGTTATGACACACCAGTGGGAGCTCTGGAGATGGGATTATGATAAACTCACATGGTGAAATATGTTGAAAGCACGCAGTGATAAAACACATGATGATATACGTTGAGAAAGGACGCAGTGACACAATCACTAACATATATCTCTCCAGGTGCACCTACAGTACCTACATGCTCAGAGTCTTTGCATAGTTCACTTCAAGC
>JAODXP020000021.1:25912275-25919775 GCA_027497455.2 Sardinella longiceps | reverse complement strand
CACCTAGACACATAAATACAAAATTTACTTTTAGTTTAGACAATTTCACCATCACTCACAAATGACTTGACACTCTAAATCTTTGTTTAATCTCTCTATTTTGGCAAAAGGTAGGGAGATGTAAACACACAGGCGATGACCCAAGAGCACACAGCTTGTCAGAGACCTCTCTCACACACCTCTAATGCTGGGTCCAAACTTCACTTCCTCTGCAGAGCTGTGTATCTCCTGTCATATAGTGTCAGGCAGTGACTTGTTTGGGTTGTTATGATGACATATAGCATCATGAACATCTGTGAATTCCCACAGAGACTATGTGTGTTCAGTTTGAAACAGTTTAAAGTAGTGCTGTCAAACGATAATAAAAAATTGATCTGATTAATCACAAAATTTAATGATTAATCATGATTAATCACTTTTAATCACAACTCTAGAATTTGGATGCTAAGGTATGTTGGATCCTTATTTTGCCATGTAAAGGCCTAAATAGCTGGCTTTGTTTTTCTCAAGTGGGACAACTCACACCTGTCTCCTACCCCCAAGGATTCCCCAAGCATGTTGTTGGACAGTCAGGAGCTAGGCCATAATCTTTGTCTAGTTTGACTTGATAGCCAAGCCATTTTCTATCTGAAATTGAACATAATACATGCCATGAAAGTGGAACTATACCCATCAGGATTAATCAATTTAATTGTATTAATCCGAGTTAAATGATTTGGATTAATCTGTTAATTCTGCCAGCACTAGTTTAAAGACAAAGTGCCAGTATTCTCCCAGATGCTTAAGGTGCCTTTCAGTCTTATTTGGACTTAAGCACCTGGGAGAATACCACCCAAAGCACGTGTAAATCAAAGATTCTAGAGTGAACTCTAGAATGCCACCCAAAGCACGTGTAACTCAAAGATTCTAGAGTGAACTCTAGAATCTCCCATGCACGTGAATCTGTTGTAGATTGACGACTTCGAGAACTGTTGAGTGTGGACTGCCCCTGGCTCCTTGTTGCTCAGTGGTAGCATGAGCATTCGACTCAGCGATAGAGGCCGACTGGCGTTATGCCTTGTAGCTTGACTGTAGGTGCTGGGCGGCGCTTTGAGACCTGTGTGCGGTGTGGACTGCCCCCGGCTACACTTGTTGCTCATGGCAACATTGCAGCTCAGATCACCATAACATCGGCAACCTTGTAGCTTCTTGGTCATGGGATCTTCATCATCGTCATCATCATCATCATCATTATTTGAACAACACAGGAAATTGACATTCTGAGACAGGACAATCCTATTCTGCAGACATACCCATTCTGCAGGACAGACACATTCACCAGCAGGACAAACCCAGTCTGATGCAGGACAGACACAGAGTGTTTCTCAAAGTCAAGAATGCTTCCTAGGTAGCACATCCACCTTGGAAGTCGTACACTTTAAAAACGAGGTTCCATCAGTGCATCCTTGAAAAATCTATCAACAAAGGCCTCTGTCCTAGCTAGAATTGAGAGGGATGCTTGACTTTGGAACAGTACTTGGCGACAGATAATGACGTGGAATGCTCGAAAAAGCAGCCTTCCAAGCATGCTTCCTCGACTTTGAGAAACAGTCACATTCTACAGCAGGACAAACCCATTTTGATGCAGGACAAACTCCTGGGCAAGCCCCTGCTATTGCTGCTGGCCTTGTTATGTGAGAAGCATTAGGTCACAGTAGAGAGACACACCGTGCTGCATTCTGTCCTGAAATGACCCAGCCTGACCCAACACTCAGTGCTGCATTCTGTCCTGAAATGACCCAGTCCGACCCAACACTCAGTGTGGTGCCTGCTTTCATCCCATTGTGCTACCTGGCAGCGCTAGCCCAGAACAAGCACTCCCCCACCAGGCCCCTTGTTTGCCCAAACGCTCCCCTTTAGTAATGTGCTGGGCTGGGCTGGGCTCTGGTGATCCCTCTATCCCAGCTAAGAGCATCTTGGCTGTCAGGTCTCAAGTTTAGCAGGAGGGCGGGGCGGGTAAGAAATATTGCAATAAACAAATAAGAAAGATAAACAACTCAGCGAATGGTCAGATCATGGCGGAGTTCTTGGGTAAGCTCCAGAGGGCTTTGTGTCTGTTTATGTTTGCTAAGACACTGGAACATGGCTACTAAAGCCACCATTTCATGAGATTACCAGGCTTTACAAGCACAAGTGTGTTTCTCCTGCGCTCCCTGTCTCTGTCTTTGGATATCTCTGTGATAAACACACACACACACACACACACACACACACACACACACACACACACACACACACACACACACACACACACACACACACACACACACACACACACACAGGTGCATGCCTGACAGAGAGTCATAAAACACAGGTGGCGTGTTGATGCCATAAAACTATTTATACAGGCCTCATCCAGACATGAGACATGACTTATTAGATGACATGGTGATTGTGTGCGTGTGTGTGTGTTTGTGTGTGTGTGTGTTATTGTGATCAGGGCCAGATTGAACTAGACGCAGTCTGAAAACAAATGGAATCCATGTGATTTCCTTTCCTGGAGACAGACAAGAGTTGAATCTGTGTGTGTGTGTGTGTGTGTGTGTGTGTGTGTGTGTGTGCGTGTGTGCGTGCGTGCATGTGTGTGTGTTGTGTTGTGTTTTGTGATAGCCAGTCAGCCCTCCTGTTTTAGTGTCTGTTGGGCCATAACTAGAAATACTGTAGAACTATAATAATAATATTGAAATGTATAGTCTGGCATTGAGGGATATACCAAACTCAGTCGTGGACGGAACAAGGCTGTTATCTTTCAAACTACTTCGACACTCAACAGGATATCCTATGGCCAATCGGTGGAGCGAACAAGATGTAAACACCAATTCAAAATGCCGTTGTTTTCGGCGAAGCCCGCCCTAAACACTTAAAGCGGTGTGTGATTAGATGTTGCCAACAGTGTCATCCAATCAAATTCTTTATGGCTTGCTACTAGACGTACAGGCTGAGCAAATTAATTTGCTGCCGCTAGGGTACGTCTACATTTCTAGGCTAAATGAATGTAATACCTAAATCTCAATGGTATGGTCTGATTTGCTGTCAGCATTTATAGTTCTGACAATAATTCTGACAGTGGTCCTAATGATATGGTTGTGCACGCTATTGATTTTGTAATAGTTGGGGGCGTCGTTGCTCAGTGGCTAGAGCGTCAAACCATTACTCCGGGGACCGAGATTCGAGTCCGACCCGAGGTCAATTCCCGAACCCACCCCATCTCTCTCTCCCACTTGTTTCCTGTCCATCTCTATACTGTCCTATCTGATTAAATGCAGAAAGCCCAAAAAAATATCTAAAAAAAAAGATTTTGTAATAGTTGTATTGTGTAAGTGTTGCAGAAGTCACAGTAGTAATCCAAGTCAGAGTTTCTGACCTCTGCTGCTGCTCAGGAGGACTTACAGTACAGTAAACAAACCACCTCAGTGTCCTCACATCACTCCGGAAGTTTCTTGTAGACGGAGCAAGCCTAGTTCAAGATTAAAATCTGTTTTGCAATAGTGCTTTTATTTTCTGATGTTATTTAGTCTCAGACTAAGGCCTCTTCCATGTTGTCTAATACCTCCTCACCCCCCAGAAACCACCACACAAAGGGACCTCCTGTAAAATAAGATAAGATGGTCCTTTATTAATCCCGAGGGAAATCCTTTCTTCCTAAATAACAGCTAACATCTCCCGGGAATTGTTGACAAATGTGCTAAGTCTCCTTGGAATGTTGGGAAGAGCTGTCCTCCATCAGGTGTTCCGAGCACAAGAGGGATTTGTGTTTACACTACAGTGCCCAGACAACTCTGTTTCTGGATCACCCAGTGCGCCACATACAGTAGACGCTTCTGCTTCTGGATAACCCAGTGAGCCACATAGACACTTCTGGTTCTGGATAACCCAGTGAGCCACATAGACACTTCTGGTTCTGGCGTGCGCTTCCCAAAAGCATGCCAGTTACTAGTTAGCAACTTAGTTAGTTGGCAATGGGAAATTGCATTGCAATCAACAAAGTTGCTAACTCATTTAGCTAACTCATTTAGCAACTATGCTTTTGAGAAATGGACCCCGGGATTACCCAGTGGGCCACACATAGGCACTTCTGGTTCTGGATTACCCAATCAGAGGCTTTTCAGGAATGGGTGGGTGGGCAGAGAACGCTTTATGTGTTTGGTGTGATGCTACGGTGTAGTGTGTCATCAATTTTCAACAAGTCTGTTCATTTGGTGTTTTTCTCCTGTCTGACTGTCTGTCTGTTTTCTAGCAAGCATGACTAACTTGTTCCTTAGTCCAACTGTTCCACAGTCCAACTGTTTATACTATTTTTAGACGTGTCTAGACAATGTTATTGTGCATGAATAATTAACAGTGTTGAAATAATATGTTAAAATACTGAGAATGTTGGGCTGATGAATTTAGGGTGGGTAAAAGTAGAAATTCTCCTTAAGCGTAGCCATAGTTTAAATGGACTAAAAGTTTGTTTGTGTTTGTTTTGGTTGTTATGCTGAAAAAATCCAAGCATTGGAAAAATGACTTATCATAACCACCTGGGTATGACTACGGTAAACATCACACCTAATCCCTTACAGCACTCATGTACCTTCTCTCTCTCTCTCTCTCTCTCTCTCCCCCCACCCCTTTCTCCCTCCCTCTCTCTCCCCATCCCTCTTTCCCTCCCTCCCTCCCTCTCTCTCTCTCTCCCTCTCTCTCCTATCTTTGCAGATGTCTGAGACAGAGTCGGTCATTGAAGATAAGTGATCCCTGGTCACTGGTCATTCACGAGGGCTGATGTGGACAGAAACAGTGGACAGAGACATTGCCGTCTCCACCATGCCAACACTGTCTGACCAACAATCCTGTTGATCCTCTTTGCTTAACACTCAGAGACCAGGACTGGGTCATCCTTCAGCCCTTGCCTGTGTCTCATCCTCCGCTGGCACCCACACACACACGCACACCCACCCCTCCCCCCACACATTGCCCTCCATCCCCCACCCTCCACCCCCACGTCCTGCCCCCCCACCCCCACCCCGGGGCCTGGCAGTAATCACCCCGAGATTGATGGCACCCTTTCAGTGGTGGCAGAGCCCTCTGGCTCAGGGGAGATAAGAGGCCTTGAGGTGCAGCAGGAGGGTCTTTCATCTTCCTCTCCCCGAGGTGGGCGACAGCAGAGGGAGACCTCCCAGCGAGCGAACGATCGAGCGAGCGAGCGCGTCAAGACTGCACCGTCACAGTGTATGTTTGTGTGTGTGTGTGTGTCCTGGCAAGACTCTTGTTGAAGCAGAGCCGTCCTTAACGCTGTGGAGGTTTTTTTAAGGGATGTTTTGGGGCAGTCGCCGGCCGGACCACAGCTTGCTAAGACTTGCTAAATGTGTTCTAACACGACTCCCACTTCTCTTCTTGTACTCTTCCTGGAGACGGAACGCCATGGAACGATTCTAGAACTGCCCCAGATGAGGTTGAGTTGATAATCTAAAGGTTGCCGATCAGCGAGGGCGGTAGAGAAAAGGGCCAATCGGCGATCGGGACTCTGATGGCGATCGAAAGCACAGCCATCTGCAACATCACCTGCAAGGTGGACACCAACATCGACCAGTTCTTCCACCCCACGATCTACATCATCGTCATGGTGCTCGGCCTGCCCACCAACTGCATGGCGCTGTGGGCTGCGTACCTGCAGGTGCGTCAGAAGAACGAGCTCGGCGTCTACCTCATCAACCTGTCGGTGGCCGACCTGCTGTACATCGCTACGCTGCCTCTGTGGATCGACTACTTCCTCCATCACGACAACTGGGTCCACGGGCAGGAGTCGTGCAAACTCTTCGGCTTCATCTTCTACACGAACATCTACGTGAGCATCGCCTTCCTGTGCTGCATCTCCGTGGACCGTTACCTGGCCGTGGCGCACCCGCTCCGGTTCGCCAAAGTGCGTCGAGTGAAAACGGCGGTGGCGGTCAGCGCTGTGGTGTGGCTGATCGAGGTGGTGGCCAACTCGGCGCCGCTCTTCCACAACGAGCTCTTCCGCAACGAGCGCAACCACACGCTGTGCTTCGAGCGCTACCCCATGCAGGACTGGGTGGCGGGCATGAACCTCTACCGCTCCTTCCTGGGCTTCCTGGCCCCCTGGCTCATCATGCTGGCCGGCTACCGGGGCATCCTGCGGGCGGTCCGCACCAACGTGTCCACAGAGCGGCAGGAGAAGGCCAAGATCAAGCGTCTGGCGTTGAGCCTGGTGCTGATCGCACTGCTGTGCTTCGCTCCGTACCACGTGCTGCTGCTGTGGCGTAGCGTGCTGTTCCTGCACACGCCTTGCGACTGCAGCGGGGAGGAGAAGCTTTTCGCCGCCTACCACGCAGCGCTGGCGCTCACCAGCCTCAACTGCGTGGCCGACCCCATCCTCTACTGCTTCGTCAACGAGGGTGCCAGGAACGACGTCAACCGGGCGCTCACTCGCCTCCTCGCCGCGCTCAGCTGCAGTTCGCCCACGCCCTCCAACGCCGACGGCCTCACCGGGGCTTCGGTCACCGTGGAGACGCCCCTGGCAACCAAAAAGACGGGATTCTGCAGTGAGGGCAAAGCCAGTGCCTACAAGGCCGAGCTGGAGGCCTTCAAAGAGGAGTGTCTTCAGATGACCATTCTCAGTGTTAAGAAGTGACCCACTCACAGCCATGTAGGAGAACAGTGATTCACTCACGGCCACAAGGGAGACCAGACTCAACAAAAGGCGGGTTTACATGGACACTTCAAATCTGATTAGAAAGATTCCATGTGCATTCTATAGAACAGTATCCAAGGAGATGCATTCATAAACGCCAACTGAAATGGAATATTGGGTTAAATAATCAGATTAGAAGTGTCCATGTAAACAGGGTTAATAAATGTGCACTTGCTGTCTGTGGGGTCAGAACCCCTGAAACTGAACTGTGGCCCAAAGCAGGACAGACAGTCTTCTGTGCCTTTAATACTGTGGGACTCTTTAGAAGTTTTTAGCCGCCCTCAAGGCTGGGCATGATGGACGTGCGTTGTATGCAATGATGTCTGAATACTGTATTCTATGCGCTGTAGACAATTAAATTATGTCTGAATACTGTATTCTATGCGCTGTAGACAGTTAAAAAGGTTCTATGTGGTGGTATGTTTGTTTGTTTGTTTTTTTTTAGGTTAAACCATCCAAAAAATAACTTGGGCATACCAACAGAATGTGAAGAAACTTCCAAATTGATGTCATGTCATGTACTGTCACTGAAGTTAGCATGCTAAGTGCCTAGCACCAGGGACTCCTCCTAGGCTATGTACTGGTTGTGTTAAGTACACCTCTAAACCAACAGAATTCCATGAAAATGCCATAGAGTAACTTTAAGGGAAGGATGGGATCGGGGAGCCGTTTCTCCTGGACGTTAATGCAATGTTTCTCCCAAAGCCATCCATAGGTTATTGGGTTGTTCCACAGCAAGGTGAATAGCACTTTGAAGCGACTTCACTGCGTCT
>JAODXP020000021.1:25902275-25907275 GCA_027497455.2 Sardinella longiceps | reverse complement strand
TCAAGGCAATACGGACACACAGAATTAATAGTGGTGGCAAATATTTATGAGAAAGGACAAGCTTGTCAGCAGGTAAAGCAGATTTTGATATTGAACAATAAAAATGTTACACATTGTAGTGCATGAAGTGCATAAATTGCACTAACAGCAATGTTTATGCTGAAACGTGCTGGAGTTTCCCTTTAAGTCTTCTTCTTAAAGTATAAGTCCGGAGTAAGTTTAAGCATAGCCCTGCTGCACGAGCCTTCTAACAGCAATATATTTCGCAACACAAACGCGAAACACTTTACATTGAGTCAATGTAACCTCAGATCTTACTTTTGGTTTCCAACAGTCAGGTCCCATTGATTCAGTGTAAAATGCCTGTTCGCTTCTGCGTTCGGTTTATGCTGTACCAAATTATTTTGTTCCACTCGCTAACTAGCGCCTTTAGCAAGCTCTTTCATCAGGGCTATGCTTGAATTCACTCCGGTACATTCCTTTAAGTCCTCTTTTCCTTCTCTTCTGACCTATCACTGCACAGCTGGTGGGACGTACTGTATGTGTTTGAGTCTGGGGGCTTGGGAGTCGCTCAGGCCTCCATATAAAGCACATATTACATTTCCATTTGCATCGCAGCCCTCCAGCATCAACTCTGTTACTAAACATGGAGAATATAATCACAGATTTATGCCTGCAGGGAGCAGGCCAATGGGATGGGTGGGTGGATGGATGGAAGGATTCCACACACGTGTATTTTCATAATAATCCCCCTGACTACAGATTAGCTCGCTCTATACTGCTGTACTGTACATTTCAATGAGGAGTTTATTCAGATTAGTAGCATCCACCTCCAGCAGTAAACCTCAGAGAAAAAAAATTAAATAAATAAATAAACACTGCAGAGATGCAGAGTGTTTCTCAAAGTCCGGAATGCTTCCTTGGTAGAACACTCGCCTTAGAACACCATTAGTAGAATTAGTAGAGGTTCCATCAGTGCAGCCTTGATATCTACGAATGAAGGACTGACTCGATGGAATTTATAGAAAGTATCGTTGACATTGGAACAGTGCTTGGTGACAAACAATGTTGTGGAATACTCAGAAAAGCTGCTTTCTAAGCGTGCTTACTCAACCTTCACTTTCACTTTAAGAAACAGTGACAGTGTGTAGTTATTCAACATTCAAATCTCTAGGATTAAAACGCCACCAAGACAGCTCTCCAAAAATGGTCCAAAAACACTTATCAGGAGTTTAGAGTTTATCAGGCTTTATTGTCGTCCCCTTTCAAGTTTCACAAATTTTTCTGCAAACTTGCTCTGCGGTCAAAACCTCATGTCCCTTGAAGCTTACAGGCACCTGAGCGTCCCTGCAGTTGCCTTTATTACACATCAAAGTCACGGCATGGCCACTGAGCCGCCCGCCGCAGCCTGAGGCGTGATGATAATCAGGAGATCTGCAAAGTAAACGCCTCAAACGCCTCAAACGCCTGACCCTCAACTCTTCCCAAAGCACGCCGCCGTGTTCTCACGTACTCAGGGCCGCTGCAACAAGACAGGCTAACCAGGCAATTGCCTGCATGGGGCCCCAGGCTGAAAGGGGCCCCCAAGATTGGCTGTTTTAGTAATTAGTCATTTGTTTTTGTGGTGTTTTTCAATAAAATGTGGCTGCAGTTAGACAGCTAAAACATCAACACAGATAATTGTAGTTATGAAAGATGCTTGAAGATTATAAAAATGTGATTCATGTAGCCTAGCCTAGCGAAGGGGCCTCCATGCTATGTTTGCTTGGGGCCCCCAAAGTACCTTGAAATGGCCCTGCATGTACGGAGCCGTCACTGTTTGCTTTAAAGTAGCCCACAGAGGATGGAGAACACGACCGCAGCTTGTGAATGCTGAACGTGACCGGAGGATGGAGAACACGACCGCAGCTTGTGAACACTGAACGTGACCGGAGGAGTGTTTTAGCCTGGAGATGGAGATGAAGCTTCAAAGCACAATTACAGTAGTAACTGTCAACTTGTGAGATTTCCACAATGCTGAGTGTTTATGTTGTAAAAATGTATGTGATTAAACAAACACAGCATCTATACTGTATGCATAAGGGAAATGATCCTCTCCTTATACACAGATGAGGCTAGTTAATGTATACTGTTGGGGTCCTTTGCTTATTTAGGTAATGACAACGGATGTGTCCTAATACAACAACTCAGTTCACTGAAGGAACTTATAGAGGACACACACACAGGCCTACATAGACACACACACACAGAGACATGCAAACATAATTATACACACAGCCCTGCAAACACACACACACACACACACACACACACACATATAAACACACACACAGCCCTGCAAACACACACACATACACACACACACACACACACACACACACACACACACACACACACACACACACACACACACACACACACACACACATTACATGCACACTTCCTTTTGCTTTGAAATGATCTTCTGTCACGTACACTAAATATTTTGGCTAAACGGGAGAAGGAATGCTTTAGAAAAAACTGTATTTTCTAACAGTGCTGCCAATGCTTTATCCTCAGATGGCAGCGTCACAGATTCAGTCTTCACAAGCTCAACAGGAACCCCATAGGTTCCTCAGTTATATTACATGTAATGCTGTCAGGGAGGAGGACTCCTTTATCTAATCATGTTATTTTATAGGTTATTGCTCTGTCATGTTTACATAGATCAAAATGAATAGAAAATATGTACAGTAGTTCATCATGTTGCCTAGATTCTGCTGAAAACAAATGAAGAGTTCAGATGCAAAACCCCCTAAACACCATTTTTGTGAAAACTGAGTTAATGATATTTTGTGAATCCTGTATAAATCTAGAATATGTAAATGAAATGTTTTTGCGAAAAAATAAAATAAAACCTGCTCCCCGCTGTGTCTAAAATATCTGTTTACAATCAAAACACTGTAAACGCCTGATAAAAAATGGCCTTTTTCTCAAAAAGTGGTCAAGTGGAGTTAGGGGGTTTTGCATCTGAACTCTTCAAATGATATAAAACACTTGATGGTACACGTTTCTTAGGTCCTTATACATGTGTTTACCCACAGTGATTTCAGGGGTGCTGCTGTTTATTTATTTATTTATTTATTTATTGTGTGAAATTGGAACTGTCAAACTAAATTGTCCATTTTGAGACAAAGTTTTCTGAATCATAGGGAACCTCAAAGAGCATTAGATGAGACTGTGCTACTAACTAGTTCTGTCCCGTACATGTCCCTCACTCTTCTTGGGGTTTCACGGAACAACTGGGCAGGGAGCCATTTTGTTTGAACTGTCCTTGACACAGCCAATGATGTCCCAGTGTATTTTGCGAGAGGCTAGTTTGTCAAACTCCCTTATATTCCTTTTTTAACTATTCCATCCCTAATGGAATCCCTTTTTTTATAACTATTTCCATCCCTAATATCAGGAATGAGTCAGGATTTAGCTGAACTATTTTAGAGGGAATCATTTCATTGAGACTGTCCTTTAACAAGGCTGTCACTGCTGCTGCCAGTACCGATACTGCTACTGCTATTGCTGCTTTGGTGGTGGTGTGGTGCTGGTTGCCAGAGAAAGTGGGTTCCTGATGCAGTCTTGTTTAATATAAGGGTTGTTGTGTCGCTGCTGTGGTGGTTGTGTGGTGGTGGTGGTGTGCCAGAGAAAGTGGGTTCCTGATTCGCTACTGTAAGTGTCATGTTGTTGCTGTGGCGGTGGTGCTGTGGTGTGCGAGAGAGAGTGAGCTACTGGCGTCCGTTTCCCAAAAGCATATTTGGCAATGGGAAATGTCATGACTCGTGTCGCTGCTGCTGTGGTGGGGTGGTGGTGATGGTGGAAAGTAGGTTCCTGATGCACTGTTCTAAGTGTTGTTGTGACACTGCTGTGGGGGTGGTGCTGGTGGTGGGGTTTGCAAGAGAAAATGGGCTCCTCTAAGTATGGTTGTCGTGTCGCTGCTGTGGTAAGGGTTGTTGTTGGTGGTGGGGTTTGCAAGAGAAAGTTCGCTCCTGATGCACTCCTCTAAGTGTGGTTGTGGTGTCGCTGCTGTGGTGGTGGTGGTGGTGGTTGTGGTGGTGGTTTGCAAGAGAAAGTGGGCTCCTCTAAGTGTGGTTGTCGAGTCGCTGCTATGGTGGCGGTGGTGGTGGTAGTGTTGGTGGTGGTTTGCAAGACAGAGTTTGCTGCTCTAAGTGTGGTTGTGGTGTCGCTGCTGTGCTGTGGGGGGGGTTGTGGTGGTGATGGTGGGGTTTGCAAGAGAAAGTGCGTTCCTGTAAGTGTCGTTGTCGTGTCGCTGCTGACGTCAGGAGCCTCACAGGGGGTCCCGTCTGGAGCAGCGGCGGGGTGGTGGGAAGACACACTCCCAGCTGCAGGAGGACGGAGAAGAGTCCGAGTCGGGATGTGGTCACTTTTCCCATGGTCTCTTCCCCTGAGAAAACAACACAGCTCAACGGACAGGCCCCAACCACTGGACACGCACAGAAGGAGAGAGGGAGGGAGGGAGAGAGAGAGAGAGAGAGAGAGAGAGAGAGAGAGAGAGAGAGAGAGAGAGAGAGAGAGAGAGAGGCCCCAACCACTGGACACGCACAGGAGGAGAGAGGGAGGGAGAGAGGGAGAGGGAGAGAGAGATTATGAAACAGGAAAAAATGGGAGAATTTAGGAGAGAAAAGAGGGAGGTATGGATGCATGGATAAATGAACGAATGAACAGATAGAGAGATGGATGCATGGACGAGAGAATAGATGAATGAATGGATGAGAAAATAGGTGGATGGATGGATGCATGGAAAAATGAATGAGTGGATGGATGGATGGATGGATGCATGCTGAAATGAATGAATAAATGAATAGATGGATGGATGGATGGATGGATGGAGAAAAGATGGATAAAAATATGAAAGTAGAGAGCAAAGCATGAGGAAGCTCCAGAGGATTATGAACAGTGGCACTTCTTATAGGAAAAAATGGGAATTATCAGAGAGAGGGAGAGAGAGA
>JAODXP020000021.1:25884775-25899775 GCA_027497455.2 Sardinella longiceps | reverse complement strand
GAGAGGAGAAGAGAGGAGAAAAGAAGAGAAGAGAAGAGAAGAGGACGTTGGTGTTGTTGCAGGTTTCCCTGGTGTTTTAGACCCATCTGTGTTATTTCTAGTCACGCCATATCAGGTTACTCGCATCTCACTCGCTGCCCTCCACTCCACTCTTTAGGCCTGTTTTCTCAGATGCTTTTGAACATATTGTGATGTGTGTGTGTGTGTGTGTGTGTGTGTGTGTGTGTGTGTGTGTGTGTGTGTGTGTGTGTGTGTGTGTGTGTGTGTGTGTGTGTGCATGATTGTCTGGTTATGTGTATCTGAGCATTTGGGTGCGCAGGCATTTGCATGCGTGTGTGTGTTTGAGTCTATGAAGTCTGTGTAACTGTGTATGTATAGTGTGTGTGTGTGTGTGTGTGTGTGTGTGTGTGTGTGTGTGTGTGTGTGAGTGAGATCAGGGGTAGGCTATCTATTTCAGCTTACCAATGCTAGCTATCCGAGCCAGCGACTCTTTTTTTTTTTTTTTAGTCTTTTTTCCGATTACATAATAATAACAATAATTCTACTGTACATCGCAGCATGCAACATTTTCCCACAGAATCTCACCAGAGATGAACTTGAGCAAATAAACGCTGAGGGGTAAGAGAATACCATCTACGTGATCTAATGCCTATATAGGCCTACTGACTTTGCTCTTCTCCGGCTCACAAACACACACACATACAGGAGTCGTCCTTAGCCGCAGCAAACACACACAAACACACACACATACACACACACAAACACACACACAGCATCTACGTGATCTAATGCCTATAAAGGCCTACTTTGCTCCTCTCCGGCTCCCCTTGCTGTAGACTAGCCGGCCATGCTAGTGTATTAGTCATAAAATGAATAAAATGACAATGAAATATCTCCATAGTGTGTGAACTTACCCAAATCTGTACTGTGTAGATAGGTTCCAAATATATTGTTTCTGATGGGGCGGTAATTAGTGTAACACCAAAGAACTTTCCCACAGTCTAGTAGGAAGTCTTTGGAAGGGGAATGCCACCACAAATTACCCATCCAAGTGTGTGAATTGCCCACTCTACCATCTGTTACAGATATAAATGCCATGGACTGAGACCCTGTGTACTGGTCCTCATCTCCTCTTGGTTTTAAAGACTCCTAGTTTAATTTTCTGTGTAGCTGATCAGTTTAAAGGAAAATACCAGAGTAAGTATAAGCATAGCCCTGCTTCACAAGCCTTCTAACAGCAATATATTTCGCATGCGAAATGAATGAATTTCGAACAGCATAGACCTAACGCGAAACACTTTACATTGTGTCAATGTAACCTCAGATCTTACTTTCGGTTTCCAAGAGTCAGGTCCCATTGATTCAGTGTAAAGTGCCAGTTCGCTTCTGCGTTTGCATTCGGTCTGTGCTGTACCAAATTATTTTGTTCCACTCGCTAACTAGCGCATTTAGCAAGCTCTTTCAATAGGGCTATGCTTGAATTCACTCTGGTATTTTCCTTTAAGGCTGCTAGACACGCTAGTATTCAGGCCCCAGCACAGCCTCAAGCAGTGTCTGTGGTATGACCACAGCCCTCCACCCTGGGCTTTAAAGCAGATACAAGAACATAAACATGTCCTGAAGTGACTGACTGACTTTATTATAAAGGCTGGGAATCAGGCTTAATGTAAAACACATTTTGGATCTTTTCATTGAGCTTTCTAGGCTAGTTGTTGTCTTGATGTCTCTGTGTTCAACTGAGTGTTCTCAGGAGACACATGGATGTGGTCAGGATGTCATCTTTGGGTGGGAATTTGACTTATAGGCCTATCGGGGGGAAGGGGAAGCAACTGACAAAAAAAGAAAATAGACATAGGCCTAGTTGATGAGCACTGCAGATGCGAAAAAGATTTAAAAAATCATCAGCCAATGAATTAACAAAGGACCCTAGGAAGGACAGAAAGGGTGCCACATATTGGGCTAGGCCTGGGGACCTACATAGTTATTTTGCAATGACAATAAAAATGCATTAGACTTACATGAGCACAACTTCTTCATGAGAAATTAATTGTGCTGCTCTTAGCCTAGACTACACATCCCATTACTCCAGACATCCCAAGTCTCCCTGAAGGTCTCCCTGATATTGATAATGCCTCCCTGATGCCCGCAAATTGAATAATATCTCCCTGAATCTAGAGCTAGCAAGCCAGAGAAACATTTACCTCTACATCGCGCATCTTAGTATGCGCGCATATGAGAGTGAACGAGAGGGACAGAGAGAGAAGCAGTGCCTGAGGGAACAGTGTGCGTGCCTGCTTGTATAGAGCATGTCGGGCGCAACTATTTAAAACTTTCTGTAAACCAACAATATATGAATTAGCTGTTTAATATAATAGCCTATACATTTCCTTGAATAATACAATTTATTGAAATACAGGATGAATAGTTGAAACAAAGTTATGTGAATAGTTAGTGTTGCGATATATGTTAAAGTGAGAAGTTCATGAAAAATTCTTAAATTGTTGTGATATATGTTAAAGTGAGAAGTTCATTAAAATTATTCAATTGACCTTTGACCTTGTCCCCCTTGAAGAAGATGGGGGGGGTGGGGGGTTGATGGGACGACACCTCCCTGAAATGAATTTCCCAAGGTTGGGATGTCTGTTACTCTTAACTATGCAACAGCAGCAGGAATCCTTATTTTAGCCTACAAAGCCCAGCTGCTCTCTAAAAATGTAAGCTTTGCATTCTACTCTTAAGTGACGGTGATACAGACAGAGAAAACTAGTACTTGGCTAAAATACAAAATAAAAAAACTATTTCTCTATCTCAGAATCACAACGCCATCTAGTGTCACGACGATGGAACTGAAGAGAGCCTTTGGCTGAATGAGTTTCGAAGTCTCTGATTGGACAGTGAGGTATTGCTTCCTAGGGCAGAGGTCGAAATCACAAACACGTGTATTGGTTCACTGTTTTTACCATGGGGAATGTCAGAAGTTAGTGAAGGCTTTGCGTAGAGCTAAGTATTTCTGTTAACATTGGATGTAGAACATTATTCGGAAATGCCGCGTGACATTTCAGAAAGTAGCAGCGATGAAGAAGTCGCACCACCCAAAAACGAAGCTCGAAAACCTAAACGAAGTGAGTGCCTAACATGAAATGCTAACGTTACTTGTGTTAGCAGACTGTACCTAACGTTATAGCAGTACCAAGCTCTTTCTCAGTTTATAAAGTTAACTGTAATGTTAACTCGCCTGACCATTTTCAAGTTCAGTTGACATGCAAGACCTGAAGAACTTTTATGTTTAAAGAATTGCTGTTGTCTTTGTTTACTAGCCTAGCTTTCAAGAACGCGGAGGCGGATAGATTGACTCTAATTGACATAACTTCAGGCTTAACATAGCTTACAGGTTTAGATCTGATGTTTATGGTTCTTTCGATGTCGCTTAAAGTTAGTTTTTTAAGCTATCACTCATTTACTGATCACAGGTTCGAGGTATGAATGTCCCGAAGATTTCACGTCTATGTCGTACGCTCCATGCCAAAGCTTTGACCGACAGAGCGTCTTTGATGAGAATAAGGAGCTTTGGCTGATCAAGGCTCCAGCCAGTTTCAATCCCCGAAGGTGAGACATCACAACTATCATAAGTCTGAAACCCAAACAATGTAACGTTAACGTTAACGTAACGTCATTTCATTTACTTTAATTGTTTGTTGTTGTGTCTGTGATAACATGTTGGTGGGCTCATGGTTTCATCCTGGTGCCAGTTCTGTATAAAATAAACTCTGATGTTAGAAGACTTATTAAAACTTTGCAAGGATATGTAGCTTTAAAGATTCATAAGGATATGGGAATAAGAGTTCTCTGTCTTTTGACATAGTAAAGTCTATATGTGTATGTGACCATTTTGATGTTAGGCCTAGCCTAGCGGTGCTCTGGAGTGAAGCGAACAAGCACTTTACATCGGACCCTCTGATTATTTGAAACCAATAGTAAGATCTGAGGTTCCAGTGACTCAATGTAAAGTGTTTGTTCGCCATTGCTTTCGCATTCAGTCTATTCTGTTCCAAATTCTTCATTCCACTTACCATCTTGTGCAGTTAGAAGGCTCGTGCAACAGAGATATGCTTGAAATGACTCCGGAGCTCCACTTAAAGTGTTCCTAATTGTTGTTTGTTCCTGCATACTCAGTTTCGCTGGCATGAAGTTGCCCCTGGCGAGCCTGAAGACGATCCAGTCGCGTAAAGACGGAGCTTCCCAGCAGGTCTTCAGTGTTTTGGGCGGGCGCTCGACCTCCTCAAGCCTCCGCCTCCTCACCTGTGACCCAGAGCAGCCCGATGCTCACCTGTGTGCCCCCGCCTTCTCTGGCGTGCTCAACATCTCCGAGAGCTATGGAGACTGCAGCTCCAACCAGGGGCCCATGGCTGTCCCTGCTGCCCCAGCGCCGAAGCTCCCTGACGGGCTGCGTCAGCGCTTCCTGCCCTTCGGGAGTGTGAGACCCGCCTCCGCCACGGCCCCTGTAACGGTAGCGCCCGAGGAAGCAACAGTGCCCCACATGGCCGTGAAGATCGAGCCGGGCGCCAGCGAGGAGACGCCACGCAAGAGGAAGAAGGAGAAGAGAATAAAGCAAGAAGTGGATGCCATGGCGACGCCGGCGGCTGTGGCGGTGAAGATTGAGCAGACCTCCCAGAGCGCAGCTGATGAGTCGACACTAGTCGATGGACAGATAACAGAGGAAAGAAAGAAGAAGAAGAAAAAGAAAGATAAAGAGAGGGAGAGAGTGAAGACAGAGGAGGTAGAGGTTCCTCATGTTAGAGTGAAAGAGGAACCTATGGACACTAGTCATGTGGACTCAGAGCCAGTGCATAAAAAAAAGAAAAAGAAGAAATCTAAAGGTGATGACTAGGTAGCTTAAGTTGATTGTGTGCGCTTGTGTTTTACTTGTCTTCTACATGTCATGGTCATTTGGGCATTCATTCTACTTTTCATTTCATAGTGATCTTTTGTGAAACACTGTGAAAAATGCACATGTTGCATTGACAATGTAAGATTGAGTTATTAAATAACCCATCGTGTAGAAATATGCTTTCCAATGTTCTCTTTCCTCAAGGCTAGAGCAGCCCAGTATTTTTAGTAGACATACAGCAGGCATAACATTAATAGAGAAACATCACTTAAATCTGCTCCCACTTTGATGACTATGTTGTTCTTTTATTTCTACCTCCGACAAGGAGGTTATGTCTTTGCCTGTGTGTGTGTGTCTGTCGGTCTGTCTGTGTGTCTGTGTACAACGTAACTCGAAAAGTACTGCACAGATTTGGATGAAATGTTCGAACAACATGTGTAAGTAAAAACTGGTTTAGTTTTGGTGGAGTTCGATGATCCAGAACATCTTCTGGAATTCATATTGTGTCTTTGACCACATTGCCTTGGCGGGGGTCTGTGCTCGCTGAGTGCTTTTCTAGCTATTATTGTTATATTTTGCTTGGAGTTTCATGCACGCCTGAGCAAGGCAGCAGAGAGCCTGTGTGCACTGTGCAGCCTGTCCAGCCAAGGTAGGCTATAGAAACTGTTGAGGAACAAAAGATATGCAGTACATGGGGCAGGCCACAAGATGGCGAGAATGTGTCGTAAACGATTAATCCTCTTCCCATTTGGATGTAGTGGGTCGCAGTTGGCGCTCGTCGTCATCCTCTGGTACTGCACCGGAGTATGGACCTGTTTGCTAATGAGCGGAACCCTCCGCGTCTGCCTCCATCTCTGCGTTAGCGGAGCCCTGCGCACCTACCGCCTCCCTCGGAGGTTTAAAGGCAGCAGTCGTTTTGCTCTCTCTGACGCATTTATTTTCACCCTCCTCTATCTGCACTGTTCTTGGCTACCGCTGTTCAGGTATTACTCCCACACCCAATCACTGTGATAGGCGTTAAATGTTACTCCATGTAGCGTTTCCAGGCCGATCAACATGTGGCAACTGATTAAATAATTAGGCATGGCCTACCATTACAGAAGGTAGGTTATGTTCCAGAATGCTTTGCATCAGGGGGTAAATTTAAAACATCTTATAGGTGTAAGTAAGAGGCGAGTATTAAATGAGTGGAAATACATATTTGTGCATGGAACCGGGTCATAGATTACGACTTGGCAGCCAGTCGACCATAAAATGACTATATGAATTCAAGAGTCAATTTTTGTGCCGGTGTTTGTCTAATTGCGTGTGAATGTGATGTAGAATTTGTGTAGGCTATGTATGTGTATAATAGTAACGCGGTTATGCTCAGATGGCATCCCCACTTGGGTGAGAGACAGACCGACAGACTCATCCGCCCGTCGGCGCACCTTTTGATCTCAGGCGCGTGCAACAAGGTGACATCCGGCTGCTACAAGAGACCCCCTGCCACCTGATCCATGTCAGCGCCGACACCAGGAGCACAGAACATCCGTCGCACCTATACATGATGCACGCACAGATATTTCGCACGCCACGCCATGGCACATTACACTGACAACGCGTGATGAAGAGAAGACGTGTCGCTGGCCGCGGAGCCGCAGTAGCCTATATCACATATAGGTGAGGTGACACCCGCGCCGCCCGCAGCACCACAAACAAGCGCGCTCTCACGCCTGCGAGCCGGAGACCCTAACCGAAGAGTCCCCGTGCGCAAATGCTTAATAATGCGTGGCGCGAGTGAGCCGGTGCATACACCAGCGCCAGCTCCCGCGCTCCTCTGTGAGTTGAGTTCTCCCTCCCAGGCTGCTGAACTGAACAGTAAGCACTGAGTGTGTGTCTGTCTGCTGAGGCAGATGAATAATTGAATGCAGTCTGAAGTTCGGATGCAACGTGTCCAGACTGCAGAGCAGCTCCGGGCCTTTGCGAGCGCGCGAGTGAGCGGCCCAACCGATGCATATGATAACGGGAGGTTGAGAGAGGGAGGAAGGGGTTGGGGGTTGGGGCGGTTGAGATTGGGCTGAGGATTGGAAGAGGAGCTGGGGAGGGAGGGTGGGGGATTAATTTTTTCTGGAGTCAATCTCGTTTGCACCCACCCCGCTCTCATTTTCAAAGCAGTGTTTCTTCTTTCTCTTTTTATTTCAGCCTCTGCAGTAGTTCCTCTGTTCTCTCTCCATTGCCCCCCTCTCTTTCCCACTCTATTGCTCGCTCTCTCTCTCTCTCTCTCTCTCTCTCTCTCTCTCTCTCTCCAGCCGGCCTGCGGCAACCAGGGGGAGGAGGAGATGCTGATGGTGATGGTGGGGGTGTTGCTATGGCAACGCAGACCTGCCAAGGACCACAGATCCGTGCGGCATTGGAATGAATTGGTGTGTGTGTGTGTGTGTCGTTGGAGGAGGGGTATTGGTAGCAGAACAGCACACCAACACTGACTGTGTAAACATCATTAAGAGGTGTTTTCTGTATTTTTAAATAGTGTTTTATTGTGTGCAACAGGGAAGATACTAAGCATCTTTTTCCCTATGGCTTAAAGGAGAACTGAGTTACATGGTTTCAACGCAATTTGACTTTTGTCTCAAATCATAGGCATTTCCCCTTGAACCACTAGCCTACTGTATCTGCCTGTCCGCTGAATACACACTGTGAAAAACCATCCAGTCTCAAACAAACAAAACTAAATAAATAACAACAACAACAACAAAAAGGTGGTATGTTAAACAAACAAACAACATACATTCCATCCAATCACTGGCAAGACGATTGGGAGACACAAACTTACTCTCATTCTTCATCCAACGGTCTTTGGCTGGAACCTGTTTTGTTAAATTTTCAGTGCACAGCCTGTGCCCATAGTGTTTGTTTGGCGTTTACAGTGTTGCCTCCTGAGACCCCTTGTGTATTCAGGAGACAGACAGCTAGCAGATCAAGGGGAGATGTCTATGATCACCCTGAAACCAGGAACTCATAGTACACCTTTAAGGCCTTCTCCACACCTCCAACCTCCTTTTCACACCTCTCTCTCTCTCTCTCTCTCTCTCTCTCTCTCTCTCTCTCTCTCTCTCTCTGCCTCCTTTTGTTCCAGTGTCCATATAGTCTGTGTTGGCCAGACTGCAGCACATACAGTGCAGGTGAACTAAACACAGCGTAGGCAGGTAACCAGCGTCACAGAGAGCATTAATACAATACAACACAAGGTGCTGCAGGCAACAGACACTGCTTACTCTTCCCTGCCGAGATAAATGACTATCTGTGCCTAATGTCGCTATCTTTGCCTCGTATCAGCCAAACTGGCTTCCCAGCTAGAGAGGAACCTGAACTGTTCTGAATTGATCTGAGTATTTCCCAAAAATACAGAATTACGTTAGCTACATTGTCAGTTGCAATACACATGCCCATTGACAACCAATTAAGATACTAACTGATTAACAACTGATTACCTTTTTGGGAGAGGTATTCACATAGGCTACCACTTTCACTCATTACATTACATCAAGGCCTGGTTTGGTTGTGCAGTTGGTGACAATCTGGAAATAAAACAAAACAAAACTGGTTGGCGCTCCAAAGCTGCTATTGCAACAGAACCATGATTGCATACTGATGCCTTAAGCATGACAAATCCCGCCTCCTCCCCCCAATTCTGTGCAAGGTGTGTGTGTGCGTGTGTGTGTGTGTGTGTGTGTGTGTGTGAGAGAGAGAGTGTGTGTGTGTGTGTGTGTGTGAGAGAGAGAGAGAGAGAGTGTGTGTGTGTGTGAGAGAGAGAGAGAGAGAGAGTGTGTGTGTGTGTGCGTGCGTGCGTGCGTGCGTGTGTGTGTGTGAGAGAGAGCCTCCTGCAGCAGACAGTCTTCTGCCCACAGCACAGCGGCCTCTGCCAGCACTAACGCAAGAGATGGATCTGGAACTGAGGACTGAGTTCCCTATGTACAGACTGAAGCTGTATAGACCACGAGCTGCACACACACACACACACACACACACACACACACATTGATATTTCGGCTGCCTACTCTGCTTTTTTCTTTGCTGCTTCTGCTGCTACTGCTGTCTCTGCTCTCGGCATCCGTCTTCAATTATTAACAGATTCCGATAAGAATATGCATGATATGTGCGCAGATCTGTGTTTTTTTCTTTTTTTTCTCGCCCTGTGCTGTTGGAATGCAGTGCCAGTGTTTCCGTTTGATCAAAGGAGGCGAGAATCTTCTTGGCGTTTTCGGGCGGATGAGGGGGATGTTGGTGGGGTGGGGGGGGGGGGGAGTGGGAGGGTTGGGGGTTTGAGAGGGATCTGTTGCTATGCGCTCACAGACACAGTCAAGTTGGGCATATGTTATGAAAGCAGCCTCTTTTCAGCCAGTCTCCATGGCAACCACAATGCCACCCCCCTCCGCACCCACACACACACACACTCTCTCTCCATCTCTCCAACACCACCGCCCCCCAACACCTCAGTCCTCTAAACCACCATCCCCTCATCCTTTCTTACTGTGGTTCTCTCTCTCTCTCTCTCTCTCTCTCTCTCTCTCTCTCTCTCTCTCTCTTTCTGGCTTTCTCTTTCTCACCATCTCTCCGAAGGTGAAGGCTGACCTGTGTGTTGTTTGGCCCCTGCCATTCTATCCTGTCTCAATTGTTATTCCCTCGCTCTCTCTCTCTCTCTCTCTCTCTCTCTCTCTCTCTCTCTCTCTCTCTCTCTCTCTCTCTTTCTGTCTCCACAGCACTAGTAAGAATGTGATGAAGCTGCGTGACATCTCAACACTGAGAGAGAGAGAGAGAGAAGAGAGAGAGGAGGAGGAGAAAGAGAAGAGAGAATCGGGGTTAACCTGTGAATAGTGATTCTGTAATGTTTGTGCTGGGGTTTGTGGTGTTATAAGACGCCCACACCACAGTCAGTACTGTTAGACGCCGCTACCAGAGGAAAACAGTCTTTCAGCTCCTGTATGGTCAGCTTCAGCATGTGGTCCAGGTGTGTGATTAAATGCCTTGTAAATTTAGTCTGGCCATATTCCCTCCCTGCCCATAACCTACAGTCCACCAGTGACATTGTCCTCCAGCTCACACATAGCCTACACACACTCACACACACACACACACACACAGTCAGATTTCGCCACACTGTTTGGTTGTGCATCGGTCACATTGTTTAGATTCTACTGCATATTGCTGCTGCTGCCATAGGCTGGAATTGACCAATGAGATAGTCTGGATTGACCAATGAGATAGTCTGGATTGACCAATGAGATAGTCCGATGTAATACCCTCTGATTGACTATTGCAATAGTCTGTCAAAGCCCTATGAATGACCATTGCAATAGTCTGGAGATCTCTCCTTCGCCAATCTAAAGCCCTCTGATTGACCATTACAATAATAGTCTGTGGAGATATTCTCCCCTTGACCAATGCAAAGCCCTATAATTGCCTAAAGGCCTATGTTTGCATAGTCTTCACAGCTTTGTATCGACTACTACTCCGGATGCTCTGGATGCCTCTCCAAATGGTGTCCTCTCGACTTGCGTCATTGCATGTATCTCTCTCTGTGTGTGTGTGTGTGTGTGTGTGTGTGTGTGTGTGTGTGTGGTCCATCCATGTGGACTGCATGTGTGTGTGTGTGTGTGTGTGTGTGTGTGTGTGTGTGTGTGTGCGTGTGCATATGTGTGTGTGTGTGTGTGTGTGTGTGTTTGGGTCACTCTGGTACAGACTTCCTTGGCTTTGTGGGCGTGTTGCCCGGTTATGGCACACTCTCCGGAGTCCCACAGTCCTGTTCTTCTATTCAGCTATGGACTGGGGGGGAGGGGAGGGTGTGTGTGTGTGTGTGTGTGTGTGTGTGTGTGTGTGTGTGTGTGCAGCAGGCCGGACGTGGACACCACATCACCCAGTGGGACGGGAGTGCCAGCGGACATGCCAGAGCCCCACTGGGTGCCCATCTGCTCCGGGGCAGCCTGGTACTCACCAACCACTCAGCGTCAATGTCTTCACAAGAGTCTCCTGTACCTCATGACCTCTCTCTTTCTCTCTTTTTCATCTATCTATCTATCTATCTAGCTATTAATGTCTTCACAAGAGTCTCCTGTACCTCATGACCTCTCTCTTTCTCTCTTTTTCATCTATCTATCTATCTATTAATGTCTTCACAAGAGTCTCCTGTACCTCATGACCTCTCTCTTTCTCTCTTTGTCATCTATCTATCTATCTATCTATCTATCTATCTATCTATCTATCTATCTATCTATCTATCTATCTATTAATGTCTTCACAAGAGTCTCCTGTACCTCATGACCTCTCTCTTTCTCTCTTTGTCATCTATCTATCTATCTATCTATCTATCTATTAATGTCTTCACAAGAGTCTCCTGTACCTCATGACCTCTCTCTTTTTCATCTATCTATCTATCTATCTAGCTATTAATGTCTTCACAAGAGTCTCCTGTACTGCATGACCTCTCTCTTTCTCTCTTTCATCTATCTATCTATCTATCTATCTATCTATCTATCTATCTATCTATCTATTAATGTCTTCACAAGAGTCTCCTGTACTGCATGACCTCTCTCTTTCTCTCTTTTTCATCTATCTATCTATCTATCTATCTATTAATGTCTTCACAAGAGTCTCCTGTACCTCATGACCTCTCTCTTTCTCTCTTTTCATCTATCTATCTATCTAGCTATCTTTCTTTCTCTCTTTTTTATCTATCTATCTATCTATTAATGTCTTCACAAGAGTCTCCTGTACCTCATGACCTCTCTCTCTCCCTCTCTCTCTCTCTTCTATCATCTATCTATCTATCTATCTATCTATCTATCTATCTATCTTTCTCTTTCATCTATCTATCTATCTATCTATCTATCTATCTATCTATCTATCTATTTATCTGTTTATCTACTGTCTTCACAAGAGCACTCTGTCCCTCATGATCTATCTATCTATCTATCTATCTTCTCTCTCCTCTCTCTCTCTGTGTGTGTGTGTGTGTGTGTGTGTGTGTGTGTGTGTGTGGGCTGTATAAAGAGGGTAGGGTTGTATGGAGGCGGGTCAAGGACGTTTCCCTTCCCACGTGGTGTCTGTCTGTCTGCAGGTTCCTATCAAAAGTGGGTCAGAACAGAACAGAGCCCTTGTGAGTTAGTTAGTTCCAGTGCTCTCTCTATATACCTACTGTAGGCCTACTGTGTGTTGTGTAGGATAGATTTGAGTGTCCATCAGTTTGAACAGATTTTTTAAAATACTGTATTTTATATTTATTATTTATATACATATAAATATATTTATTGTATGCAGTCTCTGCGCCACTTTTTACTCTTTGGTACATTCTCAGATCAGAATTGAAATTCAATCTTCACATCATTGTGTTGCTTGTGCACTTCCAAAAAAAAAAAAAAAAAAACTGTTTTTGCTAATGCTTTGTTATACAACATAAATTATTATGTACCCAGTTCTCTTTTGATTAGCCTTACACCCCACAACGTTTAGGCATTAGTTCATTGCTTAAGGCTTTACATGCAAAATGGTTGAACAAGTTCTCATTTAATTTCCTTCGGGCTGACAACATGACTAACCAATTTGATAATGATACAATGCCACAAGAACTTGCATGTTCATTGACATAGATATACTTTTGAGAGATTTTCAGCTGAGACTGGCTTTTGCAAGTGTATGGTGTCTTGCTATTCGCGTGAACTGTTTTATGGAATGCACAAAATATAGGTGAAATGTTCGCGTTTTCATAAAAGCACAACATTTGTTACACTTGGTCTGTGTTTCTTTCCGTGGATATGCCTCCTGAGACTGACCTACCACTTAACCTATCATGCTGAACAATGTTGCAGGTAGCACAGTGTTCTCCTTGTATCTTTCATGTCAATAACTGGTGCTCAGGGTGAACCTGCTCTCTTCTGTGGAAGGTACAGGCACCAGTGGCAGACTTGCCAACTTTGGTGTTCTCTAGCAAATGAATGAAATCTTTATTGGGATAGCCTCTTGAGATTTGGCATCTCGTTTACTGCAAGCTCCAGGGTGCTGGGCGGTGAGTGGTGGTGATCAGTGGCCTGTAGAGGTCATACCTGTCCCAGGCCAACCTGTACTGTATCTCCTTGCACAAAGGAGTAGATATCGGTTCTGCTGATGGGTTGAGGACCTTTTGCAGCCCTGTCCAGCTCTCCAGAGTAACTGGCTGTCTCCTGAAATCTCCTCCATGTTCTAGAGGTTGTGTTTTGGAGACACATTAAATCTCCTGTTTATGGCATGTGTGGATGTACGTACCACTCTGGGGGAGTTAGACAACTTGTGCAACTTCTGTAGGGTTAAGAAATTGCCTCATATCGCCAAAAATGAAAATGACTCTCTAGCTAAAACCAGCACTTGTGTAAAACCATCCAAAAAGATCAAGAGGGAGAAACTTGATATCACCTCCATATTATACATAATTATTCTTGCTTTGGGGGTCCTCTCTTTGTTGGCCCTCTAGTATACCTGTTGTTAATTCCAACAACACCAATACAGCTGATACTGATTAACAATGCCCTCTGCTACTTCACTGAGCAGATCATTATCAGAGAGGTTCAACTGACCTCATGTGATACCCAACAACAAAAAGTGTTCCTTTAATTTTTGAGCAGTGTAGATCTTTCTACACCAAATTATTAATGGGGAAAATAGAGATTAAGAAATTATGCAATCTGTGCGATCATTCTTACATGAATGATCAATAAATATCACACCAAAAACCTGGCAGAAGAATGTATGTCTGCCTGTGTTTGTATCTACTGCAACTAAAAAATAAACATACATGTAGTGCTGACATGTTCCGACCTGTTGGGGGATCAAAGTCTATGGACAGAATGGGTAAATTTTATTTAAGGATGAATACTGGCTTAATATAATATACACAATGATCTAAACTAGTTACAACTACTATACAAAAACCATAAACTATATAACAAACCTGTAACCTCACAGCAAAGCTTGGATCAAGTCCCTAACCAGTCGGTTCCGTATCATAAGTCCGACATCCCATTAGGCCGAAAATGAGCCATTGAGGAGAGATCCCATAAGTCCGACATACCATTAGTCAGAAAAAAAGAAACCCATTGTTCCGACATCCCATTAGTCCGACGATACACATGTAGAGATGCATGGATGACTTGTAAGGAGGTTACCTGGGTTATTGTTTCGTGTATGTCGTCCTCTAGGCTACTATTAAACCGAAGAAAGGGACATAGTTTCACAGCCTATAATTAAGAGACGCACTCAGATTTGTAGTGTACCTTGTACTTTATTCTCAGAATTATCTGTTTATTTCCATTCATATTTAGTCATTCAAAAGAACCCCTTGTGCGTTTAATTAACACAGCCGAAGATAAAAAGTTGATTGTTACAACACACATTTCCACCTGTTTTTAGACACACGAAAGACGTCTCCTCTTTTCCGCGAATTTTGCATCTTTCATTACAAGTCAGCCATGCATCTCTACTGTGTATGGTCGGACTAATGGGACGTCAGACCAATGTGCCTCTTTTTTCGGACTAATGGGATGTCGGACTAAAGGGATCTCTATTCAATGGTTCATTTTCGGACTAATGGGATGTCGGACCAATGGTCAGTCCCTAACCAGTCAGCCAAGCCCAGACTACCATGGAGAGTCTATGAGACTCTTGAAGGGTCTGGAGGGAGAATTTTTAATCAAAAGAGTCTTGAAGGGTCAGGAAGTATCCTACAAAGAGTCAGGCTAGCCAGCATACATTAAAGTCACCTTCAGCCATTACAGAACATAAATGCATGTACCAAGGATTGAACCCAAGACCCCATATATATGAAGCTTGTGCAACTAAGCATCTGAAGACATCCTTAAAGACAACATTTCACACAACCACAAGAGGGCAAGGTGAGAGTGGAGGAAAATTCCTCACTTCTGTCGTAAGATGGCTAAGAGAGTGACATGATTCGGTAACATATGCTCTGTTTTCACACCACTCGTCATAATGACAGTAGTGGGATTTGAACCCACATATCCAGGGAGACTTAACTGGGGCCAGCACCTTAGACCACTCAGCCACACTACCACAGTGCTTTCCACTGAGGTTGAGCACCTACATCA
>JAODXP020000021.1:25869775-25879775 GCA_027497455.2 Sardinella longiceps | reverse complement strand
AAGACGTTGGCTTTTTGAACAAATGTTTAGTGAGTCCTGTTGCTTTGGTGGAACGAGAGGAGATGAAATATTATTTGTTAAAAGGTTTCATTGGTTTGGGTGCTCAGTAAATCAGTTACATAAGCAGGCAATAAACTAGTGATAAATGGCTCACACATCAGCCATGAGGGAATGGAAGAAAGAAGCTTGACCGACCGCACTATGCACAGCCAGGGCCAGCGCCAGCATCGGGCTGGCTCAGTCCAGACAGCACCACATAGCAGTTTGGGTCCCACACAACTGTAGAGTTGAGACTCCAGAATCTATGCCAGATGTGGCCCAGACGCCAGCCACAACAGGCCCTGATTTAACTGTCCTTTTTCTTTCTTTCTTTTTTTTTTTTTTGGAAATTCCAGTAAATGGTTTTCATTCTGCAGTGCCTAGCTGCCATGTGAGTGCTAGTGCCAGTGTGGTAGGGGGGGGGTTGGGGCAGTTAGGATGATTCTAAGAGCCTTGCACTGACCCAGAGAAAATGTTACTATTAAAATCAATATTTGAGGGGCCCAAAATTATTCTTTTGTCATAGGGCCCAAAATTTCTAGCAGCGCTCCTGAGTGTGAGTGCACTGCTTGGCCTGTTAGAGTCAGTGTGAGTGCACTGCTTGGCCTGGTCTTCTTCATAAGGAACGGCCATCTTCACCAGAGGGCAGGAACTACCGCCATCATCAATGGCACAGAGACTCTGGAATTAATTGTGTCTCTCAGTGTCTCTATTCATATTTGAGTGGTTAATAAATAGCTTTTATAAAATAATAAACTCATTCACACTTTCAATAAGCTGCTTGATTA
This sequence comes from Sardinella longiceps, assembly GCA_027497455.2. Taxonomy (NCBI): domain Eukaryota; kingdom Metazoa; phylum Chordata; class Actinopteri; order Clupeiformes; family Clupeidae; genus Sardinella; species Sardinella longiceps. The sequence goes on along the minus strand of JAODXP020000021.1, from coordinate 25,878,948 downwards.
CAATCCTATTCAATGCCTGACAAAAAGATTAGAATTGAATTGAGGAAAAAAAAGAAAAAACTATTTTTGCTACAATTCATTGTTCTGATCTAAAATGATCTGCCTAAAGGGAGGGGGTGAGATGAGCCCGTCAGGCTTCCGTACAGCAACAACACACACATTTATCCTTTCTTTTTTTTAATCTGCACCTCTATTCACGGGGGAATGTGATTGGGTGAGGGTTAGCTGAACAGCCCCAGTGATTGGCTGACAGGGGTTCCAGAAGGCCTCATATTCACTCAGTGCTTGAGCTGGGATTAGCCACTGGTGTGGCTTTCAGATTCAAAAACATCTGCTGTTTGCTCTGTGTGTGTGTATGTGTGTGTGTACGTGTGTGTGTGTGTGCGTGCTGTTTGCTCTCTCTCTCTCTCTCTCTCTGTGTGTGTGTGTGTGTGTGTGTGTGTGTGTGTGTGTGCTGTTTGCTCTGCCTCTGAACAGAGCTAATCTCCATCAGCAACAGACTGGGGCCGGTCACTGCAGATTGGGGCCATAGGAGGCTGTATGTATGTGTCTATCAGTGTGTGTGTGTGTGTGTGTGTGTGTGTGTGTGTGGGCAAAAACTACTCAAAAAATGCAATCCTGTTACAGACGCTGTGAGTACATAATAGAACAGGAAATGAGGATCGCCACTGATGCGATGAACGTCTCCAACCATAAAGAAGAATACAACAAAAACAGAAACAAAACAATGGCATCCACCCTACATACATACATAATCCCCCCACCGCCCGCCTCTCTTCTGGTCATCCCACTTCAGCAGGACACCAAGAGGACACGGATACTGTAGCTGGATAGCTGCGGTCGGTCGGTCGGTCAGGATGAGAGGAAGAAGGAATGAGGCTGCAGAATGTTTCCCCATCACCGCTCGCCGATGCTCCGCACCGCCTCCACCTCCACCTCCGCCTCCACCTGTGCTGCCTCCACCTTAACATGGCACCTCCAGTGTGTGTGTGTCTCTGAGATGAGAGCTGCTTCTGATTCTGCCCACTGCTGTCTTATCTAGGCCACGGCAGCCAGGAGGAAGGAAGGGGGGAGAGGAGAGAGAGACACGCTGCTGCGGCTCTGCTTTGAAGTCCCAGCCTCTTGCAGCCGCAGCCTCCTCTGCATCCACTGCTTCTGCTGTTGAAGGAGACAGGGGAAAGGAAGGGGTGTGTGTGTGTGTGTGTGTGTCTGTGTGTGTGTGTGTGTGATGTTGGTGATCTGTGATCACGCCTGCTCCCCAAGACACAGAGCTCCAGGGACCCCGAGGGAGGGAGGGAGGGAGGGGGGGCTCTCATCTTCCCCTCACCCCCCTGCCGCAGTGCACTGTTTCTGGGGGAGCGGGAGCTAGAGTGGGAGTGGGAAGGAGCTGAGCTGGATCTGAGTGGGGCTCATCCAGGAGAAGCAGCTGCTGTTCAGAGACAAAGAGCTGATGTGGTGCCATTGGGCTTCACAGGGAGCAGGGGGCCCCATTGGCCGTGGGGGAGAGGAGAGGAGGGAAATCAATTTTTACCCTCCGGGTGGGAAAGGTGGACAATTATCAGGATTGATGCGGCAGCATTAGGCAGCTGTGGCTGTGGCCTCCACCATAGCAGACAGACAGAGAGGGCCAGAGAGAGAGAAAGAGAAGGAGAGAGGGAGAGAGAGAGAGAGAGAGAGAGAGAGAAGGAAGGAGAGAGAGAGTGGGATAGGCTACAGAAGAGAGCAAGAAAAGGGTGAACAGAAAGGGAGCGAGATGAAGGAAAGAAAGAGATTGACCTAGTTCCATGTTATGGTATAGTGTCATAAGGAAAGGCTCCTTTTTACTGCTACTTTGGTAATGATTCTACTGCACACCCCCACATCCGATCCTAGCCTACTGATTAGCATATTCCATTAGCATCGATACATCATAGGAATTTCCCCAGCAAAGCTGCTGTGTGAGCACTCACTAGCTATGACTGCAGGGTATGGATGGCAAACCGCTTTTGATCCTGTCTCAGCTCGCTCAGTCAGACTAGCCTTTATGTCAGACTGTGTTTTTGTACTGCGAAAACCTTTATGAAGTGTGGACTGACTGTCACTGGCAATCAGGAGCTATGAGACAGGTTGTCTAATCAGCTAACGGGGCTAAATTAGCCCCAACAGTCTTATTTGCTCACAGTTGTGACTCACATGGGTACATTAATGCTTTTAAGGAGGATAACTGTCACCCCGTCAGCTGTAAATATGTCACAGTGTTTAATATGCATAAGAATGAGAACCGGGCGTTTTTTTGTTTTGTTTTGTTTTTTTTCTCCTGGGCTTCTCGAGATCTCTACTGGAGGCGTTTCTTCGGGATGGATGGAAGGTTTGTGAAGACATGACTGCCTGAAATCATGAAGTGAGTGTTGTTGCCCTTTATTTCCCTTCCTCAGGGCCTGCTCGCGGGTCACAACACGACTGGCAGACACAAACACGGCAACAGACCTCTATGTGACATGTCAAGCGTCAAGGGCCTCTGATTGGCTGTGGAGATGCGGTGTCAGGTGGGTGAGTGGGCGTGGCTGTGGGCGTGGCGTGGGAGGAGTGATTGTGCTGTGCTGACTGAATGAGACTGGAGGAGCTGTACAGGGAAAGTGCGAGTGAATGACGATGGTGAAAGGAAAAGCAAACCCCATCATCATGTTTACTTGAAGTAAAACAAACAAACAAAAACCTTTTGAAACTCTTGACCTTACAGTACCAGGTTAGAAACACACTATTCCTCTTAAAAAGTCTAAAAGTCTTTAAGTCTTCACTAGCTATTCTTCAGATTCAAGAAGAGTCCTGACTGGTATATATACTGTAAAAAAGGCTCAGTTAAACACACATGTTCAGTAAATCTCCTTTTCAACAGGATTACAAAGGTGTTAGTCCTTTGATGAATATCTTCTCTTTATACCACCATCACCATGAAGACTTAGATTTTAGCAGACAATGTACTGTAACTGATGTGCTTCACACAATTGCTAGTTAACTTACCTGGGTTGCACTGTGAGGACTGTTTTTACCAACCAAAGTGCCTTCCTTGGCACAGTTCATGTGAGCCACACACAGTTCAGTTCAAAAGTTAGTTAAACAGACCCCAGGACTGTTTCAGGTGTTCAGTATCTTCCTGATATTTATATGACAGATTTATTTCTTCCCATTTTGTCACCATATACAAATATCAACAAAATCTGTACAAATTCTGCAATCACAGACTTGAGGGTGCGATACGTCCAGTACCACCCCCCACCCCCAGGATGACAGCCAACACTGGACAGGTCTGGCTTGGAGCCGGTTGAGATCCGGGCCAGACCTGGGCCTAAGGTAGCTGGCATCCAGGCTTTTTCAAGTAGGTGACATAAACAGTGGCACCACCGTTGTGATTTTATTATTGTCATCTAAACGTAGCACTACCTTTACACGGTACCATTCATTTTCAACAGGTTTCAAAAAAATGGAATTCATAGCAAATAAAAAATAGTAACATGCAATGTTTCAAAATGCGTCATCATTACATAATTTTCCATTTCACATAAAAAGAGGAATTAAAATCACTTTGTTTTTAATCATAATTAAAGTTCTTGTGTTTTTTTTTTTTTTTTCTTTTCAAACACCTACACATTCTTGCAACAGCGTTGGTCTCGTTTGGGTTGTAAACATATCAGCGTTAGCTTGCTCCTTTTTAGTCGGATGCATATCATCATTCCTTCGAAGACTTGATTGGCAATCAAAGCACGTGAAATTGTCTTTGGGCTCCTCGGACGGTGGGCGAGTGGGAAACACATGGATCAGTAGCTGCGATATGCAGAATAAGGTAGATAAAGAATAATACCCTGAGTATTACTGCACTGTGGTTGTTTTTCACCGTTACATTTCTTAAAATCTTTATTAAAAATCTTCTTTGTATTTATTTTTTGTCGTTGTTGTTGTTGTTGTTGTTCTAAGTTATTCGCTAGGATTAACGTTTCGGAAAGACACTATCGTCATCTCGGAGCTGTTTCTCCTGCTGCGTTACAAAAGAATGACTGGAGTGTTGTGGGGGAACCAGGTGCCTAGCAACCCGATTCCGTTCCCGGAGTGCAGGTCATTCTGGCTGGCCTCAGGCCCGGATGCGGGCCGGGCGCGGCCCAGAGTGACCTGTGGCCCGGGCCACGTGTTGGAGACATGGAGACAGAGTTAATGGGGTTCTGATCGAGTAGTATGTTATCGATGGAGAAACATCACATGGCGTGAGGAGTGCAGTGGCAATGACTCGACGGTAAGGGTAAGGTAGTGGTAGTGGAGAGGTGACGGACAGGAGAAGAGGGGTTTTGTTTTGGAGGGGGAGGGGAGGGGAGGGGGAGAGGCTATGGACAATCAGGATTGGCTCAGGCCACATGATGGATACTCAGCTATAACATCCGCAGGTTCCATTGGGGGAATGGAGACCCAACAGGTTTTAGCTTTTAGGTGGACACTGGACAGAACACCCGCCCCCACCCACGCTCTTTGCAGTGGTCCCATTGGCACTCACTCTCACACACACACACTTATACACACACACACACACACCTGCACTCTCTCCTTCACACACACACACTCTCTCTCACAGACTCACACACACACACACACATACACTCAGGCACACGTGCACAAACACACACACACGCACACACACACACACACACATGCACACGTAATGGCCCCGTCCCAAGAGCACATGGTTTCAGGCACAAACTTGCGTAATGTGTTACTTAGATGAGTCAGAGAGTGCAGTGAGGAGGTGAGGAAAAAGACAACAGAAGACAGGTGATGCTAAAATGAACATTTATAATGACTGTTGTTGCGCTCGCAAAATAAGAATCCTTAAAAAAAAAAAAAGAAACTATTTCATATATATTAGCACTAAATTGCCGACTTCACTGGTAATCCACAAGTCAAGAAACACAACTCACTACTTTTGTTTTTGTTTTTTTTGTACAAACACAACGCTACAATAACATTAAATGTTCAATACTCTTTAAGTCAGTTAATGAATGGTGTTAAAAAAAAACACTAAAATACTAAAAAAAAACAAAAAACAATAATTCATCTTTCCAGTCAATCCCTTTCCTATTCGTTGTTGTTGTCATTTATTAATAGTGTCTAGTAGTAGGTTGAAAATAAATAGTTTGGAGGTGCTTTCAGGAGAGGGCCGGCAGAATAAAAAGTTGCCCGCGGAACAGCCTAGCTCCTAGCATTGAGCCAATAGAGAGGAGCGATGCTAACTGCTAGCGCTCCATGTCTCACCACAAGCTTCTCCCTATAGGGGGGGAATCAATCTGGGACCAATTCTAGAAGACCCAAACCATTCCAGATTCCAAATCCACAGCAGGCAGAGGTGAGGATTCTAGAACTGATCCAGACGCAGGAGAATCTGGACCAGTCACGCTAACAGCAGAGGCTAACAGGCTAACAGCACCCAGCTAGCAGAGGCCAACAGGAGAGCGCCAGACAGTAAGCCCCTGCGGTGTCTGAGGAGAGGGTATTGGATGAGCGCGTGGATGCTAGCGACTCTTCTGTAATGATGGTGGAGGGTCTAGTTCTACCATGCATCAAGAACAGTGGCGACTGACCCAGCTGTGAAGGCTTTCAGAAAGGTTAGCAAATCACAATGGTTTGGAGTGCATGAAGGCTGATATTGGTGTGTGTGTGTGTGTGTGTGTGTGTGTGTGTGTGTGCACATGCCCATCACAGCAAAAAGCTTCACAGCAGCTGACGCCCTCCCCTCCCTAATCAATCAGCCCCATGGTTCTCTGGGATGCCATGCCATTGGATGTTGGGTGACAGTGTAGGCGTGGCCTGTGGATGTGGGTGTGGTCTGGGTGACTGGGTGAGGATGTCTGACATGATCCCTGTGCAGGGCAGGAGCCTCGTTGAGCAGATGGACAGGTGACGACAGGTGAGAACAGGTGAGAAAGCTCAGTCTCTCGGACTCTGGTTGGTTAGTTTCACAACGCACATTCTTTATGCTACCGGCCCCGTTCTGTTAAGCACTCTTCTCCTTACAGTTCAACAAAACCTGACAAAAATATTTACAATGAGAGAAAAATGAAGTTATGGAGAAACAGTTTATGTTATCTGTCTGTGAACTTCGTATTATTAGTATTATTTCTTTTTTTTTTTACTTAAGCTTTTTTTTTTTATTCTTTATCTTTGATAATGACCCAATGAGGAGGAACAAGAAAACAAAATAAACCAAACCAAAAAAAGAAAGCAAGCAAGAAAGAAAGAAAGAAATCCAATCTTGTCAACTAGAATTGCACAGTCAGTCTCACAGAGGTTTGGTAATGGAATGGAGAAACTGGAGTCCACACAGCTGAATGAACAGGAGGGGAGGAAGAAAGGGCATTATAAAGTTCATGGAAGGGTGAGAGTTCAAAGTTCAGAAGACAGGAGATGACTGCACGCCAAGCGCTTACACTCCTCACACTTGGCCTGCATGCATGTGTGTGTGTGTATGCATGTGTGTTTATTTGTTTTGCGTTGAGCATGTGTTTGAATGACAAAGAAACAACAAAAAAACAGTCACTGGATAGATGGATTTTGTTTGTTTTGAGTGTGTATCTTTCCCATCCAAATCAAATGAGGAGCTGGAGGGGGGTGTGAGGGGGGAAGGGGGGGCAGAACCCCCCCGTAGTATGGCACACAATCAATGATGTCCTGGAGGTTGAAGAGATGGCTGAGAATTAGGGGTGGGGAGCAGTTTATGAGAGGTAGCCAGCCTTTGTTTTTGTTTGTTTGCTTGTTTGTTTGTTTGTGTCTGTTTGCTTGCTCATTGCTCGCTTACGGGTTAATCCAGTTGGGCTGGGTTGGATATTTTTTTTCTTTTTTTTTTGGTTGCTCTTTTTTTGTTTTGTTTTGTTTGTTTGTTCTTTTTTGTTGTTTTTTGTTTTGTTGGGCAGGGAGGGGAGTGATGCAGAGGCGTCATGATTGACATCATGTTATGGAGGGACGGACATGCTGGCTTCATGAAGCTCTTTCCAATGTGGATGTCCAACATACAAGAGAAAAAAGAGAGAACTCAAAAAACGTTTGGAATGGTTCTGTTTGTTCTCGTTTGGCACTCAGGAAAGGTTGTGGGGAACGAGAGAGGCAGGGCAGGCGGACGGGCGGGCGGGCACAAGTGTTTGTGGGGGGGTAGTGGCTGGAAAAGGAGAGGTGGTGGTGGTGGTGGTGGAGGAGGGGGGCAGGTTCAGTGAAAAGTGCAAAAAAGGAGAAAGAGGGCAGTGGGAGGAAGAAACAGGGTATTTATGAATGACATTTTGTTATTGGTCTAGGTTAGAGAGAGAGAGAGAGAGAGAGAGAGGGCATTATACAATGCAAAACAACAAAACAAAAAACAGGAGAAGAAGAACAGGAACAGCAACAACAACAACAACAACAACAACAGTTAAAAAAAGAAACCAAATAAGGAATAGGAGAGCAGTGAGAGAAGTGAACAGTGATATGACGTATGCAATCTAACGTTGCTGGTGCCTGGATGGGTGCAAGCTGAAGAGTGACCCGAGGCTCCCCCACACCACGGGGGAGAGGGTGAAGAGGAGCAGGGGGGTGTGGTGTGGCGTGGTGGGGAAGTAGGGGAGGGAGGAAGGGGTGGGGGTGGTTGGATTGGGGTCTTGGAGAGAGGGGGGGGGGGGGACTTCTGCTGCATACCCACAGAAAAGCAATGACATCTCACACTCCTGACTGGATCCATGAGTTTGCATCCTTCATCAAAGTCTTAACTCTCTCTCTCTCACACACACACTGATACAGGCATACTCATGCACGCGCCCATTATAAACAAGCAAAGCAACTGACACCTGCTCAACTCTCAGCGTGGTCAGGATGTCACAGGTTCCATCCCCTAACCTGATGTTAAAGAAAGACAACAGAACCTCGCCATGGCAACCTAACAGAACAGTACCATGGCAACCATACAGAACCACGCTATGGCAACCTAACCAGCTGGGTAAAGAGCAATTCATTCCAATCAAAAATCAAGACTTTTCTGTAGGACTTAAATGCACTAGATCCACTCTTCTCAATTTCACATGGAACACAAATGCATTGCTATGAATTCCAGGCAACTGCCTTGGACACAATATGGAAGAAGTGGGCAAATAAAATATATAAAATGGGTTGAAAAACAACAGTGGCTCCCGCCTGGTTTTGGCACGTTTCCCCCCCCCCACATTTGTGAGTTTAGACACAGAAATGATGCAAAGAGTCAACAAGGTGCGGGGGGTATGTGATTAACGAGACAAAACAAACCCAAACTCCCCCGAAACAATAAACGTGCTCTCGTTACTGGTCAGCTTTGCGCAGCTTTTACTGGGGTGTTTATGGCATGTGAGCTGTTTGGGGTTTCCTGCGGCCTGTCATCACTTAAAACCGCCAATTAGATTTTAGTGCCAATCGCTCTGCGCTAAACAAAGACAAGTGTTTCATTAAAATTCACTGCTCTGAGAGCAACCAGGAAAAACAATGGATTTGCACTACATGGGTTGGGTTTTAGCTCATCTTTAAACCCGCCACATGCATCAGAGGCTGACCAGACGGAAATCAAGTCAAACTTATTGACAAATAATCGGCCAATCTTTTTTTTTTTAGCAAAACTTATAGAAACCTCAGAACACACAAACACACACACACACACCCTCACACACAAGCCGAGCAGCAGCAGAGAGCAGGTTCCAGCCTAGAGCTGGCAAATGCCCCCCCCCCCCCCCCAGTGTGGATGTGGGGTCAGTCAAACAGACATACACAGGCTACAGAAACAAGAGAAGAGAAGCTATGCATGGAGGAAAGGTGAGCTCATGTCTTAAATGCATGTCAAGCAAAGCAATATAAAGTGCATATTATCTATCATTAAGATAATGCATTGCTTCAGAACATGCTTATAGGGTTGCTGATGACCAAAACAAACAGTTCAGCCACGGCTGTACACTACAAGACCTCTGGCTGTATGCTTACGTCCACACACATGTACAAAATCATGATCGAAAGAGAGATATGCAAACTTATGCTGAGGTGAGTACATTCACTCAAGATCTGGGTTTTAGTGTTCAAAAAACAGTAGTTTCAAACCCATTAGTATTCTTTTTTTTAAAACAGTTAATAAACACCTATAGAGAAATACAAATAAATTGATCTCTTAAAAAACA
>JAODXP020000021.1:25862275-25864775 GCA_027497455.2 Sardinella longiceps | reverse complement strand
TGCCACAATCAATCTCTATGTGCTCAGCTACCTTTAGATTCTTTAGATTCCAAAACGTTGTATGTCCTGCCTACTATAGGCCTCGGCAGGCATGCATTCCCCAGCAACAGTGTGCCAGGGTCTTAATGCAACCACAACATAGAGAGAGAGAGAGAGAGAGAGAGAGAGAGAGAGAGAGAGAGAGAGAGAGAGAGAGAGAGAGAGAGAGAGAGATAACAACATGCACCTGGTCAAATCAGAACTGGTCAAATATGGGGAAGAGGGAGAGAGACTGAGAGAGAGAAAGAGAGAGAGAGATAGAGATAGAGGGAGAGGGAGAGAGAGAGAGAGCGAGAGAGGGAGCCTCTCAATAAAACTCCCTTCTCTCTGGTTCGCCTGCCACCCCCTCTCCCTCCCCAACAATCCTCAGGGTTTAGTGTGTGTGTGTGTGCATGTGTGTGTGTGTGTGTGTGTGTGTGTGTGTGTGTAAGTGTGTAGGGTGGTGTGGGGGCAGTGTGTGTGTGTGTGTGTGTGTGTGTGTGTGTGTGTGTGTGTGTGTGTGTGCATGTGTGTGTATCTATATAAGGAGGGGTTGGGACGTCATCAACTACAGGTGTCTTGTTTTTCCCCCGTTTCCAAAAGGGCTTCTGCAATCTCAGTGGAGTCAGACCCACAAAAAAGGGCCTGAAAGTGTCTCTTGTTTGTTTTTTTTTTTCTTTGTTTGTTTGGGGGGACGGGGGCACACGCTGATTGGGGAAAATCGGAGCTGATGGCAAAAATATTACTTGTTCAAAAAACAAAAACAAAAACAAAAACAGAAATTTGTCAGCTATAGAAGGGACCTGGGTGCGGACGGAGGCAGATGGAGTGAGGGAAGGTTCCGGAGTGGATCTCCCCACCGCCACCCCACCACCACCACCACCGCCACCCCACCCCTCCCCCCGTCCCCCCCTCCGTCTCAGGACGGGCAGTGGGGGGCAACATGCCAGCTTAAATGCCCTGCACTGCTGTCCTGAGAAACACGCACCCAAACAAACAAACAAAAATAATAATAAAACAAAAAACTAACCAAATACAAGAAAACAATAAGACAAAACAAAACAACAAAAAACATACAATACTAAAAAATTCCCAAAGATCAAGACTTACGAAATAAAACCAATATTTACATTGTACACATTTTTTTTTTCTTGGATTCTGACATGATCATTTTCTTTTTTTTTTTTTTTAAATCTTCTCTCTGAGTAGACTTTGATTCCCATCATTGGTTTTAAAATACTGATAGACACGAATAAACGTGTGGACGATTCCTTCCTCCTTCCTCTCTTTCTCTCTCTCTCTCTCACTCTCTCTCTTGCTCTCTCTTTCTCTCTCTCCGCTCTCCTCCCACATCCCTCGCTTCATTATTCCTTCTTCTTTCGTTCTCTCCATCCAGGCGTTTAGCCCACCTTCTGGGGGTTGGTGGCGCGGACTCCTTGCTCGTACGTGATTCGCTGGCTGATGAGATACTGGGCGGCCTGCGTGGCGGCCGGCGATCCAGTGATGGTGACCTTGCGGTTCCGGGTGCCCGGGATGAACTCGCCCTTTTTGGAGATCTGGATCCTGGCTCCGGTCAGCTCCTGGTACTCCACCAGCGTCTTGCCGCCCTTGCCCAGGATGGCGCCCACCAGGTTCTCGGGCACGGCGATCTCCACCACGTCCTTGGCGCCCTCGGCCAGCTTCTCGGTGGCCAGGAGCGAGCTGGCGACCAGCGGGGAGGCGGCGCTCAGGTATCCGTTAGTGGCTCCAGTGGCGGCGGCGAGGGACCCCAGCGTGAAGCCGCCCAGCGCGGTGGCCGGGTGCCCGGCACTCGTGGAGGCGTCGCTAGCGTACGACGCCAGCAGGTTGGCGGCAGCGGCCGCGGCGGGGTTAGCGCTGGCAGCTACGGCGGCTAGCACGCCGGAGGCGGCCGCAGGGTTGAGCCCCAGGCCCAGGGAGTTGGTGTTGTAGCCGTAGCTGGCTAGCGTGTTGAGCGCGGACGTGATGGCCAGCAGGTCGTTACCTGAGAAGCTGGACATGGCCGTGGGGAAGGCGCCCACCCCCGCCAGGCTGGCCTGGCCCAGGAGGCTGGAGGCGGTGGCGGCCGCGGCAGCAGCGGCGGCGGGCATGACTTCGGTGGAGTTGGCGTACGGGGAGCCGGTGGGATTGGAGTTGGCCACGGGGCCTGTGATGTTGGAGTAGCTGATGTTCAGGCAGCTGCTGCTCTGCGGGTCCTCCTGGATCTTCTGCACGATGATCTCCACCGCCTTGCGGTTCTGCTCCGGCTCACCGCTGATGGTCACCACGCGCTCCTGCAGGTTGATGCCCTCGGGCTTCTGGGAGAGCTGCACCCACGCGCCAGACTGCTCCATCACCGCCTTCACCGTCGCTCCGCCCTTACCGATGATCAGACCCGCAGTGCTGTTGGGCACGATGAGCTTCGCCTAGACCAGGGAGGGAGAGAGAGAGAGAGAGAGAGAGGGCAACAGAAGAGAAGAAAGGA
>JAODXP020000021.1:25841222-25844675 GCA_027497455.2 Sardinella longiceps | reverse complement strand
CACCCACACTGCACACTACGCACCCACACTGCACACTACACACCCACACTGCACACTACGCACCCACACTGCACACTCACACCCACACTGCACACTGCACCCACACTGCACACTACACACCCATACTGCACACTGCACTACGCACGCTACACCCATACTGCACGCTACGCACCCATACTCCACACTACGCACCCACACTGCACACTACACACCCACACTGCACACTACGCACCCATACTGCACCCACATGCACCCACACTGCACCCACACTGCACACTACGCACCCACACTGCACCCACACTGCACACTACGCACCCACACTGCACACTACGCACCCACACTGCACACTACGCACCCACACTGCACACACACTGCACACTACGCACCCACTACTGCACCCACACTGCACACTACGCACCCACTGCACCCACACTGCACACTACGCACCCACACTGCACACTACGCACCCACACTGCACTACACCCACACTGCACACTACGCACCCATACTACACCCACACTGCACACTACGCACCACACTACTACGCACCCATACTGCACACTACGCACCCACACTACGCACCCACACTGCACACTACGCACCCACACTGCACACTACGCACCCACACTGCACACTACGCACCCACACTGCACACTACGCACCCACACTGCACACTACGCACCCACACTGCACACTACGCACCCACACTGCACACTACGCACCCATACTGCACCCACACTGCACACTACGCACCCACACTGCACACTACACACCCACACTGCACACTACGCACCCACACTGCACACTACGCACCCACACTGCACACTACACACCCACACTGCACACTACGCACCCACACTGCACACTACGCACCCATACTACACACTACGCACCCACACTGCACTGGGGTTGTATTGAAAATAATAAAATGAAATGTTGGGGGGTGTGCGGACGCCCTCCGCTTTCTCGTAGCTGCAGAGTCCTGTTCATTGTCCTAAAGGACGGTGCGGGTGGGATAGGGTGGGGTGGGGTGGGGTGGGGTGGAGTTAAACTTATTTAATGAAGTGCATGGCCAACAGGGGAGGGGTCCTGCACGGCTGGCGGAAAACAATACAGGCGTCTCCCCGCGGGATCGATAGCGCGCCATCACGAAGCGAGCGCTTACCATAATCACTTTAGGAGATTGGGAGCCCAATCAATGGCCTGTTTAATTGAGCACCCTGTGTTTGTTTGGCTCTTCGGCTTTGCTGCAGAGGCAGACGACTGGTGCCCTGTGTTAAATGGGTTTGTGTGTGTGTGTGTGTGTGTGTGTGTGTGTGTATGTGTGTGTGTGTGTGTGTGTGTGTCTGTTTGTGTTCCAATAAGGGCTACACTTATTGGAAAACATAGCTGGATGAGCTGCTCCCAAACAGCATCACAGTTCATTTCAATTCAACTCAATTACATTTCTGTGTAAGAGTCCCCAAACAATACTGCCTGTCTCCAGGCGCCTTTCTACCAAACCCCCCTAAAGTCTGTCTGTACCTACAGCCAATAGCAGGGGAGGCAGAGAGAGAGAGAGAGAGAGAGAGAGAGAGAGAGAGAGAGAGAGAGAGAGAGAGAGAGAGAGAGAGAGAAAGACTGAGAGTGCTTGTTGATGATCAAACACTGCAGTCCTGACTGTGGCCTGAATCTTTCTGGCTTCCCACATGCAGAGAGGTCAAAGGTCAGTAAAACACTCTCTGATTAAACCCTCACTGACCCTAATATCTTCCTCAGCTCTTTGTTTTTCTTTTCAACATCTACACAACACAACTTAGAAACTACAGTATGTAGTATATTTTCTTTTAAACATCTACACAACACAACTTAGCAATGTAGAGTCTTTTCTTTTAATCATCTACACAACACAACTTGGAAACTACAGTATGAAGTATCTTCTTTTAAACACAAATTAAAAACTATGTAGGATGTGCCTACCCCCCTTTCTCTTAATAATCATTAACCCCACAACCACAAACCACTTTGGAAGGGTTCTGTCCAAAATCCGGAGCAATCTAATGTCCTGAACGAATAATCTTAACGAAACACTCAAACACCATTAAAGGAATGATGACTAGTGCGTGCAGTGCTGTGTGCAAACACAGGTTGTACTGTACGTTATAACACTATTATGTCATCCATAGCATTGGACATGTATCTGGTGTCCAACAGTGATGCTACTCCAAAGGCATGACAAACAGGGGGGTGTTTTGAGCAGCCCATGTGTGTTCTATAAAACGTGCTGGTCATCTTTGTGCTGGTCATGATGCAGTCGACCGCTTGTGGACGTGATCTCTGGCCAAAAGCAAATGAAATAAATGCAAAGGGAATTTGGCTAGATAAATATGGAAGAGTGGATGTGATGAAGGAGAATAGAGTACAAATCTCTGCCTCTGCTTTTCGACCATACTGTAGCCTACATGCGTTTATTTAGCTGAGCAAAAAAAAAAAAGGTATTTTTTTTTCTAAATGTATTGATTAAGACAACTCCAAACACTACATGTTCAAAGCTTGTTTTTTGTTTTTTTCGAGAGTGAGCAACATCAACCTGATAGAGTTGGCCGCATTATTTTAACCTTCAGTTCACCGCTGTGTCCAATTACGTGCTAAAGCCTCGTCGCTCATCAGAGTCCTTTATTCCACTGCTCCTTCGGGGGATGAGTGGGGAATTATGGGTAATTCTGCTTGTTTTGCTCGTGTACGTGTTTCCATTTTGGGCTGCCAGTCATCTGCCCTGTGAGTCACAGAGGAGCCGGCCAGTGAGATGATGATTTGTAAACAAGATCTGCTCGTGTTCAAAGACCACCACTAAATCCAACAGCTTTACGAGACCGCTCACCACTAATGCACTCGATGATGTCTTAATTTCGAACACAAACATAATCAGAATTATATAATAAATATTTTATGGTAAAACATTTTTGATGCAATAGGTGTGAACATTTTGATGATTTTAAAGTCATAATAGGAGAGATTCTGCGTTTTTCCTCCTCATCATCGGTTAACACCCGGCCTGTTACTCAAAATCTAAAACCCAATGTGGCCCTTCACAAATCTGGCCAAAATAATTGGCCACCCCTGGGCTAGCGGCTTTAGGAGGCGCTTTTGGAGAATTTGATGATTCAGAGGGTGGCCTTGCTACTCAGACTCCCTGTTTTGAGATGGCAGACGAGGAGGTGGAGAAAGAAGTGCTCTCTCTCTCTCTCTCTCTATCTCTCTCTCTGTCATTTTCCCTCTCTCAATTCCATGTCCCCATTATGTGTCTGTGTGTGTGTGTGTGTGTGTGTGTGTGTGTGTGTGTGTGTGTGTGTGTGTGTGTGTGGCAGGGAACTGTAGGTGGTCCCTCCTGCAGATGAGAGCTGAAGGGTGCAAAGTGGTCGACCACTTGAGCTTGAAAAAGACCCATTCTCCTGGCGGGCAAGCTGATTGGCT
>JAODXP020000021.1:25788722-25793722 GCA_027497455.2 Sardinella longiceps | reverse complement strand
GTCACAGACATAATGCATGTAAATTTCAAAGCCCAATTCCCGGGCCCACCCTGATGACTCCATCACACACACCAACACACACCATCACCAGGTCAGACCCAATGACTCCATCACTTTCAAGTGCAAGGCATCTGTGGGAAGCATTTTATTATTTTTTTCTACTGGAGCAGCAAAATAGATTTTCTCTCTCTCTCTCTCTCTCTCTCTCTCTCTCTCTCTCTCTCTCTCTCTCTCTCTCTCTCTCTCTCTCTCTCTCTCTTCCTTCCATCGGTCTGAGCTGTAGACCAAGGTCACTATGAAATATGGCTGTCACTTTGTGTTGAATGCGGCGGGAACCTATATTTGGTGGCACTGACTCTCTCTCTCTCTCTCTCTCTCTCTCTCTCTCTCTCTCTCTCTCCCTCCGTCGGGCTGCAGCAGTGTAATGAATGGGGGGCTATCTTGGCCAGTAATGCTGCGGCCAGCTAATTGCTTGTGAATTAAATGGCGCTGCGGCACTAATGTCCAGGATGTATTGCGGCGGGTGAGGGTGTGGGTGCAGTGAGGGAGGAGGAGGGTGTGTGTGTGTGTGTGTGTGTGTGTGTGTGACTTCTCCTCCCGTCTACATCTGCAGAGGCCCTAACAGCAGTCAGCCACAGCACTAGCAGCAAGGATTCATCAAGAAGGATTGAGTTCCCAATCCATTCACCCACCCTGTGACATGGTTTTACTGTAATAGGGCTAAACACAAGGAAGGTGTCTTTAACACCCCAGAGATACAGCAAAGGAAAACAGATAGAGCACATGACTAGGCCTGATAATAATGCTAGGACACATGGCTAGGTCTGATACTAACGTTACAGCATGTGGCTAGTCATGATGCTAATGTTAGGACACATGGCTAGGTCTGATGCTAACGTTACAGCATGTGGCTAGTCATGATGCTAATGTTAGGACACATGGCTAGGTCTGATACTAACGTTACAGCACGTGGCTAGTCATGATGCTAATGTTAGGACACATGGCTAGGTCTGATGCTAACGTTACAGCATGTGGCTAGTCATGATGCTAATGTTAGGACACATGGCTAGGTCTGATACTAACGTTACAGCATGTGGCTAGTCATGATGCTAATGTTAGGACACATGGCTAGGTCTGATGCTAACGTCAGTCACTGCCAGTGTCTCTTCTGTCTGACCTTTTCTAAGCCTCTTAAATATACCGGAGTAAGTTTAAGCATAGTCCTGCTGCACGAACCTTCTAACAGCAATATATTTTGCATGAAATGAAAGATTTTCGAACAGCACAGACCTAACACGAATGCGAAACACTTTACATTGAGTCAATGTAACCTCAGATCTTACTTTCGGTTTGCAACAGTCAGGTCCCATTGATTCAGTGTAAAGTGCCTGTTTGCTTCTGCGTTCCTTCTTCGGTCTGTGCTGTACCAAATTATTTTGTTCCACTCGCTAACTAGCGCATTTAGCAAGCTCTTTCAACAGGGCTATGCTTGAATTCACTCCGGTACTCTCCTTTAAGAATCTCACTGCTCCAGCAACAGCACCAAACCTACAGCCACCACCACCACCACCACTGCCTTGAGGCTGGCAGTCACATGACAGATTCCTAACGTTCTGATTGGATTATGTTTATCATGACACGTTTCACTTCTCCAGACTGAACTGATGTTTGACTAATATCAAAATGGCTCAAAAATACAGACGACCCACGAGACTGCCTACATCTTTGGAGTCCTCCAACCCCTCAGCCATCTGCTCTCATAGCCAGAGCATAGACAGACTCCCAATGCATGGAGATCCATCCAATGCATGGACATACACCCGGGACATAGTGGATCATTTCTCTTTTTAAGAAAAGCCTGACCAGGGACTATGGGTTGCAAATTAGCCATCTGGTTAGAAACCATTTATGCATCACATCCACACACATCATTATGGCCTGACTATGGAGATGGAGAGACAACCAATGCATGAAGGAAAACCCAACACATAGAGGAACACCCAGGACATGGAGATAAACCCAATGTATGGAGAAACACCCAGGGCATGGAGATAAACCCAATGTATGGAGAGACACCCAGGGCATGGAGAGACACCCAGGGCATGGAGAGACACCCAGCAGGTGGAGAGAGTCCCAGCAGGTGGGGGCTTTCATTCATTCACTGCACAGACAGCAAGAATAGAGGAGAGAAGAGAGGAGAGGAGGAGGAGGCCAGTGCCTCATTTGCATACAGATGCCCCCTTCATGGAGGAAGGGCCCCTCAACCCCCCTCACACACACACACACACACACACACACACACACACACACACACACACACACACACACACACACACATACACACACACACCAACCACTGCTGCCACTCAAAACGTCCACTTCACTGCACCTTCACACAAACACTTTTTCTCACACACACACACACACACACATGAGCATTGCCCCTCCTCCATGTACAAAGAAACACACACTCACACACACACAACACAAACACACACACACACACACACACACACACACACACAGGCACAGACGCACACATACACACAGGCACAGACACACACACACACACAGAGGCACAGGCGCAGGCCGAAAGTGTTTCTTTCTAATGTGCTTGTGCACTCTTGCATTCCTCCTGATAAACAGGCAGGAACAGACGAGTCTCATGGTCTCTGTTGTATTCCTCTCTCACTTCTTTTCTTTTTTACATTTTATATTTCCTTCCTTTCTCCCCCTCTTCCTCTTCCTCTCTCTCTCTCTCTCTCTCTCTCTCTCTCTCTCTCTCTCTCTCTCTCTCTCTCTCTCTCCTATCCCTCTATTCTCCCCTCTCTCACCCACAAGGCTGCATCCATGCCCACAACAGCACTGGAGTGTCATGAAAGGGTCGTTCCTCGACTGACATTTGCTACCCATAGCAGAGGCGGCGGGTCGGCCTTCGGCCTGCTCCACAGCAGAGGAGGAAGAGGAGGAGGAGGAAGAGGAGGAGGAGGAGGAGGAGGAGGAGGAGGAGAGGGGGAAACAATGCTCTTTTAAAAGCACACCCTGGGCTCAGCACTCCTCCTCACTTCCTCTCTGACACCCTATTAAAAAAAACTCTCTCTCTCTCTCTTTCTCTCTCTCACTCATTCCCTTCCCCGGTTTCCTTTTCAAATGGAGCGAGTCACGCAGGAAACGCACAGAGGGGAGGGGAAAAAATAGACCAGAAAAAAAAAGAAAGGAAAAGAAAAAAAAGAAAAAGAAAGAAAAATAGAGGAGAAGAGAGAAGGAAAAGCATCTATATTCTGGATACTCTCTCTCTCTCGCTCTCTCTCTCTCTCTCTCTCTCTCTCTCTCTCTCTCTCTCTCTCTCTCTCTCTCTCTCTCTCTCCCTCTCTCTCTCTCTCTCCAGCATTAACCTGCGCACTTGGTGGCAAACCACAGGGCAGACCAGTAGCCCCACTGTACCCAGCATGCCTCTGGGCCTGTGCTGGTCTGGCCTGAGCTGAGCTGGGCTGTGCTGTGCTGTCCAGCTCTGCCCGCTGCTAGTATGTAGCTGGAGCTAGCAGTGATAAAGGCCATGTGTGGTGGCCCTGCGCCCAAAGGTGACGTCTTCCTCATATGACTCCCATTGCGGACAAGACAAACGGCTTCGGGGAAAAGGGTTTTTTTTTTTTTTGGTTTTGGTTTTGTTTGGTTTTGTTTTGTTTTAACAACCAGTTGAGAAAGTGTCAACGAGAGGAACAGCGTTTCAATTTCTCTAAATTGAGAGACGTCCAAACTCACTGCTGCACGCCTGTC
The DNA here is from genome assembly GCA_027497455.2 of Sardinella longiceps. Taxonomy (NCBI): domain Eukaryota; kingdom Metazoa; phylum Chordata; class Actinopteri; order Clupeiformes; family Clupeidae; genus Sardinella; species Sardinella longiceps. Next base: position 25,789,945 of record JAODXP020000021.1, on the reverse strand, counting down.
GCCTGCACAGGTTTTTTACAGATTGTCGTTTGCAAAAGACAAAGTCTGGTCAAAAGAGATGGAACAGGACACTACAGACATGACGTGCTGGGGGTCTGTGGGGCTGTGTTTGGGCCAATCACAGCGCTGGAGATTTGTGTTTGACCAATGACAGCGCTGGGGGTTTTGTGTTCAGTCAATCACAGACAAGCACGCAAGGAAAGCTGAGGATCCCGAGACAGCTTGCTCTGATTCCCATGAATCATACTGGCACGACTACATAAACCACAGGCTTGAAATGCAGTCAGGCAAAGTGAGAACTGAATGGTATCCATAGTGATGAGCATCGTCACGTAACCTAGCAACGCAGGATGCTGCGAAAAACAGGTAATAGTCATAGCTATGACCACCCCACAGAATCTCATCTCACACCTGCACACTCTCACACACACACACACACACACACACTCTCACACGTTCATTCCTTTCAACACATCGGAGAAGTTTGCATCTTGTTGTGACAGTGACAGAGATTATACTGAACACGTTTGGGAGTGGGGGAAAGAGTGAAGGGTCTGTATGTGTTTGTAAGAGTGGGGCAAAGAGGCAAAGGTGTGTGTGTGTGTGTGTGTGTGTGTGTGTGTGTGTGTGTGTGTGTGTGTGTGTGTGTGTGTGTGTGTGTGTGTTTAGAGTGGGGGAAAGAGGTGAGGGTGTGTGTGTGTGTGTGTGTGTGTGTGTTTTAGAGTGGGGGAAAGAGGCGAGGGTGTGTGTGTGTGTGTGTGTGTGTGTGTTAGAGTGGGGGAAAGAGGCGAGGGTGTGTGTGTGTGTGTGTGTGTGTGTGTGTGTGTGTGTGTGTGTGTGTTTTAGAGTGGGGGAAAGAGGTGAGGTGCACAGTATGTGTTTGAGGGGCTGCACTGCACTGCACTCACCTGGGTAGAAGTCTTTGGATTTGGACAATTTGATGGTGGCGCCAGTTTCCTTCTGCAGCTGGACGATAGTCTGACCTCCTTTGCCAATGATGGAGCCAGCTGCGTAGCTGGGAATCAGGACCTTCAGGAAGTACTCGCCCTCCTCTGCAGAGAGAACACAAACACACACAGAGACAAACAGCATCAGTACTAGCAGCAGACCTCCTCATACTGTATGCCCACTCTGCAAGATAACTAATCATATGCCCACTCCGCTAGCTAACTAGTCATATGCCCACTCCGATAACTAGTCACCTGGTCACTCCGCTAACTAAC
>JAODXP020000021.1:25761222-25783722 GCA_027497455.2 Sardinella longiceps | reverse complement strand
GATGAAGACGGGAATACGAACAAGTGGACACAGGACATACACACACACACACACACACACACACACACAGGACACAGGAGACACAGAGATAGAGAGAAACACACACAGGGAAAAAGACGGGCCAAGAATCCTCAGCCTTTCGCATTCGCACAAAGGCAACAAAGGCAAACGCATGACAAAGGCACAGAAACAATGCAGGGAGCAGGCAGGGGATGCTCTCAAAGCTAAGCTACTGACAGAGGGATCATGCAGAGTGCTGCTGTGCTGACCACACGCTGTATGGATGTGTAGCATAGCTTAGCATAGCATAGCATCCTCCATGCTGGGCGCTAGAATGCAAAGCTTCCTGCCATGGGCCTGGGCCTGCATGTGTTTTTCTATAGAGCTGAGGCCCTCCTCCTCTCCCTGGTCTGGCCTGAGTGTAAGCATGTTGCCAGCCAGCATCAGGCGTTTCCTCCGACACCCATCGATCAGTGTGAATACAAGCAGCTCTGGGCCAGAGAGAGAGAGAGAGAGAGAGAGAGAGAGAGAGAGAGAGAGAGAGAGAGAGAGAGAGAGAGAGAGAGAGTGGCAGCCTGTTCCTCAGGGACGGACGGAGGAGAATGCTGTACGGCGAATCAGCACAGCCGTAATCAATAACATGAAAGAGGCCCGAGACGCCCCAACACACACAGTCTGCACCATTTAAGATGGAGTCTAAACACACACACACACACACACACACACACACACACACACTTATAGCCTACAATCTGTGTCAGCACTATAGCCTACCTGCCCTCACTAACCTTACTGCATGTACTCTCTCTCACACACACACACACACACACACACACACACACACACACACACACTCACTGACGAACTTGTACATCTCCACTTGTTCGTCCCTGGGATAAACTAAACTCCCATTTGCAGTCCCCTCACGTTACTCTGCAAGGGCGTCCAGCCCCAGTGCTGCACCAAGTGCATCCAACACAACAGCGCTCTGGTGCCAGTTGGTCCATTTAGTAAATTGGCCCTTCTGTCTTATTAGACCAGCCCAGGCCCACTGAGACCCACTGGGTCTTTCTCACAGCGTTTGAGGGATGGGTGCTGGAGAGGGGCTAGGAAGCTATTTTCATATCTTCTTGGCAGGCAGCGGAAGGAAAGTTGCTCATACACACACACACACACACACACAGACACACTACCACAAGTACACAGATAGAGAAACACAGACAAAATCCTTGCACACAAGAACATACACAAGCCCAAAAGCACAAACATGCACACCCCTAGCTAACTCTCTCACCCAAACAAATGCACACAAGTAAACAAGCACTTTCATACCCATTCATAAATAAGACATTTAAATGCGGGTAGTGTCTAGCAGTCTAGACCAACAGCATATTATTCAAATGCAATCATTTTAGTATGAAAAATGCACTAGAAGGGTTTACTGTGCAACTTCAGAGTGTAAATATTTAGGCTACATGCTCTGAGCATCCCTAAATATCTTCCAGCCGAGGCAAAATGGGGAGGAAATTTTGGCGAGTTTAAGATCAGACAAAAATTAAAAAAAAAAAAAAATGCTGGCTTCAGGTCGAGACACTGACATGTTGGTGATTATGATTTTATAGAGTTCAAAAACAACATCATTACAACCTGTCTGTCAGAGCTCAGGATTACTGCCCCCCTCCTCTCTCTCACACACACACACACACACACACACACACACACACACACATCCAACCTGTTCTCTGAAAGTGGGTCAGCACTACCTTCCTGTTCAGCGGTGCTACCATCTTTGACATACAGCACCTCAAATAGTAATTCAAATAAACACATCTCCTTCACAGCCCCTTCTGTTGTGTAAATGATATCTATCCAACTGATGAAACGTGTTCCCTATTTCTGAATGATAATCTCAGGCTAATGTGGGTAAATGTGTTGCTAAACACAGACGTCAAGAGCACTGACATTCACTGAATCCAAAACCTGGGTCTGTTTCCTCTCTTCCAAACCAGGCAAATGTCATAAAACATTACATAAACATTAAAGCAGCTATTATGGGTGAAACATTTCAATGGTCCATTTAAAATCCTTTGAAGTTAAAAACATGTATTCAATAATCCAACATAATGTTCTGGATTAATTAAAAACGTAATTAATCACGTTTTCTGCTGCTAAAGAAAACCATAATAAAAAGCTTTCATGACTATAGGCTGGAGCAGACTGGACGTAATCAGTCCATTCTAGGGAAATATCCCTACACAACTTCACTGGTGGATAATTGACTGTGACATTTTTGCTCACTTTATGGCATTGTAAAATAATGAAAAATCGAACGCATGCATATGTGCCTGCTGCGTCAACATTCATCTTCATTCTGTTGTTGTAGTCAATTTCCAATAAATAAACTAGCTGTTATTGCTATCTCCTGGACAACTACTGTTTGTTCCATTCCCCAAACACTCGGGGTGTCCAATTTTAGGTGAGGAAATTCAGACTGCATTATTTCTTGTGACACACTGAGCCAAATCGGGAACGACAGATGTGCGAGTGCACACATGCATTCATCTCGGTAATGGTTCCCAGGGGTGAGCGCGGGGTTTTAAGACATTTGAGCTCGTGGTGCTCCGGTTATTGATTCTCTTTAACATTGAATGCACGAGGATGCATCACTTAATTTTCTACACCACAATAGACGTCCACAACCATCACTCTAGTGCTTCAACAAGTCCCTCTCCTTGCCCAGAAATCAATGCATGACCATACACTTCAAAGAACGACTGATCAATAAACTCAGAATTTTGCTGTTCAATCAAAACTCATGGACTGGGGAGTGTTTGCACAATTCTTGATAGAGGCAACCAAACGAAATGGTTTTCTTTAAACGTCCAGGGTGTTACAAATTAGGTTAATGTTTACCTTATTTTTATTCCGTGCAGCCGGTCTCAAAACATTGAGTGACAGGCAATAATATTTGAACCTAGAGCGATTTCAAGGATAGGGGTAACAGATCATACATGCTGGCAGACATTCAAAGCATGCTTCAAACGCTGCATGTGTATTATTTTAAAGCATTTTACAACAAGGCGATTGGAAGACTATCAAGCAAGGTCATCTCCCCTTCCGCACAGAATAGTCTACCGGTTTCGCAATATAGGTTAGCCTATTTGTCCCGACAAACGACTTAATTTATTTTTAAAATCCCACTTTTCACAAATGCTTTCTGCACGGCAAAACTATGAGTGTAGAATGTTTAAGACTAGGCTACTGTTAAGGCGCGTTTTGGGAACCTCGCACACGTTGCCTCCTTTCTTTCTCAGCGATCCGGGTCGTAACTGACGCGCTATTGTGTTCCCATACCAGCAGTGATTTGAGCCACGGAGCGTGTTCTCTGTATTTAGCCTACTAAAACACTGGTTGTTTGGATAATGGGCCTACATATTGTCTAACTCTCAAACCTCCTACCACGCATCTTAATATTTAGAGTCTTATTGCAAAAATCAACCTGCTCGCTGTTCCCCATGTTTGGGCTATACCAAACACGCTGTCATCTCAGTCGACTGGCTCTACAGTACGCGAACACAAAACCACAACGGTGCTCTGCATCATCCTCTCTTACCTCCAGTGTTTGTGCGTTTGGTGCTGCTGGCCTCGGTTGGCGTCTCCAGGGGTCTCTTGCGAGAATCTGGGGGATCCGACTCCATGTGTGGTTGCTGACTGTGATGGTGCGGATTGGAAAAAATCCCGTTTTGCTGTACTGCCCCGCCGGCCATCATTTTCATAGTAGCGTGGATGAAACCGCTTTTAGGCTTTCCCTTTTACACAACGTATCAAATCTAGAAGATATGCGTGATTTTGTAATTTGCGGATATGTATTTTCTAAATATTCAACAAATGCGCTTTTCTTCCGTTCGAGGACCTCCGGATGCGTTTGTTATCCTCCCTTTTTCAGGCGGCGCGGAGAGGATAAGCAACGGCGAAATCTGTGGCTGTTTGTCTCAACCTTCTCTCGAGAAAAGCGATAGTGCAGAGAAACGTCACATCAATACAAATCCAATGAACCGATGCGTTCTCTACAGCTCCCCGGATATGTAAGGTGTCGGTCGCAATTGTTCCTTTTCAAATGCGTTGCTCGGTTGCTATTCCTCCCTACGGTGCGATGACGTCCTCATAGACGCTGACGGCAAAACAAGGAATTCAAAACACACAAATGATCATGGCAAACAATCTAAATAAATAAAGGGGAAAGGAAGGTGGTAAAACAAAAAAATATTGCGTTCAAGCAGGTCCTCGGCTCGTGCATGAAGAGATGCTGTGCAGTTCGATTTTCGTGGGTAAGGGGGTGGTTTCGTCAGGAAAGGTCCGGAAAGGAGAAATGCGGAGTAAGAATATAGAAGGAGATGCAATTTTTGTGGCCTCGTTGTAGAAGATGCTGCAGTCTTACGTTCAGAGCATCCCTGCGCTTACTGAGTGGCGGAGCACAGGGGACCAGTGACGTCATGCCGATCCCAGTTCATCGCTGTCAGATGTAGAGCGCAAGCCCCGCCCATCCACACTCAGAGGTACACACTCCGCTGGCCCAAAGAAATCGGCCTCGCCCAATCGCCTTGCAGCCGTCTGCTTGGGCCAAATATGATTGGGCAAAGCTGTTTTCTCCAGCAAGCGGACTGTAGGCTGCACTTTAGAAATATCACATGATGACAGTAGCAGTGGAGGTGCCGGGGTTAACAGTAGCATCGTTTTCCAAATCAGACCAGATTGCTGAAGGGCTTGTCAAAATATGAACTGTCACTATGGACACTGCTCTCGCGTGACACCAATGAGGTCAAAGTAATCATCCGCTCCCTAATTATACCTTCTGTATATGGCAGGCCTATTTTATTTTTAGACCATTTCACAGCTTTACTTAAACTTACAATGCAGCATACTCTTGTGGTAGTGTGGGGGTACCTGTTGTAGCCTGAAGTTATTCAAATGCTGTCTATACTTTCACTATGTAACTCAGAAACTACCCTCATACTAAACTATATAACTATATTTAACTTTGGCATAAAGCAAATGATTTTACGCACAGTGTATGTTTATAAAGAAATAAAGTATTACCTGTGAAAGACTCGGCCATCTTCTGTTCCCCTTTGGTCTGCTTCAATATGATCCTCTGTAGCCTATTCTCCGTCCTCTGTGGGGTAGGCTAGGCTACCAGACACACACGCACACACACACGCACACACACACACACACACACACAAGACGCACAGTCAGGCACACTCACATACACACTCTCTCCCACACACTCTGGCGCGTAGCTACACTCCCGTCCTGTCCACGAGACAGATGTAGAGCGCCTCTCGTGCTACTCCAGATTCTCGTCAAGGTGACATTGCGTCGACCGTGGCCTACACACAAAGAGTGAGAGAGCGCGCACAATTTCACGTTGCTGCGAAAATCTCAACAGCGAGCCATTTCGGTCCGCTTCCAGAACGCATAGATCGACTTTATGTGTGGAGAGACGTGGCAAATCTGAGGCAGATGTAGGAGACACTTTTTGCCAGCAGGACTGCTTTCTTTGTCGAGAATGCAGCACGCTGAAGTGAAGAACACCTCTATATTTTTCTCAAATCATGAATGACTCCTGACATTTTATGACGCAGAAGTGGCTGTGCGCTCTGTCTGGTTTTTGTTCAAATCGGTGCCATTTAACGATGCATTAAAGTTAACAGTGCACATAACAGAAAAGGCTTTCATTTTCTATTATTGCATTCATTTTTTTGTACAACGCAATGACCAGCAGACCTGTTTACCTGACCTTAGGGATGTGTAAAGTCTAAATATGCTATTGTTTTACTGATTCAGGTTAGGTTATTTTTGATAGGTGTCATTTTCAAACTCATTGGCTTGATGCCTTGTCATGACAACTAATGCGCTAAATCTAAAACAGCAAAAGCATGGGCGATTCTCTGTAGTCTACAGTCATCATTATTATTATGGCTGAGAGCATTTCACAGCTGTGACCCCTTGGCTTGCTGATTAGTTATCTGGCCAAGCTGTCCCGCGCCAGAGGTTTATTATATTTGAGGAGCGGGTGCGCGATGCGCGTGAATGAGCGAGTGCTTCTTCTGGTAACTATGGTGATACCCAGCGTGACTGCACTGCCCAAACTGCTTCCTTTGTCTCCATACTGTTTGGATTGAAGTGAAGGAGTGTGAATGAATTAATGGAATCTGCCATTGCTGTTGATTTAAACAAGTTTTGTCGTTAGGCTATGTTTATTCGTAAGATCTTTTGGACATAAAATTAGCATAGCCTATTATTTACATCTTGGCTAACTCAATATCATGAAAAAATGTGTGTGGGGAGGTTCGTCATTTTAAACATTCCAGAAACCACAGCGTTATGTTCATCTGGGTAATTTCTGACAGATGGCCATGGGTAAAGCCTTCCATTCGTGCAATATGGGTTTACGGGCTTCCACATAAACCCCCGTACCCCCACACCCTCTCTACCCCACCCGACCCACGTCGAGATGGAAGTGAAAGGCTAAGCCCTGCGTGATATCTGGTTGCTGGTGGTGACTCTCAATGCACTACCCCCATCCCCCACACTCTGCAGACATTGTTTGGAAGGGGGACCCCATCTGCCCTATTCTCCCTACCGGCACTTTGGTCATTGTCTTGGCGTCCCGCAGAGAGAGAGCAGTGCAAGAGACTGCGGTGCACTGAACATCTGGCGTGACCTCTGCGGCCTGTTCATGTGGCCATCTCGGTTTAAAATCTCTTCATGGAGGCGGAACAAGGCATTTCACCTGCCATAGGCCTACCGTTTTATTATCATGTAGGCTACGGAAAATAATATTTATGAAAATATAGCCTATATCTGAGTTTGAAAAGTTATTATAGCCGAATATATTGTAGGACATAGGCCTGTAATAAACCATGAGTGGCATGTTAGTAGGTCTACATTACTATTCCATTGTCGATAAGCTACAGCCTACTGTGGCAGTGCCAACGTGGATAGAGTTGTTTGTAGCCTAGACATGCCCATGCCCTAGACACACTTTCCCGTTTGACAGAAAACTTAAACAAATTATTGGAGTATTTCAACAGGATTCACTGCACTCACTGTCAGTGCAGCACTGGTTACCTTTTTTTCTGTAGCATAATCTAGGCTACCTCACTGCGCCTCTTTGGCAGGATACATGTTTTTTTTTACAGACTAAATGTCGCCATCTTGTGGCAATGAACAGCAAGACACTCTCACACTTGGCAAGGCCTAATGTAATATCCAATTCTTTCATTGTCCAAACCGATCCGTTGACATTTACTTCGCAGTCAGTTGATTTTTTTCTCCTAAGTAGGAATTTTGCTGGTATCCTAAGGAAGGTTTGACCAAGTCTTGGCCAATAGGCTATTTTTCGAAGTGAAAGTCATGGGGGTGACCTGATGGTGCCGCATCAGATTTGTTACAGACAAATAAAGCATAAATTAAATAAATGGGCATGTATAGGCCTATTTCAGATGTCAAAGATCATGCTTAGGCCTACTTTTTTATCATGCGCTAGTGTAGAGTTTACGCTTACATAAGGCAGTCGCACCTGCGCACTTTGTCCAACACAACGAAGCAAGCCTCCCGTACGAAAAGAGGAAGTGACGCAAGTGACGAATTCTGCAAAGGCTAATGGGAAATTGAGTTGGTAATTGTAAATAAGGAACACTGAGCAGAAGTTATATTTTGTGTTTCAGCAAATATAAGAAGAAAATGCTGCTTAACAGGTATTAGCCCTAACAAGGCCTGTGAGTTGTTATAATTTAAGTCGTTTGAAGGGTCATAGATTCACATCTCACATCAAAGCACCAACAATGAGCACGATAAATAAGCACTTTTGACACTGGATATATGCTGGTTATCTGATACAATTAAGATAGGGAAACTAACTAACTAACTCTTATGTCCCCAAGCATGCTTACTTGCCTTTTAAAAGTTTATAAACTTCCACTGAGACTCAGACCAGACTGGCTCAGCAAATGCACATGTCTACCAGGTAAAAGTGAAAGTAAAAAGCATACGTTTTAAAGAAAGCAGATAATATATTTAGACAATAGAATCAACGTCTATGTGTCCTCTTTTGTACCAATCTACTTTATAGTCTTGAAATTAACGGCGAGGATGCATATTGTGGGGTTGTATCCTGCTCTGATGAACGGGAAATCAGAACTCAGGTTCCCATAATGCATTGCAACATAGTTGTGTAAGTTTCCAGCGTCTTCCAGGAGAAACTCTTCGGGGCGCAGGCTGTTGTTGAGAAAACATAAAGTCTGGAAAAAAAACAATAGAATCTCGTTAAAGTTATTATCGACTTCACTCCCTCGGGAGAAAACGATACAATTTTGTTAATAGACGATCGGTGGTTGACCAAAACGCTGTATTGGAGGGCTTCGAGAGCGTAAAAAGAAGAGGGGCCTGTCAAATATGTCCTCCTCTTCACAGGCATCTTCCAGGCGGCAATGGTGCTACCTCTGCGATTTGCCAAAGATGCCTTGGGCCATGATATGGGACTTCAGCGAAGCTGTTTGTCGCGGATGCGTGAACTACGAAGGAGCGGACAGAATTGAGCTCCTTATCGAAACGGCGCGGCAGCTGAAGAGAACACATGTAATGCAGGATGGCCGATCGCCCGGCCCACAGCCTGGTGGTAAACACGGCCCAGGTGGTAAAGACGGTCCCATTGAAGCGGGCAGACAGCCACCAGAGCGCTTTGAGAGAGGAAGAGGAGAATATGGGGTGCCTGGACGACTCCCAAATGGACTTCCCAGACTTGAGGACGGCGTTCCCCAAGAGGTTAGTAGACCTAATGTCAGTCCCAATACCAGAAACAGAGCTTTGATGGGCACAGTCCCACCCAACCTAATGGCACAGAGCATAGTGGGTGCCCCTCATGGCTTGCTGGCGGCTGTGCCAGGCTTGAACGCCAGGTCCGGGGCGACCCCTCTCATCTCCACCCCCATCCTGAATGAGATCAGCAAGCGTCAGATAATGAGTATGGGCGTGGCCCCGTTCATCAGCCCCGAGATCGAGAAGGAGCTGAAGGAGAAGCACCGCAACGTCGAGGCGCTCAGCGAGCTCTCCGAGTGTGTCCGTAACCGTGCCGAAGACTGGACCGGCCGCCCCAAGCCCCTGCGTGACACGCTGCTCACCCTCTCCAGCTGCACGCCGTTCAACGTGCGCTTCAAGAAGGACCACGGGCTGGTGGGACGCATCTTCGCCTTCGATGCCAAGACGGGGCCCGACACGGAGCTGAAGGTGTTTGTGGAATACCCGTGCGGCTCCGGCGTGGTCTTCTCCAGCCTGGTCACGCTGGTCAAGCAGATGTTCCACGACTGCCAGAAGGACGCAGGGAAGGTGATCACGTCGGGCTACAAGTACGTGGAATACGAGAAGAGGCACGGCTCGGGCGACTGGCGCCTGCTCACCGAGCTGCTCGGCGACGGCGTACGCACCTTCAAGGACGTGCCAAACCCAGACGTGCTGCCGCAGCCTTACCTGGACGCCAACTTCTCCGTCCTGCCCACCGCGCTCCTCCAGATGGGCCGGCCTGTCATGTCCCGCGTGCGCCGGCGCAAGGCCTCCCCCGAGCCTGACGGGGGCGCTGGAGGCAGCAGCAGTGCTGCGGAGAGGCTGGCGAGCGAAGAGCAGCTGCGCCAGCACTGGGCGCTCAGCGGCCTCGGCGGATACCCGGGCATGACTGCCGCACACATGGCAGCCGCAGCGGCAGCAGCCGCGGCCGCCTCCATGCCCAACGCCGGGCAGCCGCCGACCCTCCAGGAAGGCTTGGCCGTCATCCACGCCAGCGACCCGTCCCCCATCACGGCGCTCATGAACGTGGCCGACAATTTGGGCGCGGCGGGCCAGTCTCCCAAGGACGCCCCGGGCGGTTCCGGTCTGCCCCACTCCTCCTCCTCCGCGGGCTCATCCTCCGCCGGTGCGGCGATGCGGCAGAACAGCGGCAGCCCCATGGCGGCGTCTCCGGCAGGGCAACGGCGTCTGGCCTCGCGGAACGGGGAGCCGGGGGCGGTGACGGCGGGCGGCAGCGGCGGCTCAGGCCCGGCTGGGGCGGCTACTGGAGGAGCCATGCCCTCGGAGCAGGCGGCGGGCACGGGGGGAGACGCAGCGGCGGCGGGCGCCGGGGGGAATAACAGCGCTCCACTCTGCTGCACCATCTGCCACGAGCGGCTGGAGGACACGCACTTCGTCCAGTGCCCGTCCGTGCCCGGGCACAAGTTCTGCTTCCCCTGCACCCGGGACTTCATCCGCAGCCAGGGCTCCGGCAGTGAGGTCTACTGCCCCAGCGGAGAGAAGTGCCCCCTGGTGGGCTCCAACGTACCCTGGGCCTTCATGCAGGGCGAGATCTCCACCATCCTGGCCGGGGACGTCAAGGTGAAGAAGGAGAGAGACCCCTAGAGACCCCTGCTGCTGCTGAACACGCAGGTAGGCTACTGCTCATGGGTTAGCCCAGTTATATATACACTTTATTCAACAGACTCAAGGACCAGAAGTACACATACAAACATATACACGTATGTTAGAAGACATAAAAAACACATCCAGCCCCACTACACACACACACACACACACACACACACACATACAAACATATACACGTACATTAGAAGACTTAAAAACACATCCAGCCCCACTACACACACACACACACACACAAACATATACACGTACATTAGAAGACTTAAAAAAACACATCCAGCCCCACTCCACATACACACACACACACACACACACACACACACACACACATACACACACATACAAACATACACACACACACACACACACACACATACAAATATATACACGTACATTATAGGACATAAAAAAAACACATCCAGTCCCACTCCACACACACACACACACACACACACACACACACACACACACACACACACATGCAAACATATACACGCACATTATAGGACATAAAAAAACACATCCAGCCCCACTCACTACACACACACACACACACACACACACACACACACACACACACACACACACACACACACACACACACACACAAGCCTAGGGGCCTCTTTCACTAATATCTTATGAAGAATTTTCTTAAATTTGTTCTTCAGGTTACATGTAAAAAAAACCTATATTGGTCAGTGTAAATGTTTTAAGAAACTGCATTAGTGGGATTTAAGAGCAGATTTCTTCATAAGAGTGGTCGTGTGCAGAAGTGTAGTGGGCGTTGGACGCGGGGGTACAGAGTACCCCCACTTCTCTAAGCAGATCATTTATGTAGGCTATTTGTAACATTTTAATATTGGCCATTTCCTTTTTAACATGGTATTGCGTACCCCCACTTTAAAAATCCCCACAACACCTCTGGTCGTGTGTGACACTTCTGAGCTGTTGGGAAGATGAGAAGAAGAGAGTTCACTGCAATAGCAGCCAGAGTTGTGAAACAACAACAGATAACCCTGGCTGATGGAGCTCAACACGTTTTGTCTCAGTTTTGCCCTCTTGTGCCCCCATTAGCTTGTGTTAGCTGCTCCTCCACTAGGCTATGTTGTACTGAATTCTGTCCTTCTCCTACCTACCAACAGCTCTCGGCAATGTCGATCAGAACTATTGATTAATTGACACATTTCCCAAGTGAAGCTATTTATAGAGCACATTTCAAAACAAAAAAACAGCAACTCACCCAAAGGCCTTCTCAGATCAGGCAGCCAAAACAGTAGACCACTACACTATTACAGTACTATACAATACTGTATTATTATCATTACCATACTGTAGTATTACTATACTGACATACTGAGACATGAGAATCTATTTGGGAGTAGTGAGAACACAATCAGGCTCAGAAATAAACTGATCAATAGAAAGTCTGTAGAATAATAATTTACACTTTTAGGAGGGAAAAAAAAACACATTTAGGCTTATTCCCATGTTGATTAATTAATTAATTAATTAATTAATTAATTAATTAATTGTATTATGCCAGCGTTAGAACACCTGCTGGAGTTACCCCGAAGAAAGATGTGATAAGCACAGTTAATTTATTCACTATTTTTTCCCTTATTTGATTGGATACTTTCAATAACAGGACCAATGGTTTTAGTTCTTATTAAGAGACCTTCCTGCGCTGGGGGGGGGGGGGGGGATCTCTTAGGTTTCCTTTTAGAGTACTGATGTTGTTTATGTTGTTATTTTTGCTTATGTTGTTTTGTTTATCTTGGTTTTCCTTCTTTCCAGGGTCCAATTCTGTTCCGGAGTGAGCTGCAGCCTTGAACCCCAAAGATGCTGTGCGGCCCACACAGCAATCAGCACTGAAGAGAAGCCGTCAATCAAGCAGGTCCTCTTCCCCACAGCCAATCATCCTCCGTCACTCTCCCCCTCAGGGCGGGGCTTTTGTTTACCCCAGGCCCTGGGCACAGGTAGTGGAGACTGCCGCCCAGGAGTCCTCCTCTTGCCCCCCCCCAAATGCTCTTTTTGCCGCCCACAATGTTGAGTCTATATGTAGAAAAACCTATTAGTGACATTGTATCCACAAATACATAGGCATCCTATATCTAGCTATAGGCTGTATGAAAATATGTTATAATTTAACCTACTTGTAATGTACTCAGCCCTCTGTCACGGAGCAGCCTATACGTCTTTCGACAACCAAAAGAAAAAAAAAGAAAAAGAAAAAAAAATGAGCCTCAAGGAGGGACTGTCAGTCCTTCTTTGGGAATGAATGCTGACATCACTGAATGTCCCTATATATAAAAATATACTCATATATATATATACATATATATGAGTCCAATCAGACCTGGGTTATGAGAAGAAGCGTTGTAAACAACAACACCACCACCACCTCCAAAAGCGATGCCAAGTGGAGACATTGAACCCAGGCGCAGGCTGAGACACTCACATCTCCACTTGTGTCTGTATTTACTAAAAGCCAGCCTAGCAGGAAAAGGGGGCTAACACATGGAGATAGCCTTCTAAATTAAAATAGTTCAGAAAATGAATTTGGTTAGAAGAAGAAGAAGAAGAAAGTGCTTTCACCGTATCCCAGCCACGGCTATTTCAAATCCAGCATGTACTATATAGATCTGTCTTTATATTTGATATACTGTACGTAGATTGTAAACAAAAAAACACCCAAACATCCCTTTCAATGGTTCTACAAGTGCAATCTCTAGTTTTGATACTTCATACTGCTTTAAGTACCACTAAGTAAAAGTGAATAGAAAACCAAAGATAGATGCACAGGTGCGTGTATTATATTATAGAACGCTCTAGGGTATATTTTTGTGCTCCAATGGCTTTTTATTTCCTTCATAAACAGGGACGTATTTGGGAAGCCCATACTTCCTGTCCCCTAGAGTGGACACTGTTGATTGTATTCTGCCCACTCTGATTGGTAGATTGCTATGGACCGTCATGGCCCGCCATATTGACCTTAGATGCATACTGTAGATGTCACGTCTGGTGAAATGTACTAAAGGACAAAAACGGAAAAAAAAAAAAAAAAAAAAGGAAACTGCAGATGTTCTAAGATTGTTTTAATTTTCTACGATTCTCCAAGGTCCAGATATCTATTTTTATTTCAACTGTATGACATGTGTAAGGGCATACTTTCTGAGAAAGAAAGCTTTCTTTTGCTCTTGAAATTTTGTTTAAAGACATTTCTTGAGTACCTTTTTTCATGTTATGACTTTTCGACTCCTGTACTGTTAAAGCCCGGCGAGAGGCCATGGATATACAATATGATAATGTATATGTAAACAGTAAACGGAACATTACATACCTACTCAAACACTTAATTCTATGTCAAATGTTCAATCTGCTTTTGTGTTAAGGCTCCAATGATATTTAAATTAAAAGTATGACAGGCTTTTGACAATCCTTGAATAAAGACGCTCCAACGTCCATATGGCCAGATGTCAACTATCTTTATATGAGTGTGTGTGTGTGTGTGTGTGTGCATGTGTGTGTGTGTTTGTGAAACTGGGGAGGAACGGGGATATGAGAGTCTAGGAATCCGTTTTTTTGAAAAACATTGCTTGTTGGGGGTGTTTAAATTTGAATAGACTGGATCAGCCTTAGACGCACGTACTGCAGCCTATTGTATTCTTCGCTGATTCACTGATTGGCTAAGATTTTATACATCCTAGGTGAATGAGGCCAATGGCAGGAACCCCAGACGGAGTATTGAAAGGAGATGAAAATGGAATTACGTATTACATGGTTCAGGCTGGAAAAGTTAAAGTTTAGCCTTTTTATTAGACTTGTTTACCCTTATGGTATAGAAAAGCTTAGGGCTGAAAAGGTTGTTTATTAGACTTTCTTACCCTATGGTACAGGCCGAGATTCAGAAAATTAGAAGTGCATTACACCTATTATACATGATATAGGCTATCAGAAAACTTACAATAGAAAAAAGTGTTCCCTTAATTTAAAAAATCAGCTGTAGAGTTTTTCCCGAGGTATCTGTTAGCTACAATTTGACCCTACTCATGGGTAATAAAATCCTCCACATGCCTATCATGGACCTAAGCAGGCTGATAAAACACTAATTAGTTAACCTTGATGCAATCACATCACATACTGTATGCTCTAACTCTTGGTAGCCTACCAACCTGACAAATTTTGGAGTCCAGCTCAAGGACTATTTTTGATATTAAAAAAAACAAAACAACTAAAACTGTTATTGATATAAAAAACTAACCAGTCCTAGGCTGTCATAAAGTAAAGGCAATCACCTCAAAGTGTTCCAACCTACCTGTCAGAACTCATTAACTATTTAGAAACTGTTACTGACAACATTTTGCCTACTTTTTTATTCTTTTTTATTTTCATTTTTTGATCATTGATAAAAGTAATTAAATACAGAAATTATACATGTTAGTTCCATATTTTACCACCATTTTAGCCTATTTAAGAATGTCAAGGTGTCTCCCGACCCACGCAGTGATGACTAAACATAACCCGAAGTTATCCACTTTGTCCACTAGGTGGAGCACTTAGACCAAGAGATATGAGGTGGGGGGAAAGAGGGTTTCTTTATTATTTATTTAAAGAACGCATTACACACAAGTGATGACACCAATCCTATCTCCTCAGAAACTGTAAACATGATTGATGGGCTGATGTAGGCATTTCTGTTAGACCTCTCCTTATTACAGGTGGACAATCACTATGGGATGCAATGATTTCTCCTCCATATCTAGGCTATATTAACATTGTAGCTTATGCAATTACTTGTTTAAGTTGTAGTTGGAAAGTCTGGTTAAATATAGGCCTACCCTTGTTTAAAATATGCGAAATAATAACTACCTAGTAGGCCTAGATATTTTGAAGCAAAGTGAAATATGGACTACCACATATAGGCCTGCGTCATCTATTTCACTGATGAGATGGTGGGCATTTTTATCACAAGGCTATTTCCCTTTAACGGTCTTTGGGTTTCATTCATATCTACTTCAGAATTTTCTTACATTTGTTCCATTTAATTGGTGAAAATAAATAGCCTATTCAAGCTGTTTAAGTGGGTTAGGATTTAAGGTTCAGATTTCTTTGAAATGTTGGCGAATGAGACCCTTTGAGTGCAAGGTTTTTTTTTCACAGAAAAAAAGGCTGAATGATAGCCATTATGCATCTGTTTGTGCATAACCTGCGTTGTCTGCAATCATACTGCTGTAAAAACCATATGGTGGAAAGAGGCATCTCCCGCACTTACAAAATTGAAAATAAAAACACAATTATCTTGTCCTCCTAGTCAGAGCCCAGACCACAGACCTTGTCAGGTTTTAAATCTCCAGCTTCCTCCATTAGTGGCAGCCCATTAGGACTATTGTTAACTAATTATTGAGGTGTTAATGAATAGCGCGTCGGCGCATTGGCATTAGAACGGGCAGCGTCTGCAGGATGTGGTGATGTGTGTTCCAGAGAGGTCGGTCGTTCTTAAAAAGAACCATCGAATAAAGAGGAGACGATGTCTCGCAACCGATTTGCGTGGTGGGAACCTAATGCTAATGTATTCCAACTAATAACCAACCTACTGGAGAGGTTGGACAGTGCGCTGTGAGAATCTGTTAAATATCGGCGACTAGGCTAGCCTACTATATTCTGCTACATTCCTGTTTGTGGAAATAAACTTTGTCAAAGAGTTCAACAAGAATACAATGAGTAAATGGGCTCTGAGCTTGACGCATATTCAGTGAGGACAGTAGGCCTTGGCAGAACAGGATTCCGCAAAGTAAAATTTTGTACTATCACATATTTTAGATTTGAAGGATATTTCTGTTGCATTTGGCCCCTGTGTCTGAAGAGCTCTGAATGAAATGGGGTTGTAAACTAATTAAAGGTTGGTCTGTATTTTCCCACAGAATGTGTTAATGGTCGAATCTATTAGTCCGTGTTGACAGCGTCTTGCAAATAGGCGCAAATCGCTTACCTGTTGGGTGGCGTTTGCTTAGCAATAGGTGACACATATACCGTCCAAGGACCGTTAGTGATGCTTGATCAAACATAATATGCATCATCCTGTGGAACAATTTTATTATGCCTGTTTTGTGCCTGTCAATAGGAATTAGACATATATCAAGCCTGCATGATCAGATAGACAGACACGCGCTGGTCTTGGAACTAACATCTAACACGCATGGGAGAGTGATTTCCTTGCGGTTGCTCAGTTAATCCTGTCGACCACCTGCGTACTAATCAGTTACATGTCCATTCATTAGCAATTAGGAAACGCATTCACATTCAGATTTGACTGTCTGTCCCGCAGAAAGAGAATGTGTATTGGCGGAAGAAGACGGACATGAACCCAGCAGCAAAGTTAAGGCAGCCTGCATGCGCCATTACGCGTGAACTAGAAGTGCAATATCTTCCCTCTTATTTGCTTGTTTATTATTTGACTCCTTGCTTATTTAATGTTGTTTGAACAAACGAATTTATTCGTTGAAAGTGTATATCCTCCCACCCGGCATGTTTAGTGATGTTATTCGATATAGCTGCCAAAAGTATACATGTTTTTGTGCATATAGTTTACGAGCATCAAGTCATTCAGTAGGCCTACAGTTTGAGATCGAAGTCTAGAGTAGTGGTTATAGACTATACATTAACATTATCAAGGACGGTTCACATTGAGAGAGAAAAATAAGTTTCATATTTCAACTTGTGTATGTTGAGATATGGTCTCTTATCTTATCAGAGTAACCACGGAAGCACGAGCAGAAGAGACACCAGCCAAATTTATTACTCTTTATATCATTCTGGCATAAAGCCAGAAATCGTGGGGAGATTTATAACTTCGCATGTGCTGTGCGTTAAGTTATGCGTGCGTCGGTTGGTGTAGCCTAGGCCTGTACTGTAATGGGTTGGGACTGAGGGGAATGAAGCGTCTATATGCAACGTTTATACATTTCATTCCAATACACCAAAACCTAATTGTTGCTCATTCAGTGGAAGTGATAGCCGAGGGGATCTAACGACTTCGGAACATGACACCTTGTGGTTTTGCTGGTTAGACCTCCTACTGACGAGCTTAAGTCCTGACAAGCTTATAGGCCGTAGGCTAACCACATCAGAGCTTACTTCTACCAACCGTCCTTAAACCGCCCTTAATGTTGTAAAAATATAAGGCACTTTTTTTTCAATCGGGCCATTTATGAGGGCCATGAGTTACTGCCTGTCAGAAGTTTGAATAACTGTTCAATATCCCTTAACCGTTTCACTCTCTTCTCGTGACCCTAGTGCAACTATCACAGTTCATGACCAGGGAATTATAGGAGCCATCATTAAAACGTGTAGGCTATGAATTTGGTCTGACATTCAACTAGTCTTCAAATGATTTCTGCTGTCACTGGAAGTTTCAGGTAGCGCATCATCCATTCTCGTGATTAAGTCATTTGGCCTTGAAAAGGACAGGGTGTGTAGTGTGGAGGATGCAATTTCAACTGGAAGTGTCTGACCCTGGCCAATATACAGAACACCAGGGGGCAAAAGAGACCATTTAGACCTCCTTCCTGGGCCCCTGCAGGCCGCGGATATTCAAATGGCTGTAGGGGCGGGCACTCACCTGCGTTTTAAGGGCTGGACGTGTGAGGTTCGCACTGTACTCGCCCCATAGCCAACAGACACCAGCGCCCGACAGGTCACTCCACCACCGCAGCGCTCCCGAAGAACCCTCACGGATTTGGACGAAATATCTCAAGGGAATATACATTTTTTTTCTATCAAGTAAACCGTAACTTGACTTAATAAGTGTTTAGGCAATGGAGAGTTGAAGTCATAAAAAAAACTTTGATCGAGCCTCCACATTTCTTTTAATAGGGCAAATAGACATTTTTCTCCAGGACTGATAACTTTTTATTTGCGTGGAAACTGGAAACTCACTAAAAACTGGATTCTCATTCAGACTGTTCATTGGAAGTAACCCGTTCGGAGGCTTCCCACCACAACCCAAAAGTTTTCTTTGTTTTCTCGGACGAATTTTGTTGAGTAGTAATTTCACCTATTTAAGGTTCTCTTGGGGATGTTGAGCTCGGTGAAGATGGAGTCTCATGAGTTGCCAGAGTGGAATGCGTTCTACAGTGAAGCGAGTGAGGTAAGTCAATTTTTTTATTATAATAAATATGGTTACTTTCTTCTGCTTTTAATTGGAAGGTAAAACTTTTTACTACGTATTGAGTTGCATTTACAGGAATTTATTGAACTTCCCCATATTTTTTTCCGCCGAAATGTTTGTAACTGCTATTTGTTTCGTTTTTTTAAAAGTAAATTTCGTAACGTGAACTCAGGTTAAAATTAAAAATTGAATTACCATTAAATTAAAAGTAAACAAATAGAAAGGATACATTTCCACATTTTCTCATGTGTGTCAATCAATTTTTACGCACATTGGTCACGGTAATTTACCAGTGTCAGTCAAACCAACAATTCCAGTTCTGACAAATGCAGACTGACTTAAAATAAATAGATTCGTTAACGGGATATCTTCTTAACATTGTATACGTACAGAAAAAATGCATAATTTGCTAGTATTTTTTTTTAATGAAAAGGCATAGGCCTACTTTACGAATTTGCAAATAATCGAGAGAGAAACATTTTAGCAATAATATTTCGTTTCGTTTTGTAACCTAAATATATCTTCTGTTTTATAAACGAGTAATTGAATTTAAAAACTCACTTTTAGGGCAGAGGGTGTGTTCCAGTGATAACACGGCTTTTCATGCAAAGCTCTTTAGGATAACGAAGCCCTCAGTGTTTCAACATTCTTGTGTAACATGAGGTCTAATCAGACCCTCCTTAGTTCGTGTGTCACAGTGTTGTACAGATCAATGCGCTATAGATTTTCTTACAGATTAATTCAACCCACCCGTAAATGTTTTGATGCAGTCACTGAAAATGTTATCAATAGCGTTATAAACAACAGAATAAACATTTTCCTTACTAGACCTGAAAATACAACTTTAAAAAAAATATATATGAAAAATATTAAAACAGTAAGAAGCAAAACTTAGGCCTAACACATTTTAATTTTGTTTCTCTCTCCTGTTCAGATGTATTCCTCTCCCAGCGCAATGAACTCAAGCCTGAGCACCATGGGAACCATCAACAGCTACATCAACCTGAACACGGCCGGCTCCGCCGCCTCCATGAACATGGGCTACCCCAGCCCCGGCCTGAGCAGCAGTCCTCTGGCCTCCATGGGTGGCGCTCCCAACCACATGAGCCTGTCCCCCGTGCCCTCCTCCCTCAACCCCGGCTCCCTCACCCAGCTGGGCTCCCCAGCCTCCTCCCTAGGCCCTCTGTCCCACTACCCCAACATGGGCCAGCCTGTGAGCCAGCTGAGCTACACCTCCCCCAGCGCCCTGAGCCGGCCGAAGGACGTGCCCAAGCCGTACCGCCGCTCGCTCACCCACGCCAAGCCCCCGTACTCCTACATCTCCCTCATCACCATGGCGATCCAGCAGTCGGGCAACAAGATGCTGACCCTCAACGAGATCTACCAGTGGATCATGGACCTGTTCCCCTACTACCGCGAGAACCAGCAGCGCTGGCAGAACTCCATCCGCCACTCGCTCTCCTTCAACGACTGCTTCGTCAAGGTGGCCCGCTCGCCCGACAAGCCCGGCAAAGGCTCCTACTGGACCCTGCACCCCAACTCGGGCAACATGTTTGAGAACGGCTGCTACCTGCGTCGGCAGAAGCGCTTCAAGATCGAGGACAAGAACGCCAAAAAGGCCTCCGGGAAGTCCCAAGATGGCGGCAGCAGTGGCGGGTCCAAGGGTGGCCATGGCGACAGTCTCCAGGAGGACCACAGCCCCACCGCCGGCTCCGAGGGAGCAGACTCAACCCACTCTGACAGCTCGCATCCGGGGTCTTCATCCGAGGACCACCAACAGCAGCAGCAGCAGCAGCAACAGAGGAGCCTGGTCCAGTTGGAGTGTCCTCCCCCACCACCAGCCGTGGTCCAGACCTCACCGGTGCCCATCCAGTCCTCCGTGCCGTCCTCCATCTCTAGCGGTGGTGGCGGAGGAGCGCACCTCAACCCCCAGACTCTAGGGGGCAGTCCGCACCTCCTCCCGGGTGGGGGAGGCATGCACCACCTGGACCTCCACCACGACCCTCTCAAGTCCATGGATCCGCACTACAACTTCAACCACCCCTTCTCCATCACCAACCTCATGTCCAACGAGCAGAAGATGGACCTCAAGTCTTACCAGGACCAGGTCATGGCCTACAACGGCTATGCCGCCACGTCACCCGTGGCAACCAAACAGATCTACGATCCCGCAGGGCCCGCATCCCTGGACTCTGGGGCCTACTATCAGACCCTCTACAGCAGGTCTGTCCTCAACGCATCCTAACAACAAGGGCCCAGAGTGTGTGTGTTTTTGGTGTGTGTGTGAGCCTGGGCTCTCCAAAGCTCTCGATGTCAGAGGTCAGTGACTTTAGAAATGTGTAAAAACCGAGAGAAAAACAAAACAAAACAAAACTAAAGTAAAAGCAAAAATAACACAGACCTCAGGGGCGCCAGACAAAATGGCGTCCGCATCTGCTCATGTGTGGCTTGTGCACATCGAGCAGGAGCGAGAAGAGAAGAGAAGAGAAGTGATCACTAGCTATCAGCTGATAACACATGACGGCATGGCCTGTAAATTCACAGGGAAAATAAAGACTCCCATGCAGTTAACACACACAGACACAGACGCAGCACCCCCCTTCCCACACACACACACACACACACACACACACACACACACCCCTTCATACTGGATTGATTCTGTTTGAAGGCGAGGAACCTCTGGACCCTGTCTCAAAGGAGAGTTATTCCACGCCGTGTTAGTGCCTTTCTAAAAGGACTCATTCTTGCCCCCACACAACCCTAATATTGGGGCCGGCTTCTTTTACTCTTTTTTTTTTTTTTTTTGGCTTTATAGAAGGGCATAAGGAAGTGGTCTGTTCTGCATGTGCCTAGTCTGTGTATATACTGTATGTAGAAATGAGACGTTAGATCTGCATTTATTTATGAAGGGAAAAAAATTAATATATCTTGTACAGTGCTGTGATGTAAAGTTACAAAAATGTGAGATTGGGATGTGTCCTTTTTTTAAAAAAAGAAAGAAAAATAAGATTGTTTGGAAAGAAAAACATAGTTCAGGTTACTGCTTGCAGCAGTTGTTACTGCATTACAGGGAAAAAAAATGTTTCGTGTTACAACCTAGTTATCTCTCTATTTGTAAACTATGTATGCTTTCTCCTCCCCAGAAAAAAAAAATACAACAGTAAAAATGACATGAAGTGTACTTGGTTTATTTGTGGAGAAACAGAATGAAAAGAAAAGTTTTCACATTCCTAATGAGGGTAGTTTATTTCACCTGTGTCCCTGAAACAATCACATTTTCAAGTCACTGAAGTAACTGTGGTACATGTTTAAACTTTCTATTTGTTTTTTTTAATATATATATATAAACCTTCAAAAATATGCATTTCAAATGCCTTCTTATACCTACAGAAGGCCTAGCAATGCCCCCAGCCTTACCTCGTGTATACGCTGTGTTCTCATGGCATGGGTCGTGCTATGGAGCTAGTTTGGGAGCAGGGTTACAGTTGCCTAGATAGGGATAACAGTTACTAAGATAGCCACGGATGCTAATGCCATGGGGATAGGGGGATTTACATACAATACTTTGCACTAGCGTTCCCAAAGGGCTTGCACAGCGGGGGAAGGAGGGGGAGTCGAGGCGGTCGGTCGGTTGGTCACATGGAGCAAGTTTCAACAGTGCCATGTGATTACCTCTCTCTTCACCCTGTTAAAAAAGAAAAAGAGAAAGTGGGGGGAAAGAAAAATCCTGACAAACTGAAAATTGGATCACTGTGACGATGTCAAAGGATCTGACTAAAACTGTTGTCCTTTTGAAGACTTGCAATAGTAGAAGCCGCAAGCTAGGAGCTGACAGCAGAGCAAAGGTGTCTACAGTAACA
>JAODXP020000021.1:25753722-25756222 GCA_027497455.2 Sardinella longiceps | reverse complement strand
ATATGGCAGGTGCAGCAGGAATTCCTGTGTATTGTATGAAATAGCAAGAGCAAATATAGGCTAGTAGCCTAATAAGTCAAGCTGACATGACAAGCAAACGACTTGTGCCGATCCGTGCTGAATGTGAATCCTGTAAAGACAAGCCTCCAGGCTCAGAGTCAGAATTGCTATTTACATTTACATTTAAATTTACGCATTTAGTGCCTCTAGCATTCCAAGTAGCTGAAAGCGCAAGGACAAGAGGTACTCTTGGAAGAGAGCCACACTGCTATAGCTATAGGCATAGCCTACAGTATATCTCCCCATCTCTCTTGCTGTTTGTTTGCTTTTCTCTGCCTTCTCGGCTCTCTTGTTCCTTTGAAGATGTGCTCTATGCAAAGTGCATCCTCCCCAGCATCCTGTAGAGGAGGGCATGGCATGTTGACTTTTCCCAGCAGAGCCACGGAGAAAAAAAAACACTAAAGCCACCCGTGCCCTCGGGCCGTTTCACGCCTTCTAGACGTGTAGATCCTTTCACTCTCTGTGAATCCACCTTGAGTTTGGTTTATGGACTATGCCCATGTTTATATACTAGCCTATATTTAATTACATTTAAGACATTTAATTAATGTTATCATAAGTATTACTATTATTAGTATTAGTAGTACTACTAATAATACTACTAGTCGTACTAGTACTAGTAGTGGTATTGGTAATAGTAAATTTGACATTGGAGGCACACATTGTCACATGTCTTGTTCATTTTTGGACTGAGACCAAATTCAGAGCCATAAAGCAGAGAGGTTTTGTGTATATGTTTCAATTTGAGTGTGTGCCTGTGCACTGCATGCGTGTTCATGAGTGAATATGTCTATGTGTGTGTGTGCGTGTGTGTGTTTGTGCACATATGTGTGTGTGTGTGTGTGTGTGTGTCTGATTGAATTCATCATCGTCT
Source organism: Sardinella longiceps (assembly GCA_027497455.2). NCBI lineage: Eukaryota > Metazoa > Chordata > Actinopteri > Clupeiformes > Clupeidae > Sardinella > Sardinella longiceps. The sequence goes on along the minus strand of JAODXP020000021.1, from coordinate 25,755,288 downwards.
TAATGAATAGACATCTTGTTGCTGTCACACTACACTCATTCATACGTCCTCAGTGTCAGAAGTTTGTCTTAATGCAGTTTATAAAATTAGACCCGACTGACGGACAAGCACTTACAGCCTCAGATCCTCGTTATACAGGGTCGGTCGGTCGGGCAGCAGGGAAATAAATACCCCCAAAGGTCCTGTGCAGATCCTGATGGAGCGGGGAGCTCTTCATGTCCTGCCGTAGGAGTGGGATGAAAATGCATTTGTTTTCAACAACGAAATCACAGGATGATGATTTCACTACTGTAAAACAAATTGCCTTGATTTATTTGCTTTATATTTTGCATTGTAAGCAAGAGTGCCAAAAAAAAACATCATCATGCATTATTGATAACAAAATCTCCATTGACTGGCATCACTGATTCAACATTACGAGGACAGTCACCTCATGATAGTTTATTTAATCTAGGGGTGTTACAGGACTTGACTTGCATGTATAGAATATCTCTGATAATCTAGAACCATTTTTTTTTTTTTTTGCATTCAATCTTCAATCAAAGAAAATGTTTGAGGGGGAACCTTCAACGAAATGAGAATAGAGTCAGAGAACTAAACTGTGGGAACTGAACTGTGTGTTATATGTGTACCATACTGTGTGTGTGTCTGTTGAGTGTGTGGGAACTGAACTGTGTGTTATAGTATGTGTACCATACTCTGTGTGTGTTATATGTGTACTATACTGCGTGTGTGTTATATGTGTGCCATACTGCGTGTGTGTTATATGTGTACCATACTGCGTGTGTGTTATATGTGTACCATACTGCGTGTGTGTGTGTGTGTGTAACTGTGTGTTATATGTGTACTATACTGCGTGTGTGTATATGTGTGCCATACTGTGTGTGTGTTATATGTGTACCATACTGCGTGTGTGTGTGTGTGTGTGTGTGTGTAACTGTGTGTTATATGTGTACTATACTGCGTGTGTGTTATATGTGTGCCATACTGCGTGTGTGTTATATGTGTACCATACTGCGTGTGTGTGTGTGTGTGTAACTGTGTGTTATATGTGTACTATACTGTGTGTGTGTTATATGTGTGCCATACTGCGTGTGTGTTATATGTGTACCATACTGTGTGTGTGTGTGTGTGTGTGTAACTGTGTGTGTGTAACTGTGTGTTATATGTGTACTATACTGCGAGTGTGTTTAACTCTCTGGTCCTAACCAGAGCTTAGAGGCTCTAGTGCGACTCCTGCTCTCAGTCTCCCAGCTCCTCTCTCTCTCTCTCTCTCTCTCTGCCTGCACTGTGCACTCACTCTCTCTCTCTCTCTCTCTCTCTCTCTCTCTCTCTCTCTCTCTCTCTCTCTCTCTCTCTCTCTCTCTCTGCCTGCACTGTGCACTCACACTGTCACACTAGCTCTCTGTTTCCACAAACGCTCGGCTTTCGGCAAGGAAGTCAGCCAGCAGGCTTACAGGACTGCTGCAGTTTCACCGACTCTCTTTCTGTGTGTGTGTGTGTGTGTGTGTGTGTGTGTGTGTGTGTGTGTGTGTGTGTGTGTGTGTGTGTGTGTGTGTATTAGTA
>JAODXP020000021.1:25738722-25741222 GCA_027497455.2 Sardinella longiceps | reverse complement strand
TTTTCTACCAATTCCGTTCAGTTTTCTCTCGAGTCCAAATCTTCACTTGTTAGTTTTTAGGTCCATAAAATGTAGTGAGGTAACATGGTACAGTCGTAAACACGTTGTGCTCCTTGTTGAATATACTATACTTATACGTACAGGTATACCTATGGCCGATATGCTTAAGTCCAAAAAAGCGCTTAGCTCCATGCATTTCAATGATATACATGTACATTAACCCTTACATACCATAGCATTTTTCTACAGTAAGTGTACAGTACCGTATAGCACTATCCCAGCAGCAGCCCGTATTGTGATCTTGCATCCATATGTTCACTTCACACACAGATACAGCAGCAACATAAAGTCATTCAATCACTATATACAGTATGCATGCTACTATTTTCATCTATTGTCAGGAGTCCATCAATATGCCCTGTCAGTTTAGTAGGCTAATGCCTCAGTATATTCACTCATTAACATATAAGCAACAGGCCCCCAATGGGGTGTAGTTAGGATTAATCAGCTGTGCTATGTTAATATATAACTTGTTGATGGTTAATATAATACAGATGCCTTCCAGCCAATCACACGGTCATACCCACCATGTCAATGAAATGGCTGTTCATTGGTGGGTGGGAGGAGACTAATTGAGGCTATCCAATTAGAATCAAGTATTTTGTGTGATTGTGGTATAGATCAGTGGTTCCCAAACTTTTAACTGTCGCCTTTGAAAAACACTGATATAATGGAATTGAACACAATTCAACCAATCATAATCAAGGACCATGAAATGCAACAAAGCTGACCCATGTCAAACTGCATGAGCAAAGCTACAGTATAGTATTACAGTGTGTGTTGTTTCAGCTAGTGTGTGTTTTGTTTCAGCTAGTGTGTGTTTTTGACTGCACACTGAGCACCATTGATGTGATGCTGAATGATTTTTGGTAAAGTAGTTTTGGACACACACACACACACACACACACACACACACACACACACACACACACACACTGGGGGGAGTATTTTTGATAAAGTAGTTTTGGAGGCTGTAGTTCATTTTGCTAACTCAAAAATGTGTTGTGTGTTGTGTTGTTTCTGTTTCTTTTTGTTTCTCTTGCCTTCTCTGCCCCGACGCACTGGCTGAGTGATGAACCTCCCGTACCTCCCGTACCTACCTGCCACCAACCCTACCCCACTACGGATACCGATCAACCTCTCCGGAGCCACACACCAGGACCATCCTCCCTTTTCTCTCCGAGGTCCGTGATGGAACTGGCCTGATGGCCTGATGGCGACCAACACCCAATGAACTCTAATCCCACTCCAACTACTGACTCCATCCCTTGGCCCTGACTGTCACACAAACTATGTGTATATTATCTCTGACTACATTCAGTACTCATGCTGTTCTGTGTAAACCATGGTTAATCTATGCATCAGACTTTACGGATACTTTATTAGGCCCCAGGCAGGTAGGCTGAGTCCATGAGGTGTGGATCTGCCCAAGGTTTCTTCCTACAAAACAAATTATTTATAAAGCGAAGCGAAGTTTTTCCTTGCCCCTGTTTCTCATGGATGCTCCCCGTACTGTCTGTAAAGCGCTGCGAGACAATGCACTGTATTTGAGCGCTCTACAAATAAAATTGAATTGAATTGAATTGTCACACACACACACACACACACACACACACACACACACACACACACACACACACACACACACACACACACACTTATGCATGGCACACACACACACACACACACACACACTCATGCGTGGCACACAACTGTGGCTCATCTCTTCTGTAGAATCTGACGGGCCGTAAGTTAATGGGAGTCTGCCAGTTTTTCCGGTTTCTAGGAAAACAAGGATGAGGGAGGGCTCTTGTTACACACACACACACACACACACACACACACACACACACAGCTCATGTCTCTCTCAGTGTGTTTGGGCTGAAGCTAGAGATTCACGGGTGGCACACACACACTGAAGGCAGGACTACCGACACACACAGACACACACACATATGCACTGGAGGCAGACCCTCGCACACACGCACACACACGCACACACACACACACACATCCATATGCACTGGAGGCAGGCCCTCACACATACACACACACACACGCGCGCACTGGAGGCAGACCTAGCGACACACACACACGCACACACACACACACACACACACACACACTGAAGGCAGGACTACGGAGTAGAGGGGCCACATTTCCATTTGTGTTTATTTATATGGGGCTGGGGCTGGGGGGGTTCTGTGGCAGATTAGGTCTGGTCTTCACGTTAGGAAGTTAGTTTTTCCCTGTCTCTCTGCACTCACACACACACACACACACACACACACACACACACACAGTTGCTCTGCAGTCAGGGCCGTTTCACTTGACGATGAAAGAGAGAGAGGAAGGTGAGACACTTCAGAAAGGTTGAGATGCCTACCATGCATGTAGGCGTGTGTGTGTGTGTGTGTGTGTGTGTGTGTGTGTGTGTGTG